>JACEEZ010023934.1:0-42500 GCA_016584305.1 Chionoecetes opilio
AAGAGGAAGAGCAAGAGATACATTGAAAAGGAAAAGCTAGAATAAGTAAAATTAAATTAAAACAATTTCTCTATCCATTATTTACTAAAAAAAAGGACAGTCTGCCCCTACGGGACAACGGGGGCGATCTTGATGGAAGTTGCCTAGTGTCATGTTTTTGAAGCATTTATCCGAGACAATAAAAACAGTTTACAGATATTTTATACTTACCTATTATTATCGGTTTGTGTAAACAGTATCTGATAATTTATTACATGGAAGGTGTTTACATCAATTCCATACACTGAATGTTGATGGTAATCATCAAAATCTTCTTTAATCTTTAATGCAACGCGTTGACAGAGTTCTGCCGCCATGTAATGTGTTTAGAATGGTTTGATACAGAAGCAGCTAGTCAGAAATTACGTCAAGGCTTACTTTTCACAGTAAAATAGTACGTATATTACACAATTAACATCCGCCTATGTGTGTTGGAGATCCAGGGATTCCGAGTTTCTATATGTATGCTTTGAATCAGTTTTTATATATATTTTATATATATATATATATATATATATAAAATAATATATATATATATATATTATATATATATATATATATATTATATATATTATATATATATATATATAAAGCTTTAAAATAATGACAAAAATAAAAGTGTTCATTCTGTACACTAATAATTTCAAACAAAATGTGATTTCTAGTACACCCCAAAATATTTTGTTTATACAACACCATCCCATATCGAAGACGGTTAGTTTAAATTCCGGAACGATAAATTAGGAAGGTCAAGATAGTGGCACGAAGATATAAGAGGAAGAGGAAGAGGAAAATTAAAGAGGAGGAGAAAGAGGAAAAACAGTGGTATGCAATAGTTGCCTCAGTATCCATGAAGCTTGATTGCCACCTTTCTTTCTCCTCTTCCTCTTCCTTATGACTCTTCTAAGGGTGGTGAAGAGGAGGAGGAGGATGCAGAATACAAAGCAGCAACATCAGTAAGATGAGACGAAGAGGAAGATATAATGTGGACGGTTGAGGAGAGGAAGAAGATGAAATGGAAGAGGAGGAGGAAGGATATAAGTTGGAATATATGAAAGGAAAGAAAAGCATGAAAAGAAAGAAGATGAAGATATGAAGATGCAGGAATATCAAAAATATAATTACTGAAAAAAAAAAAGGAGGAAGGTAATAACATTTATTGCCTCGCCTCTGCTACCGCCTCGGGGAGGCGGTAGCAGAGAAGTTAGCGTCTCGGAGTGGCGTGCTCGGTGACCCGCGTTCGATCTCCGATGAGAACCAAAATCCGCGTAAACTCTTTCTACACCGTCGAGATGCCTAAGAACACCCACATGCTGCCAATTAACTCTACCTTCAATTGGGAGTGTATTGGAGGACACAGGGGGCGGCATGAGCCTCTAATCACAGGCATCACTATGAAAATCCTGCCTGCGCCACCTCGGGCAATGGCCAAATATCACAGTCCTCGAATGAACCTCCAGGGCCTTCCATCCGAGCCCTGGAGGTCACTGCCTACAGGCGCTATAGGCACAAATAAAGAAAAAAAAAAACGAGAAAGATGGCAGAAGAAGAAAGCAGGAAGTGACAGAGAAGCAGAAAGAAAACGTTGAATATGAGGAGGAAGAAAAAAGAAGAAGAAAGTCGTTTTGTTGAAGATTTGCAATGAAACAGGGTTTTTATTTTGAGAGTGTTGGTGGTGGTGGTGGTGGGTGTTTTGGGGGTGGGTGGGTGGTGCTGGGATGGGTGGGTTTGGGCGTGGGGTGGGTGGGTGGCGTGGTGGGTGGGTGGGGTGGGTTGGTGTGGGTGGGTGGGGGGGTGGGTGGGGGGTGTGGGTGTGCGGGGTGGGTGGTGGGTTGTTGGGGGGTGGTGGGGGGTGGGTGTGTAATGGTATATTTTTAATATTAAAAATTTTACTGGTAAATAAGACACCGGGAGGCGAGGGGTTGGGGGGGGGGGGCAAGTGTTCGCACTTAACTGTTCTTTCTCTTTTGTTTTCTTCTATATTTTTTTCCATTTTTCCTTCCTCTATTAGTATAATTTAAGAGTTTTAGTTTATATTCTCTGTTTTTTCCTTACCCTTTTTTACTGGTTGATCTTACTACCAAATATATTATACTATTACAAACTAATACACTACTACTATAAAACTACTATATACTACTACAATACTACTACTACTACTACTACTACTACTACTACTACAACTACTACTACTACTACTACTACCATTTCAACTATTTAACCCCTTCACGCCCAGATCTTTCCTTTGCTATAAAAAAAGTGTCTGTTGTCGAGCCATAAAATTACGAAAAGGAACTTAATACCAAATTAGTTAGTCGACAAGGATACTAAACAGTTCATCTCTCTAAAATAATGCTTATATTCACTAAAAATCGTCTAATGGCACCCAGATTACAAAGGAAATTACGTTCTGGGCCTCAAGGGGTTAAGCACCGCCTCTTCTTCTACTTCCCTCGCTTTTAACGTCCAATTCCTCTCCCCTCCTCTCCCACTCTTACTTTTGGATCGCTCTTTCTCCTCTCACTTCTCTTGTCCCTTCATTCTTCCCTCATTCCATCCATTCTTCCTTTTCCTGCAGTATATCTTTATTTCATCCTTCCTTCCATCCTTTCCTTCCTTCCTTATTTCCTTTTTTTTTCCCTTCTTATACTAGTTTCTCTCCTTCCCCTTACTCTTCTCTCTCCCCTCTCCTCCGCTTCTCTCTCTCTCTCCCTCTCTCTCTCTCTCTTCTCTCTCTATCTCTCCTCTTCTATCTATCTATCTCTCCCCTTCTCTTTATTCTCTTCTCTCTCTGCTCTCTTCTCCTCTCTTCTCTCCTCTCTCTCTCTCTCTTTCTCCTTTCCTCTCTCTCTCTCTCTCTCTCTCTCCTCTTACTCTCTCTCTCTTCTCTCTCTCTTCTCTCTCTCTCTTATTACTCTCTCTCTTTTTCTCTCTCTCTCTCTTCTCTCTCTCTCTCTCTCTCCCCCTCTCTCCTCTCTCTTTTCTCTCTCTCTCTTCTCTGCTTGTTACGTAAACCCGATGTTAAAAACACGTAATGTCGAGTTATACATTGTGTTTGGAGAAGAAAGCTAAAAGAAAAGAAAAAGAAAGGAGGGGGAGGAGATAGTGCATTGTATGATGGTTGAAGAAGAAGAGGAAGAACAGAGGAAGATGATTAATGATGAGAAGGATGAGAAACAACAGAGAAGAGGAAAGAGGAGAAGGTTAGAATGGATTAGAAGGAAAGTAACATGAAAGAGAAAGAAAAAAAAGAAAAAGGAAAAGAGGAGGATACATGGGAATAAAAAAGGGAGAAAAAAGATTTTGGAATAACAAAAACTGGAGGAGGAAAGGGGGAAAAAAGGAATAAAGGGGAAGGAAAAAAAATGGAATTGGGCCCAAAAAAAATGGTAAAGGAAAGAAGGGGGTGTGGGCGGGAAATGGTGTTAGAAGAAAAAGAAGGACGAAGGGGGGGGGCGGATGTGTTGAGAGAGAGAGAGAGAGAAGAGAGAGGAGAGAGGAGAGGGAGAGGAAGAGATGAGAGAAAAGAGAGAGGACGAAGAGAGAAGGAGTAGGGAGAGGATGAGAGAGCGAGGAGAGAGAGAGAGAGAGAGAGAGAGAGAGAAGAAAAAAAAAGGCAAGCCTGCGAAAAAAACTCCCCAAAACACGCACTCACTCACTCTTTCACTCCCGCAATCACTCCCGCATACACACTTACTCACCCACTCACTCACATACACTCTGCCACTATGGGTACTCCGTAGTGTAGTGGTTAGCACGCTCGGTTCACAACCGAGAAATCCCGGGTTTAATATCCCTTGCGGAGCGGAGAATGATGGGCGATCGCTTTTTTAAACCTCGAGCCCCTGTCCACCCAGCAGTGAATGGGTACCGGGTGTTAGCCGGGGGTTGTGTCCCGCCTCCCGGGGTGGTGGCTTCGGCCAGCAATAATGAAGCAAAATAAAAATGTAGATATAGAGACGGGACCATACTCCGGCCCTGCATGTGAAATTCAACTAGGTAAATATAATTAGGTAAATCCACACACACACACACACACACACACACACACACACACACGCACACACACACACAGACACACACACACACACACACATGTAAGGAGTGTTGGCTTGTTACGCTCGCCAACTGCTCCGAGGCCTCAGAGTCGGCGGCACAGTTCAACAGAGGCGACAGCGGGCCTGGCATGTTTTTACCGAGCGGGAGTTCCTGCCCGGCCACGTATTCCCCAACTCTATGGGAGTATGTGGTTTCCGAGTGAAGACGCTTGGCTGTAGTTCCGAAACTAACCATAGGATTTTTTTCTAAAATACCCTCATTGTGATTCCCACACAAAGTTACCGTAAGAACTTAAGAAGTCCAGGAAACCCAGCCTACCCAACCCTAACCGTAGCCTAACGTTACCTAACCTGACGTGCTCAAGAGTAAACGCGACATACTGTTCCAGAAAACGGGACTATCCTGCCCGGTCGTCACTCTAGCCAGCCACACTACCTACTCATACCTGCACTACAATAATTGCACTTGTTAATATTCTGTGGCACAATTAAAGTTAGGACCTACGTACTGTTTAAGTGTTCCTAACATTAAGTGTTCTAAATTAACAACATACACACTTACACATTTTTGAGCGTCCAGCACCATTATGTGGTCCAGAGTTCGACCCCTGGCTTTTCGTTCCGGGGATTTTTCCATTGAAAATTTGGGCAGTTTTTGTCCCCTTTTAGCAAGGGGATGGGTGTGTGTGGTGTGTGAGGTCCCAGCATTACCCAAAGATTGGTAATAATGAGCTCCAAGCTCGGACAGGGAGGGTAAAACTGGCGATCGCGAGTCCGACTTGCCTGGACAAGACCATGGGTGAATGACACTCACACATTGATAATTATCCGGTTCGAATTATAGCTCGCTAACGGAGATTCCTCTCTTGACAAATTCGAACGGCTACTGTCCCCCTTGAGTAAAGGGATGGGGTATGTTGGGTGATGAGGTTCCAGCATTACTCAAAGATCGGTCCAACGATCTACAATTTCTCTCCGGGTGGGTAAATCTGGCAATCGCGAGTTCCCGCTCGCGTGGACAAGACCGTGGTGATTACACACACACACACACACACACACACACTGACGCCTCAGTCAGCCTAACTGCCTGAACGGCTAAGTCGGTTAGGGCGTCCGACACCATTCTGTGGTCCGGCGTTCGATCCCCGACCCCGCTCATTCCCGGGGATTTTTCCAATGAGAAATTCGGGTGGTTACTGTTCCCCTTGAGCAAGGGGATGGGTGTGTGTGGTGTGTGAGGTCCCAGCATTACCCAAAGATCAGTAATAATGAGCTCCAAGCTCGCACCGGGAGGGTGAAGCTGGCGATCAATAGTCTGACTCGCGTGGACAAGACCATGGGTGAATGACACACACACACACACACACATACCGTTCATTCACCCGTTTATTATTTTTTTACATTCAAACCAATTATTCAGTAGGAGCACGCACAGGTAGCTAGAGGTGGTTTATGCCCTAATTGGCAGCAATGTGTGACAGGTATTAGGTACACAAGACATTTCTGTCCTGTTTACTCAGAGGGTTCATTCTTTACCACGTGATTGTGCGTAATCATATATTACATCTGCTGGATGTAAAATTATCCTATTTAAGGAAAGACAGGGAGAGGGGCAGGAGAGAGAGAGAAAGAGAGAGAGAGAGAGAGAGAGAGAGAGAGAGAGAGAGAGAGAGAGAGAGAGAGAGAGAGAGAGAGAGAGAGAGAGAGAGAGAGAGAGAGAGAGATTGATTTACCAGTGTAATTTGTATTCTTTAAGTAACTCGGGTTTTCCGGCCTTTTTCATTCTCACGTTCTTTCTTTTTTTCTTCTTTTTTCGTCCAGGTCTTCTTATGGTAAAGAAAAGAAAAAAACATGAATGAAAATGACATTCCAACTCCAGTTTCCTTTTCTATTCCCGTTGATTTTCGTTCTAATTGAATTATCGTCCGTGGTTATCGGGACCACATTTTTCTGATCCATTTGTCTAAGTTACAATGTTGCTCAGTCGTCACTTGTTTTAATTCTATCTCTCTCTCTCTCTCTCTCTCTCTCTCTCCTCTCTCTCTCTCTCTCTCTTCTCTCTCTCTCTCTCCGTCTTCTCTCCTCTCTCTTCTCTCTCCCCCTTTTCCCTCCCAAATATAAATTAAATCTTTTTTTGTAATTTTTCATCCCTATTATGTAATATTCACTCTTCTATGATATAAAACCATAAAGTCTTATATTATTATTTCCTTTGAGTTTACACCTTTACCTTTCATTACATCATTAGCGTACAAGTAAAAACCTATAATTTAACAAAGCTCACACCTTTTCTTTGGTCACACTTGAGTTTACCTGGTAATAGTGGAGCTCAAGGTGTGACAAGGTAGCTAATCTGCGAACAAAAACTCGAACCCAGGTGCCCTCCCCCCCTTTTCAAATACCTGGTTACCCCCTCCTTACCTCCCAACCCTTCACGCCCCCGCCCCTCGTCTTAACACAAATTTGAACTTGAAGGACACCATAGAAGGGCCCTTTATTTTATCATTAGCACGAGGAGAAGGAGGAGGAGGAGCGTTAGTGCTGACATGTGTACGTGTGTGAAGGTTGTGTTTTGAGAAAGGAGGAGGAGAAGGAAGAGGAAGAGGAGGTAGTGAAGATAGTTGGGGTGGCTTTGTAGGATGAGAAGGAACAGAAATACAATTGGGAGAGGAAAAGGAAGAAGAGAAGGAGATAGAACTGGTAAATAAACGAAGAGGAGGAGAAGGAGGAGAAGGAGCAAGAGGATAGAAATACATCACACCTTGTAACACTCACACGCATACGGGGGGTTTTCACTGACAACTGCAAGTGGCAAATGTACATTTTGTTTGAGCAAAAGGGATGTGGGGTGTGGTGTGTGAGGTCCCAGCATTACCCAAAGATCGCTCATTATCCTCTTCGGGCCCAGATCTTTCCTTTGCTATACAAAAATTGTATGTTGTCGAGTGATAAAATTGCAAAAAGTAACTGAATATATCAAATTAGTTAGTCGACAAGGATACTAAACAGGTTATATTTATAAAATATTGCTTATATTCGCTAAACATCGTCTTATGGTAGCCAGCTTACAATGGAAATTACGTTCTGGGTCCCAAGGGATTAAGAGTTTCAAGCTCGCTCCAGGAGAGTGAAACTGGCGATCGCGAGTCCGATTCCCATGGACAAAACCATGGGTTAATCTCACACACACACACACAACACACACACACACACACACACATACACACGCACACACACATACACACACACACAGCCTGATCTACTCTCTATTCTATGTTGGGAGTCTCTGAAGAGCATTGAAGTGATGTAATTAGTGGTTAGGAGGAGGAGGAGAAAGAGAGAGAAGGAGGAAGGAGGAAGGAGGGGGTCATTAATTTGCGTTTTGAATTGCCTACCATGACATAAATGTTATTGGAAAGTGGAGAGAGAGAGAGAGAGAGAGAGAGAAGAGGGGGGAGAGAGGAGAGAGGAGGAGAGAGAGAGAGGAGAGAGAGAGAAAAGAGAGGGAGATGTGGAAGTATAAAAAAGGGGAAGGGAAAACGGGGGAAAAAAAAAAAATTTTTAAATATTATTGTTTACAAACGGTTATTATTATCATTATTTTTCAAATTATTGTTTAAAATTTTTTATCCCTTTTTCATTTTTTCATTATTATTTTCATTGATATTAATTAAAAATTTTTTAATTTTTAATTGCTTTAATCACTGATATTATTATCATTAATTACTATTGATACTACTACTAACTATATTGTTATTGCTATTTTTATTATAATATTCATTATTGTTGTTATTATTGTTGTATAATCATTATTAAAATTATCGATCCACCAATATTGGGTCATTGCTTCCTTTGGGGGTTTTTTTGTATCCCTAGGGCCCTTTAATTTTGTCCCTCCGTCTTTTTTAATTCAAATTGGTTTCCCTTTTTTTGTATTTCCTGGCCTAATTTTCTCTTTCCATTGTTTCCTTTCCCCTTGTTTTATACCGCCCACCTTTTTTTTATCCCCTATTTTTTCACTTTTTCCCAATTTCTACATACTTTTTCTTTATTTTCATTCCATTTCCATATATTTTTCTCCTTTTCTAGTCATACCTACACTTTTCCTCCGATAGTTTCCCTTTCTTGTATGTTTCCACTTTTCCTACAAATTTTCCCTTATAGACGATCACTAGATAAAAAATTAATATTAAGGAATGTTTTTGGGATATTTTCTGAAATATTAAGGTTAAAGAGACTTCCGTTTAGGGAAGGATGGGGAAGAATAGGAAGGAGGGAAAAGAGGGCAGGAAGGGCAAGAAATAGAAAGAGAAAAGATTAGGAAGGGTATGTTAGGGATCCAAGAAGAGAGAGAGAGAGAGAGAGAGAGAGAGAGAGAGAGAGAAAAAGAGAGAGAGAGAGAGAGAAGAGAGAGAGAGAGAGAGAGAGAGAGAGAAAAAGAGGGGAGAGAGAGAGAGAGAGAGAGGGAGGGAAAGGGGGAAAGAGAGAGAGAAAAGAGGGGATGAGAGAGAGAGAGAGAGAGAGAGAAGAGAGAGAGAGAGAGAGAAGAGAGAGAGAGAGAGAAGAGGGAAGAGGAAGAGAGGGGGGAGAGAGAGAGAGAAGAGAGAGAGAGAGAGAGAGGGGAGAGAGAGAGAGAGAGAGAGAGAGAGAGTGAAAAAAAAAAAAAAGAAATAGGGGGGGTATTGTTAATTTAAAAAAATAAGAAAAAAAAAAAAGAAAAAAATCAAAAAAAAGGGCGAAAAAAAAAGAAAAAGGAAAGACAGTAAAAAAATGAGGAGGTTATATAATGATGTTTATTAAAAGAAGGTGGTATTTACTTTAAAGAGGAAGTAGAAAATCAGTGATATTAAGGCAGGTTTCCAAAAATTTAGGCCTAGTGATCCACATTCTAAGATCGTTTTTGGTTAAATAAAAATTTTTTCTGTTGCTTGTACTTAAAACAGTAGGAAGTTTCTAACATAGGATAAAATTCGGTTATAAAACAGTGGTACATTATTATAAAGTGAAAGGTGTGGGTGTTCCTTTGGCCCTTTGTCCCCTTCTGCCCGTCTGTTTTTGTTGGGTCTTTCTGTTGTCTGGTTTGTTTTTTTACTTCCCGAAAGTGGGTTTCGAACCCAGATATGTTAATTTTAAAAGGACAGGGGAATTTTTAAGCAATTTGGGTCGTCGTTTTGTTTTTGTTTTTTCGCCGCCTAAATTTCCGCCCTGGAAACAAAATGTGTTTTGGAAATGAAGGAAAACCTATGAGAAGTGATGTATGGGTGAGTAAGGGTTGGGGTTGGGAATTTGGGTGTGGGGTGATGGGGGGTTTAGTGAATTTTTGGGATGGGGGGGGGGGTTGAAAGGGTTGGGGGGTTTAGGGTGATGGTGAGGGGAAAAGGTGGGGGGTGATGGGTAATTGGGGGAGTGAATGGGTGGGGGGTGATGATAATGGGGGGGGAAAACATACATTTCACATCCAGATTTCAGGAAAGTTAGAAGGGGCTATCTGGAGAGTCTGTGTTGGTGGGCCGAAGGCCCACCAAACCAGGGGTGGGGCCAAAGGCCGCCCGGGGGGGGGGTGGGTAGGGGGAATTAAATGGTGGGTTTTTTTCAAAATTTTACCCCCCAGCTTTTAGGAAAGAGAAGGGGAGGGGAGGGGGTGGGGGAAGGAAAGAGAGAGAAAAGGGGGGGGGGGGAGGTAAAAGTTTTTTCTTTTTAAATAGTCTTTAAAGAAAAAAGAAGAGAAGGGAAAAGATAAGGAAAAGAAAAAAGGAAAAACGGGGAAGAGACAGAGAAAAAAAAATGAACCAAAAATTCCCAAAAAAAGTAAAGGGAAAAAGTGTTTTAAAAAATAAAAAAAGAAAAGACAAATTATAATTTCCCTAAAAAAGCAAGGGTTATTTTCAAAGGAATTTCAAAATTCCTTCAAGGATTTGGGATTTTCAAGGAGGGGTTTGGGTTTTTTTAAAGTTTTTTAAT
Source organism: Chionoecetes opilio (assembly GCA_016584305.1). Lineage (NCBI taxonomy): Eukaryota > Metazoa > Arthropoda > Malacostraca > Decapoda > Majidae > Chionoecetes > Chionoecetes opilio. The sequence goes on from JACEEZ010023934.1 coordinate 10,059, forward strand.
TTTCTAGGAGTGGGTCTTCAAGGTAATTTTGAAGTAGTGGTATTTTCAAGGTAGTTTTCAAGAAATTGTATTTTCAAGGTAGTTTTCAAGGTAACTTTTAAGGAGTGGTATTTTCAAGGTAATTTTTTAATGGGAATCTAGGGAATTATTTTCAAGGAGTTGTAATTATTAGGGTAATTTTCAAAGAGTGGAAATATTCAGGTATTTTCAAAGAATAGAATTTTCCAATATATAATTTTCCAAGGTAATTTCAAGGTAAGGAGTGATCATTGTTAGGGTAGTCTTCAAGGGGTCGTAATTATTTGGGTGATTTTCAAGGAGTGAGAATTAATCGGGTAATTTTAGGAGTAGGATTTTTCCAGGTAATTTTCAAGGAGTGGGAACTATAAGGGATATTTTCAAGGTTCTTGGTAAATATATACCTTAAAGAAAGAAATGTCAAAGAAATAACGGGAATAAATGAGATAAAGTAATGTGGTAAACAGGTAAAATACAATAATTATAAGAAGAAAACAATGAAGAAGTACATTATAAGAAGACACACTATAGTCAACCCAGACTATCTGGACCTCTCGGGTGAGGCTGGTCGAGTCCGCGGTGTTGTCGTATCACCCCGCTACTTCTTCAGCTAGGCCGCCACCCTCCTCACCTCTCTCTCTCGCTCTCTCAATATAGTTTCTTTTTTCTTTTATTTTGACTCTTTCCACACCACCACTGCGGTAAAAGTCGAATGGCGAATGGCCGGGGGAATGACCATGAATGACCGGCTGGCATATTCCCGTTCTCTATGCCAGTATGTGGTTTCCAAGGGAAGACGCTTGGCTATAGCTCCGAAACTAACCATAGGATTTTCTCGAAAATACCCTCGTTGTGATTCCCACGCAAAGTTACCTAAGCTCTGTGAGTAATCCTCCCCATCCCTAACCGTAACCTAACGTAACCTAACCTGACGTGTTCAAGAGTAAACGCCAGATACTCTTCCAGAAAACGGGAATATGCGACCGGGTGGGGCCGTATCAAGGAAGCTAGTGCGCCTCTGACGCCCGAGCGAGTGTAATGGAAAGTATACAGAGTCGTTGTTTACCCTCAAATCGCAAGCCATTCATAAAACCATGCAGCCGTATTATAAAAATAGCTATATGGTTTAAAGATAGTTAACGTAACAGATAACAGTATGGGAGAGACATTAGTAGTAGTTAATAAGAAAGAAAAAATACAAATAAAGAATAAATGATGTACACAACCTCTCTCTCTCTCTCTCTCTCTCTCTCTCTCTCTCTCTCTCTCTCTCTCTCTCTCTCTCTCTCTCTCTCTCTCTCTCTCCAAAAGGATATAACAATATGTTAACAAAAGATATATCGAAGACACCTTTATATTGCCCCCCCCCTCCTCCCCCCCCCCTTCCTCACATCAACGAAAAAAAATATTGCAACAGTTCGTTAAAAGGGTGATTAATATTTCTTAAGCAGTTGGGGAAAATAGTTTGAAGCAAGTAAACAAATTAAGATTAAAACAAATAAATAAACAAATTAAAAAGCAGAAACCAAATCTAAAATATATAACTTTTTTGTTCTCTCTCTCTCTCTCTCTCTAAGTAAGGTAAAACTCACTCACCACATCAAAGTTCCCAACACTGAGATCCACCACAACACAATCAAGAATTGCGTCAAGCACAAGCAGAATTACGTCCTTACCTTGTTTCCTTGTTGTTTTTGTTGTTGCGGTGTTTCAGGGCGGGGCGGTGTGGAGGCGATGTGAAGTGTTTTGTAAAAGTTATTATCTTTTCTGAACTAGTTGTATGTTGTTGTTATTGTTTGTTTGTTCCTATTTTGCTGTTGTTCAGGTCAATGTCCACTTTTTTATTTCCTGCTCTTTTCTCTGACTATCTCGTTCTTTCTTGATATTTCTTCTTTTATTTCAAGTTTCCGTCTATCTATCTCTTATTTTCTCTCCTCGCTTTTTTCCACATGTATACTCACAGATCACACCTTAAAACACCATCACTTAAAGAAAAAGCTAACAAAAAGTAATATCATATGAAAAAATGCGAATATACATATAAATAGAAAATTACGGAAGTTGACAGTTTTATCAACTGGGTAAGATTTGGCAACTTTTTCCCTTGTTATAGGAGCGCAGGAGAAGCAACACAGACTTCTCTCGACGGCGTTTGAGTACACACTGACTGGCTTGCTGCTTGGTTGCCAGGTTTCGGACTGCCATATCGCCAGTTCCCGCTTCGAAACTCGCCAAAAACTAGCCAACCGAACTTCTCTCCCAGCCAAGAAAAATAGCCTTTTTTTTTGTCTTTTTTTTGTCATTATGTGAAAGCACACAGGTTGATTCACGACACACTATACACTAGCGTTCTATCAACAGGAAAATTAAACATGACAACACATCTGATATTATTCATACATTACACCACGTTAATTAATCATAATAGGTATAAATACGTAAGGGAGATATAACACACATATAACAGCATTAATCTATGCAAGTAAATTTTATTCATGTTAAATTATACGGTTGATAAAAAATATATACAATAAATCCCCTATTGATTATTTCTACTAACTTGAACTATAATATGAAACATGTAAAATTAACACAATGCAAAGACGAAGTAAAAACAGTGGACATTTTCACCTCATCTTCGAAGGCTAATTATCCCTCAGCCAGCCTTCTTAATTCATAGTCCTCCATTTCATTCACACTAGAAAAAAATTGGAGAGCTAGAGAGAGAGAGAGAGGAGAGAGGAGAGGAGAGAGAGAAAAAAAAGAGAGAGAGAGAGAGAGAGAGAGAGAGAGAGAGAGAGGGGGAGAGAGAAGGCTTTGGTGACCTTAGAGAGATCATCACGTTCAAGGATAAGGATTAAAGAGGCATATGTTTTGAAGAGGGGGAGAGAGAGGGAGGGGTGACCTCAGGTCATATTTGAGGATAAGAAGGCATGTGGAAGATGGGAAAAGGAGAGAGAGAGAGAGGGGAGGAAGAGAGAGAGAGGAGAGAGAGAGAGGACGAGAGAGAGGGGAAAGAGGGGGAGAGAGAGAGGGGGAGGGGAGAGAGAGAGAGAGAGAGAGAGAGAGAGAGAGAGAGAGAGAGAGAGAGAAAAAAAAAAATTTTAGTAGCCTACCTACGTACGGTTAGTTTTTAGCCAAAGAAATCTACTAAGTCTATGTCTGTGTCATTACGGTATATGTCTTTTGTGAATATTGATAGCATTGATGCTGTGGTATAATTCACTGCAGCAAATGTTACTTCTCTGCATATATGCACAAATGTGCAATATGCTCTCCAGGCTTTTCACTTGTAGTCTGTTTCTTATTTTATTTTTAATTAGGTTCATTTGAGAAAAGATCGACTCTCTCAACTGGGGCATTGCTGAAGGGCAAAGACAGCTTTGTTAAGAGCAAAGTGCCCCACTGCATCTACGAAATCCTTCTCTCCTGTTGAGTCTTGGTGGTGGTAGACAGCATCCAGAATATCTCCTCCTTATCGATGACGTCACTTGGCCAGCTAATGGTTCCTACTCTCTGCCACTGTTTCTAGATCCACCATCATGCGCTAATCCAAGGCTAAGGGAGTCCCTTGGCCTTGCGCTAATCCTTATCAGCTGCCCTCGCTAGGCCTCATCCTCTCGCCGTTTTATTTTTTTTAGAGTTTTTAACTTTTAAACAAACGTTTTGTTTTTTGCCAACTAATAATATGAACGTTAATTTAAAATATATATCCTTACAGAAATTAACATGAAAACTAGCCAAAAAAACAGCCAAAAAAAAGGTAAACTAGCCAAGAAATCCGCCACGTCGCCAACACGAAAAAATTCTCGCCGGAAAGTATAAAAGGGCGCCCGATTTGGCATGAAACTCGCCAACCTGGCAACTCTGGGCCGCCGCCTGCTTGGCAGTGCTTGCTGCTGCGCTGCTGCGTGATGCTGCCAGTGCCTGCTAGTTACTTTCAACCAAGGGCGCCGAGAGAATTGAAATGTGCCGGGGCAGGACTAGTTTGGGGCCCCCATTCCTACAGTAGGTAAAGGTAGAGGTGAGGGCCATACGTATAGGTGATCAGATTCTCGCTTTTTCAGCGTCTGTCTCGTGTTTTTAAATGTTAGTAAAAAAAATCCCGCGTTTTTACGTTTGAGCCTCTTTTTTGTACTACAATATTGCTCCTCTTTTAATGGAATACTTATATACTATTATATTCAATTTTACTATACTGGTTCCTTACCCTTACGTCATATGATACAGGATCGCAGCTCGTTTGAGACGTGTCTCTCACCGAGTCACTTATCGTCTACCCCAGGTGTACATATTCCCGTGTTCTGGAATAGTATGTGGTATAGGGATAAGCTCCCTTTACACATTCCATAATCAAACCACGATAGCGCCACTAATTTAATTATTGGTGTTATCGTGAAATTTGACCCCGATAAACGCCGATCACGATAGCCTCTCCACAATGTCACGATGTCTATAAGTATGTGTCATGACGGTCGTAAGATGGTCACGATGGAGTCATGATAGCAGTAAGACTATGTCAAGAATGGAAAATCAACGGGCATTTTGTCGTCACGATAAAGCTACGATAACCACGATAGTGCCACGAACGTATCACGATAACATCAAGAGCTACACCAACATGCCTCATCAGGCATTCGTAGGTCTATCGTGACCCATATTTAGCTCTATCATGAGGCAATCTCCGTATTCTTAGGGTTATCGTGACGTCTTCCTATGATAATCGTGACACATTATTAGCTCTATCGTGATTCATGCTTGCGTCTATCGTGACGCATTATGCATATTATTAGGGCTATCGTGACACACCGTAACGGTTTTTCTCATGACACCTCGTCACGATAGCCATTCGACGATCACGTGAGTGTCACGAAGCTGCTACATAGATAACGATAGACTTACGATAGCGCTGCGTTGGGTACAAAAATCGGGGAGCTTCCCGATTTTTTAGTGCATGCTCTAACTTTTCGTGGCCTCGGCAGAGTGCGTCACGAGCGTGGTCACGATCGGTCACGATGGACCCATAATCAGGACCATGACGGCGCTACTCATTGCATTGTTGACGCGATCGTGGTTCCATTATGGAATGTGTGAAGGGGGCTTTATGGGGAGGCAGTAGCAGAGTGGTTAGTGTCTCCGAGTGGCGTTCTCGGTGACCCGAGTTCGATCCCAGATGAGAACCAAAAAGTTTCTGCACCGTCGAGTGGCCTAAGAACACCCACATTCCCTGCTTATTAACAACCTTCGATTGCGAGTGCATCGTAAAACAAATAGTCGACCATATTTAGAGTCATTTGCTATGTTGAGTTAAACAAATTGCAACAGTTTGTTTTATTGTTAATTATTGTTTATCAAGTAGTTATTGATGACATATCCAAAATGGGACACAGGTTTCAACCCAGAAGTTACCTCATATGCATAATTTCAAAATGGCCGCCATTTATATATATATGGCCCATTATCTCTAAAACTACTCATTTTTAGCACAATGAGTGCATTACACTTGAATAGAAACATGATCCAGTGTCTCTGAAAAACATATTTTCAAACTCACATGACCCCTCTAAACATGTAGGTCAAAGGTCAAGTTGTACAAAATAGGTCAAATGGCCGTTTTTACGGAAAATGTATTTTATGCATGATTAATATTTTGCGTCGCCTCTTAAAAAACAAAATTATAGAGTCACTGCTTTCAGTGGCAAAATTATTTTCAAGATATGCAACTATGGATGGTGTACGTATGCCTGCATGGCACTAATAATCTGAATAAATGTTCTTTTCTCAACATTTTCTAGGTCTGTTTTAATACAAATTAGACACCCCTGAATCCCACCCCACCCTCTTCGACGATCACCCTTCTTCCAACCACACCATCAACTTGCCATAAGCTGCATGATCTCAGATAGTCATTTGACCCCAACCCCATTGCATCATATTCATTGCAAACTGTGATGCTAATTAATGTTTATATACACACAACAATAACTACCTGTTTTCCAGGAAACTCCCTGGTTCTATAATTATTAGCATGATATATTTTCTCTCTCCTAGTAGATCTGTACATAGTGTCAGGTTGCTGTTATTTAATAATGAGATGTGTATGCTACTTAGAATATCATGGTGTGTATGCAGCACATGCTTGGGCCTGTGTACTGTTCATGTACAGTGTTTTGGAGAATTTCAACGTTCAACTCAACATTGGCAGTCACTGATGTATATGCCTTACAAAACATGTCTTCAGGAAAACAAACCAAGTGAAAGTAATGGGTGCGAAGGTGATTACTGATGGAGAGGAACTAAGTGTCGACACCCAGCTTCTATTCCAACGACTTTTAATAATTGCCAAAAACAGCGATGTTGACCTAAATGAAGTGTTTACATATGAGCTCGCTGTGTATCCACCATCACTCTTCACAAAACAGGGGCTGCTTAACTCTGCTTCAAAACCAAAACTTGCTGAGGCTATTTCCAAACTATGTAAGGATACCCCAGAGTTCCCAGTTCCTCAAGCAGAATGCAATGTGTTGGACGGGGGTTCCCTTCTGCAGCGTTTGCCATGGACACAGGGTCAAACATACAGACAAATAATCCCCGCTTACATACGCATGGTAAAGAAGTACATCTACCCAATCGTTGTATTCGATAGATATCTACAAGATACAATCAAAACCGTAGCACACCAAAGGCGTGGACAATTTTCTGGAAAGGTCAAGCTAGCCATCGATTTGCCACTTAAGATGGAAAAGAAAACGTTCCTGCAAAACAAAGGAAACAAGCAGGCATTCATAAATATGTTATCAGATGAGATGCGTAAAGAGGATATAGATACCATCCATGCTGAAGACGATGCAGATCTACGATCTACTGATTGTTCAGACAGCAGTCAGTATGGCTGAGTACAAAACGACATTTGGAATTGCTGAGGATACAGACATCCTTGTGTTAATGTGCCACCACCATAAACTTGGTACCAAATTGTTCATGAAGTCAGAGAAGAGTGCAATAAAAGTCCCATTGTGGAATATCCAGGCGACATGTGAAACTTCGGGAAGCCGATTATGCACATACCTACCCCTACATTTTTTTTTTTTACATTTGTGCCTATAGCGCATACATGCAGTATGCGGATGCGATACTACGTCAGGACTCCATGGGATCGGCAAAGGTTGCGTGCTAGGCATTAAAAAATCTAATGAGCTAATGCAGATAGGTGAATCTTTCATGTCGAGTTCAGCTAGCCACGATGAAATCAGAGATGCTGGGGCTAAAGCATTGGTATGTTTGTATGGTGGACGAGATACAAGTTTGAATATCTTAAGGAGGAAGCTGTCTGGTGACAAAGTTGTCAAGAGCTTCATGAGTGTCGACATCAAGAAACTTCCACAAACAGCTGATGCAGCCAAATATCATTCTTATAGACTGTATTTACAGACTCAGATATGGATAGGAAACGTGGTACTGAAGCCGGAAGATTGGGGATGGAATAGTCAACACGAGAGTTTGTTGCCTGCAAAAATGGACAGCAGACCAGCTCCTGATGCCCTCTTGAGGATCGTACGTTGCAAATGCATGGAGTACTGTGACACACTGATATGTTCATGCAAGAAAAACGGGATGTACTGCACCGAATTCTGCGGAAATTGCCAAGACGAACTATGCACAAACATAGAGTTAGATGAATTTGACTACTAATTCACAGTATGTATCTAAAAGAAGAACACAAATAATGAACACCTTAATATGTGTATATATAACAGTTTACATATGTTCTTTAATTTGATTGTGATCGAATGTTGTAAGTCTTGACATAGGGACTACACTTTCATGGGTAACTTTGGACAGGGTACAATATCTATATAACAATTAATATTGTTAAAAAATAATATCATTAGCTATGTCTTAATGCACTTTTTTTTGTAAAGAAAAGGTCATTTGACCTTTTTTTTTTATTCTTGACCTTTGACCTACATGTTTTGGACGGGTCATTTGAGTTTGAAAAAATGTTTTATAGCTTCACTGGTTCATGTTACTATTCAAGTATAATGCACTTATTGTGCTAAAAATGAGTATTTTTAGAGATAATGGGCCTTATATACAAATGGCGGCCATTTTGAAAATATGCAAATTAGGTAACTTCTGGGTTGAAACCTGCGTCCCATTTTGGATATGCCATAAAGAACAACTCAATAAACAATAATCAACAATAAAACAAACTGTTGCAATTTGTTTGACTGAAAAGTGTAAATGTGGTATACTAAAAGCGGGGCGGCATGAGCCTCTAATCACAGGCGTCGCTATAAAAGTCCTGCCTGCGCCACCACGGGCGAAGGCCAACTATCACAGCCCTCAAGTGAACCTCCACAGCCTACCATCTGAGCCTTAGAAAGTCACTACCAGGGTGGTAATTAGTCCACCGTGGACCGCCAGGGGGCAAGAAGTCAGCCAGCACCTGACACGGGCAGCAAGCGGCCGAGGTTCAAACTCGGTTGTACGACAGGCTATGCCAACCACTACCTGGCCGTGCTAGCCCTGCAGCGGGACCTGCCGGGCCTGCAGATGGATGTCAGGCACAACCTGAAGAGGGAATACGTCCTGACCCCCAAGGACGACGCCGCCACCGATAGGATGTGTGGCCTGGCTCAGGAGCGGGACGCCCCGGCCAGGCTTGTGTTGCTTGATCCCGCAGAGAGACACACCAAGGCTGTCCTCCAGCGCTACCCGCTCGACATGCCTCTTGAAGCGGTGCGGGACCATCCCAGCGTGATCTCGGCGGGGCGCCTCCGTGCCGTCCGTGACAGGGCCCCGACCCGTCAGGTACTGGTGGAGCTGATTGGCGCGTCACCTGACAGGCTGGACCTGGGGCCTTGGGGTAAATATTCCCTGCGGCATTACGACAGAGAGCCCCTGCGGTGTTACCGGTTCCAGCGGTATAATCACCTGCAAGGGCGCTGTCAACACCCCGTCAGGTGTGGCGTTTGCAGCCAAGCGCACGCATCCCAGCAGTGCATCAGGCGTCATAAGGCCCGGTAGCTCACGACCGCCAGATACCCCAACTGCTTCGGGGGGCACCACGCCTGGAACCCCCGCTGCCCCGAACGCCTGCAACGACTGCTTGGAGGAGGGAGGCGCCCACAGGGCGGCGGTGATCGGCCGGGGCCGCAAGGTTCCTTTGTTCCTGCTCCGCTTCCTACGAGCCGGTCGGCATGGGGGGACTTGCGGGGGCTTCAACTTGACCCATGGCCGACGCGAAGAGCGGAGGGAGTGAGCGAGGGGATTAGCGAGTCTCCCCGCCATATTCCCTGACACCCGACTCTCTCGGGGGACTGTTGACCCCCACGATACCGGCCGACAGCGAGAGGCGGAGATGGAGGTGCAGGCGAGGCACCAGCATAGTCTAGGCAGGGGCGCGGGACCCATCCCTCTGGCCCATCACGGCTACACTCTCGCGCCCATGCTGTCTCGTATCAGCCTTTTCCAGCATCTGGCGGCACTCCCTCGCCCACACCGGCGCCGTATCACCACCGATGGCGCCCACTCCAGCCGGACCCATCGCTTCCACGCCACCCGCAGTTATGCCCACTGCCAGCCTCTCCGGCGTCGCCTGTGACATTCCACGCGGACGCCCACGGCCACCCCCACACTCTTTCAGCCCGGAGTCACGCCCGCCGCCTCCCCTGGCCAATGACGAGTACTCCCGCCCTCCTGTCTGGACTGTATAGTGGAGGATTGCTCGGGACGCTGCGATGCGTGGTGGGCGTGATGACACGCCTTCTGGCCAGGCCGGATGACGTCCCCAGGGACGAAGGAGAACTTGAGGCCTTCCTCCGGGCTGAGATTGAAAGGGATTTGCGTCGTTCGTCCCCCCCTTCCCTCGCTCACGACAGTCCTTCATCACCCCCTTCCCCTTTCCTCCACCCACACATTGCCCTCCCGGTCTGTTCACCGATGTAGATGATTCACGAGCTGAGTGAAAGAGAAAGTGGTGGCGAGGCACCCGTGAACCTCCCCCCACCCACCGCCCGCCGCCGGCAGGCTCAAGGTGCTCCAATGGAAAATTCAGGGGCTCCGTGGCAAGAGACCTGAGGTCCTCCAGGCCATAGTGGAGGAGGACCTTGACCTCGTTCTCCTGCAGGAGACGCTGACGCCGGAGCACTTTGAGTGGAGGATAGCGGGATACACGGTGCACTCCCTATCATGTGGCGAGGATGGGCGTCGAGGCTGTGTGGTAGTGGTACGCAGCGCTCTCCCGCACCGTCGGATTGAGGACCCCGTGGACTGTGGCGAGGGCATGGAGGTGATGGCAGTGCAGCTGGAGCTTCCAGGCCTCCCACTGACTGTATACACGTGTACAGCAGCTGGAGGAGGCAACTGAAGGCCGATGAGTTGCTCTCCCTCGCCACACACAGCAGCGTCCTGGTGAGTGGCGACTTCAACGTCCACCACCCGATGCTGCAGTCTGTCTCCCTCACCAACCGTGCGGGCCGCCACCTGGCTGCGGTGCTGGAGGAGGTGTCGGAAATTGTCCTCCTAAACACCGGGGAGCCCACCCACGTCCGAGGTGGCAGGCTGGACCTCACCTTGATCTCCAGTGACCTGGCACCGGCCGCCTCCTGGCAGGTCCACCCCACTTTGACCAGCGATCACTACGCAGTCGCCACTACAATGCAGGCCATCCGGCCACTGCCACAGCTCCCACCGCCGCGGTGGCATATACAGCGGGCGGACTGGGCATTGTTTCAGGCCATCCTGGACGAGTGGTGGGCCACCTACGAGCCGCCGGAGGATCTGGACCAGCGAGAAAGCGAACTGACGGCGGCCATCGAGAGGGCGGCGGAGGCAGCCATACCACGGAAGGTCCCCGGCCTCAGGTACAACCAGAACTGGTGGTTCTACAACCAGGAGGTGCGGGAACAGAACCACATGGTTAAAATCCACCGGAAGTTGTACCGCAGGCGGCCGACTACCAACAATCTAGAGCTGCTGCGTGAGGTGGTGAGGCACGCTCGGCAGGTCACGGGGCGGGTGCGGGAGGCCAAATGGCTCGAATGGTGCGCAGGTTTTAACCAACACACTAAGCTGGCCGAGCTGTGGGGCAAGGTGAGGACTGCCTCCGGAAAGAGACCTCTCCGCCCTCCCGCCCACCCCCAGCCGTTACAGGAGGCCGAGCGCCTGGTGGGGATGTTTGCCTCGAGGGGTAGCAGCGACCAACTCCCCGCCCGTGTACAACGGCTGCAGGTTCGGCTCCAACCTGTGCGTGAGGCTGTCATCGGCGCCGCTCGCGCTCGCCCCGACGCCACTGATCAGCCCTTCACTTCCCAGGAGCTGGTAAGGGCCAGGAAGGGACGGGACACCGCTCCGGGCGCTGATGGCGTCACCTACTCGATGCTGGCCCACGCTGAGGCGGCCGGGGAGGCGGCACTCCTGGCCCTGATCAACTCCTCCTAGCTGGCAGGCTGCTTGCCCTCGGCGTGGAAGGAGGCTGACATCCAGCCCATCCCTAAGCCCAGGGAACCAACCAAGCCGCGCCCCATCTCCCTGATGAGCTGCACGGCCAAGACGGCGGAGAGGATGGTGCTGACCCGCTTCCTGTGGCGCCTGGGAGACCTCTACCCACACATCTTCGGCTTCACCACGGGAGTCGGCACCTCCAACAGCGTCATGGCCCTCCTGGCCCAAATAGACAACCGCCCTGCTGTCGCCGTCTTCCTTGACCTGGAGAAGGCATTTGAGCTGGCCAACGCCCACGCCATCCTGGCCGCGCTGGTGCGGCGGGGCGTGCTGGGCAGACTCCTCGCCTGGATTGAGGATTACCTCTGGCACCGCCGTGCCAGGGTCAGGTTCCAGGGGCGCAAGTCCAGCTACAGATAGCTGGAGAATGGCACGCCGCAGGGCGGGGTCCTAAGCCCCACCCTTTTCAACTTCCTGATGGAGCAGCTGGTCGGCCTGCCGTTCCGGGAGGGCACGGCACTTCTCAGCTACGCCGACAACTTGGTCCTGGTCGTCACTGGCCGGGGTGACCGGGTGTCTCGGACCCAGCAAGCCCTTGACCTGGTCAGTTGCAAGTGCAGAGATCTGGGGCTCAAGATATCGGCTGAGAAGTCCAAGGCCATGGTGTTTAAGGCCGCTGCCCTCCCGGTCTGTCCTCTACAGATACAAGGCATCAGGCTGGCTTGGACCCACGCCTTCCAGTACCTCGGAATGTGGCTTGACCGGGGCCGCCACTTCACCACTCAGGTCACGTATCTGAGGGAGAGGGCTGAGACCAGGCTCAACGTCATGAGGGCCATGACCAGGACACACGTCGGGGCCACGTCATCAGTGCTGCGCCTCTTCTACGTGCACACTGTGCGCGCCCTTGTAGACTACAGCGCACCCATGCTTGTCGCGTTATCGCTCACTCAGCAGAGGAAGTTAGAGGTCCTTCAGAACCGAGGTTTGAGGACCCTGCTGGGGGCACCGCGCTGGGCAAACACCCGCGTCATGCAGGCGGAGGCACGGTTGGTGCCCCTAGCCACCAGGGTTCGACAGATCGTGGCCTGTCGGGTGGCCAAGATCCTCTGCCAGGCAAGGGAGTCTGTCGCGCAGGACAGGCTGTGCAGGGTCTTGCCACAGCAGCAGCGTGACCTATCGCCGGACAACACCTGGCTGCAGAGGGTGGCAGACGCCGCCATCCACCTCCTTTCCGGCCACACCCACCTGCTGCTGGACGGACCTGACCGCCCCGCTGTCAACTACGTCACTCCGCCACCGTGGCAGCCCTCTGCCGCCCAGGTGATTATCGCCACACTGCCAGCTGCGAAGGCGTTGTGCACGCGGGAGGAGCTGAGGCAGCACGCCCTGCAGGCGGTGGCGCACGCCAATGTCCCCAGCAGCGTCGCGGTCGCGGTCTACTACACCGACGGCTCCGTTGACCCTGAGAGAGGCCTGATAGGTGCTGCGGTGGTTACGGGCGGTGAGGTGCTGTCCTGGAGGACGCCCGACCATTGCTCCACGCTGCAGACGGAGCTGGTGGCGATAGAACGCGCCCTACAGCACGCCCTGGGCCGTCAGGAGGAGGTCGTGGTGATTCACACCGACTCCATATCTGCCCTGCAGGTCCTACGGCAGCCCCGCACACCAATGGACAACATGCAGCTCACCACCGCCATCCTGGGCCACATCCAGGGCCTCGCCGCGCAGGGGCGCCGCGTAAGGTTCAACTGGGTGCCCAGTCACATGGGTCTCCGTGGCAACGAGGCGGCCGATGAGGCGGCCCGGGAGGCCACCAGGCATCCAGCGGTGGCCTTGACTGTCTTACCCAGCATCCATGGGGCCAAAGTACTGGCCAGACGCGCTGCTGTCTGTGCCGCAGGGCAACAGTATCGCCAGCTGGTGCAGACATCGAGGCAGGCAGCCTGGCACAAAAAAGCCACGAACAACAACGAGCCGTTACGCCCCGCACAGCAGCTGTCCGAGCCGAGGAGGTCGTCCTACACCGATTTCGGCTTGGCTACTTGACCCTGGAGGAGCTGAGGGACGGGTTTGAGGAGCGGCCGTGTGAGCACTGTCCTCATATGGCCCCCCATCTCCTGACCCACTACCTGCTTTCCTGACCCACTACCTGCTTTCCTGCCCCGCTACAGAGCGGCTCAGACAGCGCGTCGGCCCGCTGGAGAACGCGGCCACCCTCGTGCGGCAGTTACAGGAAAACCTGCCCTCCTGCTGGAGGTGGCGCATGCCACCCCACCCCCCGATGAACACTAAGGAGCGGGAGTGACCTCACGCCCCGCCCACCTGTGACCTGACTGTGGCTGCAGCTACAGCGGCGGGCTGATGCCCGCTCATTTATTACTGCTTTTTATGTATATATGTATGTGTATGTGTATGTATGTGCATATGTATATGTAGTATATGTATATATATATTATGTAATAGATGTAAATAAATAAAAATTTATATAAAAGATACAGGCGCTATAAGCACAAATGTAAAAAAAAAGAAGAAAAAGTGGATGTCGCTAGCCAATCGCGGTTGTCCAAACTTGTGACGTCAATTAGGGGTGGAGCTAACGTGCTCGCTGGGATACAATTTGTTTTATTCACAAATATGCATTATTCCTATACCATTTATGCCCTTTATATTGCTACATTATGCTAATTACGTTCTATCTTATCACCACGAAATGGCATGTAGGAGAGGTCCTACTAAGCAGCAAGATGGACTTCAGTTTCGCAAAAGGAAACTGATAAGGCGAAACATAGGTATTCGTGGGAAAGGCCCTTCATAACTTTCCTTACAGCCTTCAAATCTTTCCTCAACCTCTTATTTTGTCTCACATCTTCAATACAACTCTCTACCCCCTTAAAGTAATCGTCCAGACCCATTTTTTCTTTGCATAAATATGTTGAATTCAAAACACCTAATCCACAAAAAAATATTCATTTACACGCCTTATTTTCGTAAAAACACGTCGTTTGTATAAAGCACGGCAAAACAATCAGCCCCGTTCCAGCCGCCGCGCGAAACTTGCTGATGACGTCCCGGGAGGCCGACAATCTGCATCATACAACCTTCCCTCCCCCGACGCGCAAACCATCTCGCACATTGCTCGTGGCCGTATCGGTCGGAAACGGGTGCTAAGCTCTCTGGAAAGCCACAGCTTTCTTGCTGCACCCATAAAGGATGTATATGCCATATCGCAAAAAATAATTTATCAGAAACACCCAAAAATTTTCAAGTACTATATATATATTTCTGTGTTCACATGCTACTGGACTACCACGGGGGGGGGGGGGTGCCTTCGGTGACGTTATCGAGTCATAGTGCGTCGTCTGCTAGTCATCAGGAGTGTTTTGGAAGCTCGGGGAATTTACAGATTTTGATTGCGGATTATTAAAAACGGTACTGGATGCAAAAAGTGACAACATATTGTTGATATATTCGATAATGGGTATATTTTGATTGCATTAAATCAGAAATAATGAAATGGTCTGGACGATTACTTATACTTTCTCTCAGCCTTCATGCCTTCCCTCACCCTCTTAAACTTAACCTTTCATCCCTCATTCTTTCACCCTTTCATAGTTTTGGCAAATACTATATTTAACACAACATACAGATTCAACAGATTATAATCCTGCGATCGCTTCAGCTCCACCCCTATGTGACGTCACGAGTTTGGACAAGCGTGATTGGCTAGCGACATTTAACATACTATTCCAGAAGACGGGAATATGCCCCCCGGCAGGCCAGCGACGGTTCGTGTTTGATTAGCATGCCTTCGCGTGAGGCGCTGTGAGTGTTTCACTGTTACTCGCTTTAGAGAAGGCATAAACTAGAGTTCAGATTTTTTATCACGATGTCAAAGAGAAAGTGCACATTCAATGAGCGTTTGCCTTCTGAATATCTATTAATTTATACATAAGACACTCAACAACTTCGAAATACATTCAAATGAACTGCAGACCAGAAATAGGTTCATCCACTAGAGCAGTGGTTCTTAACCTTCTCAGAGGTGCCGAACCCTAACCAAAACTTCCTCACACTAGCCGAACACCTCAAATATGGGACGGAAAAACAAGATTAATACAAAGATTTAATATAAATTTCTTCAAAATTCAAGAGTATATTTAGATAATAAGAAGGAAGGAAGGACTCAGCAGCAGTGACGTATATAGGTCCTAAGAAAGAGGAGGGGGGCACCGGGGTGTATCCAGGATTGTTTAAAGGGAGGGAGATGGAGCGGGAGCGAACCTTTACAGCTGTGGGTTCTGAGGAGCTAGGGAGTTGGGATTTTTTTTTTAAATCAAGCATTTTTAGGGGAATTTTCAGACCTCAGAAGGGATATATTGCACTAATCTGATAATCAAAGGCAAAACTATTTTTGTCCCTGTGGGACAAAAGGAGGGGCCATGGCCGAGTTCCCCCCATACCCCTCTATATACGACTCTGCTCGGAAGGAAGAGAGGCGTGCGAACACATACACACACACATACCAGAGGTGGGCACTTCTGCAAAACTTCCGCAAACTAAGAACCCCATGGGTCCCGGGGCAAATGCCCCGGCAGACCCCCCCACTCGGTGGGCCTGCTTTCAACCACCACCACTACCTCAACCACCATCACCACCCACACTACCTCCACCAACATACATCACCACCGATATACTCTCTCTCTCTCTCTCCTCTCTCCTCTTGCTACAAAAAAAGGTATTGGTTAATGGAAATATTTTTAGAGGGTTTCTTCTTTTCTTTTTTCATTTATTTCTCAATCTCTTCCTAATATTTCTTCCTTCTCTACGTTCTTCGTTTTAGTTTTTTCTTCGTTTTCTTATTTTTCTTATTGCTCATTTTATCATCTATTATTACTTTCCTAAATTTCCCTCTCCATTCTGTTTCTTTTTTCTCTCATCTATTTCCTTTCCTATTATTTTCATTTTTGCCTCCTTATCCACCACCTTCTTAAAAACATTTTCATCATTTTTTCTATCAAATTGTTCTTATCCTAAAATCATCTACTTTGCCTCTTCCTCCTCTTCCTTCACCACCACCACCACATGCCACACAAAAACCAAGCAAGACAGGTCTTAACTCATGGGTGGGTATTTTACATGTACATTCACACACACACACACACACACACACACACGCACACATTGTCCCGATGGTCAAGTGGATTTAGCATTGGCTTGCCATTCTGTGGTTAGTCGGTTCGAATCCCCGCTCGTTCACGGGGATTTTTCATGAAAAAAATCGTTACGGTTACTTTAACCCTGAGCAAGGTTATGGGAGTATGTGGTGTGTGAAGTCCCAGCATTACCAAACGACCGGTAATAATGCACTTCAAGCTCACTCCGGGAGGGTGAAACTGGCGATCGCGAGTCCACTCGCGCCCGTGTCCACGCGAGTGAGTGAGGTGAGTGAATGAATGAACATGAACATGAGGCCATGGGTGAGTGAATGAATGACACGCTCTTGAAGTAAAAACGAAACAACATAGACGAATATGAGGACTAAGAGGAAGAGAAACGGAAAGAGGAAGAGGAGGAGAAAGAAGATAAAACGGATAAAATAGAGGAAGAGGAGGAGGAAAAGATGAAATACTCAGAAATATGCAAAGACCAAACGGAAGATAAAAAGAGTAAGGGTGGAGGAGGAGCAGAAAGAGGATATAAGAAGGAGAAGGAGGAAATAAATATACAAATGAGAGATAGAAGCGAGGAACAGATTGAAATAGAAAACGAGATAATATGAAATTGAAAAAAACCTATCAAAGAAAGAAAGAAAATAAGGAATGTAAAAACTAGAAAAAATTAAAGGAGAAAAAAATGTCAAGAAAATTATATCATCAACAAATATTAAATAAGTGTGAAGATGCTCTTAAATTTCTCAAAATATAAGCATGCAAACAAAGATACTGAAAAAAATTCATGAACACACACACACACACATACACACACAGTCACACACACACACAGTCACACACACACACACACACACACACACACACACACACACACACACACACAGTCACACACACACACACACACACAGTCACACACACACACACACAGTCACACGCACACACACACAGTCATACACACACACACACACACACACACAGTTACACGCGCACACACCACTAAGCAATGGAACAAAAAAATTGAGACAAAATATAAATAACCTAAAAAATGTAGATATGGACACAGGACAAAAAACAAAAAAATATAAATAACCTAAAAAATGTAGATATGGACACAGGACCATACGAGTGTAGGTCAGGACCTGTAAAATACAACTAGGTAAACACACACACACACACACACAGAGGGGAATAACCAATCAACAATAGAATCAAAAGCGTCAACCGATAAGGACAAAGAATAAGATAGACGGGGTAAGGGAGGGAGGGAGGGAGGGAGGGAGGGAGGGAGGAAAGGGGTCATGGTGGTGTATGACAATGGTTGATTCGTTATACTCGATACCTGCTACTCAGGAACCAATCACTAGGCTTGATTTCTTTTCCCTTCCTAACACCTCTTTGTCATTAATATAATTTTAAAATTTTGTTTGTTTTTGGTAGTAGTAGTAGTAGTAGTAGTAGTAGTAGTAATAGTAGTGGGGGTATAGTAGTAGTAGTAGTAGTAGTAGTAGTAGTATAGTATGTAGTACATAAGAACATAACATTAGAAAATAAGGAAGCTACAAGACGCCGTGAGACCTACACGAGGTAGTTCCTGTAGTAGTAGAAGTGGTGGTAATATCAGTAGTAGGAGGTGCAATAGTAGCATTAAAATATCCATTAAATTTTTTTTAGTACGTATCATTAGCAAAAACAACAAAAAACATATATTCCAATACATACTCATTCTATACACATAGTTACATTTCTTACAGCACTTCTGCTTTATTACCCTGTGAAAAACAAAACACTGATTAATGGCCCTAAAAAGTTGGCAAGCTAATCACAATTTTCACCTCTCACCCCCCTCACCCTACACTTATTCATACAGGGATATATATATTATGTCCTTGGTTATGTCCACAGCCAAGAACAACACTGTACAAATTTCTATATATTGTTTTGGCCCGAGATGTTGGAACGCATTACCAGATGATATCAAAACAGCAACTAATCTCAATTTATTTAAATTTTAACTTAAACAGTATTTATATCATTTGCAAAGTCAAGGTGTTATAGAATGAAAATAAAAATGCAGTAAATTTGTGCTCCTGAAATTTAAATACTTTTTTTGAAAATGTCACTATGAGTTTATATTTTTTTATGTTAATCTTTACAGGGAGGTCCCGAAGATACGAGCAGTTAGGTTCCACCTGGCATACTCGTAACTGAAATCTGAAATCTCGTATAACGAAACACAACTAATGGTAAAATATAGGTTTGGTTCCAGGACCTCATCAATTAATAAAAAATAAAAAAATAAAAAATAAAAAAAAAAAAAAAAAAAAAAAAAAAAATAATAATAAATAAATAAATAAATAAAATAAAAGACATATTTTTCAAGCTAAAATGAACTATAGCAAACACAACAAACACACAGCGTCTATATTACCCACATTGTACTACCTATTCTGTAGAAAAAGCATTCTGAGAGAGAAAATAGCACACAAAATAACATAACTGCACATTAATTAAACATAAAACATGCATAACAAGCATAAAAGACGTTGTACTGTATGGGACCCCGCGTGATACAAGAGAGGGTAGTGTAGGGGTCCCAAGGTTGGGGCCGCACACCTGCTAATTACCCCTAAAGGTCAGGCCGCGCCATATGCTTAATTACCCTTCAGGTCACGCCTTGCTAGGGGTGACCTGACTGCGGTCCCAAGGTTGGGGCCCCACACCTGCTAATTACCCCTAAATGTCAGGCCACGCCATATGCTTAATTACCTTTCAGGTCACGGCTTGCTAGGGGTGACCTCACTGGGGTCAACCAAATCCCCTTTTGTCCAGCCCGGGAGTGGTAGGGCTAGCATTTTGAACTTGATAATTTTACTCACCCCAATTTGAATGTCGTATCATTGAATTTTCGATCTCGTATATTGAAAATAGACCCTAATTTACACATCTCGTATCATCGGATTCTCGTATACCGAATGCTCGTATAACAGGACCTCCCTGTATTTGTAAATTATTGCCGTCATCGTATACGTATTTATATGATGTTAACTGATTTTATGTCTGCTAAGGAGCTCATGCTCAGCAGACTAATGCCTATAAAATGTGTATATATCTACTTATGTATATAATTGTTATTTGGCAATAAACTCTATAAACTACAAACTATAAACTATATACACTGCGATTATGGTTCACATGAATAAGTGACCTCTATAAGAAATGGGATAATGGTACGTAGTGTTAGAATAAAGTATGTTAGGGAGGTTTTATTATTATTATTACTTTTTTTTTGGGGGGGGGGGATGTTCGGTGTAGGGAGATGTGGATTTTAGGGACTTTGATGAAGATAGAAAATAAAGGTTTTTGTTTGTTTTGTCATTCGTTTTCTCTCTCTCTCTTTCATTCTTTCGTGGATGTATTCTTTCTTACTTTCATAATTAACCTCATTAGCCTTCTACCTTCCTTGTGTGTGTGTGTGTGTGTGTGTGTGTGTGTGTGTGTGTGTGTGTGTGTGTGTGTGTGTATTATAATTTCAGATACGTGTAGTGACAACTCATATAGCACAAACACACACACACAAACACACACACACACACGCACACACACACGCACACGCACACACACACACACACATACACAAACACACACACACACACATTCATCTTGCGTCTGCTTTATTGATATAATTTTCAAGGGAATTTATTTTCTAAGAAAAACAAGAAAAAAAATCCACTTTCATAGCTGCCTTGCCCCTCTCAACTCTGTCTCCTCTCACTGTATTTGCTGTATTTGCTCCACTTTATCTGCAGTCTGCTGAATTAAGTCACATGTGGTCGTTTCTCCTACCACTTTTGTAGTTTAAGTACCACTGTTCTGTTCCTTAGGTTTCTATAGAACCATGGATACAGCAACCACTTTGGATCATCCTTCCCTCTCATCTCACTCTCTGCATTGTCCCTTCAATCTCCCACAAAGCATCAGTAAGCTCCCAATACTCCTTCATGTTCTTGCTTTACACGGGTATGCAACTGCTTTTCTATTTCCAACCCAGCTAACCATCACCGGCGAGCCAACGTAGGCATTAGAACAGCCATCGTCGGCCGTCAGCCACATATTTTCCTCCATAAGCCCGCCGATGACCCGCTGGTGTATTTTCAGACAGAAAAATCTACTATATTGAAAATCAATGTGTAGAGAATTCGAAGAATTTGATATTTCTATGTATACACATTTTGAAACGACAGATATATGATGATATTGATGTTGTTTTACATCAGTAGTGACAAGCAGCGGCATCGGTACGTAAATCCTCCGATGGCCCGCTGGTGATATTTGAAATTGGGAAATATTCATCTTCATATTATACATATCAACACAGTAATATATATATATATATATATATATATATATATATATATATATATATATATATAATATATATATATATAATATATATATATATATATATAATATATATTATATATATAAATATATTATATTATTATATACATATTATTTTAGAATAAAATATATATATATTATAAATCAATGTAGATAAAAAAAATATTAAAATTATATTTCATATATGTATATACATTATTGAATAGAAAATATATGATATAGTATTTTTACATCATTAAAGTGATAACATATATACGTATAAATCCTGATGCCCTGGTATTATTTTTTTGAATAATATTGTAAAATATTCATCTTCATATTTATATACATATCAAACATAATATATATATATATATATATATATATATATATATATATATATATAGTATATCAATATCGGTATCATTACTATTATTTGGCCTGTTCAAGCTATTAAGCATTTTTATAGAAGTTTTTATAGAAGTTTATAGAAATTATCATATTCTAGTTTATTTTAAATATTTCTAGCTCAGAGCAACACCCAGAGAGACATATAAATAAAGATGAGACATGGAGGAAGGAGTTGTTATGGAAAAAGTCATCAGCTAGAGTCTTATAGTCTGTACAGTATCATAAAAGTGACATTTGATTAACCGAGCTAAGATGACGGGATAACGGACTAGTCATATTTTCCCTTATTTCAACCATTTCCAACATATTAACATTACCCAATAGGGCGCCTAATAAGGAATGGATGTTGATGATCGAGTTAAGATGAAAAATGTCATCAATTACAGTTAAATAAAGGGTGGAGATCGATACATAAGAATAAAATCTATTTGAAATTATTTTCCAGCCATCAATGCAATGTACACTGCTAGATGTACGATGCCAATACAAATCATTAGTAATCCAGATAAGTCCTAAAACCACACACTTAACCACACCATAACATAATGAGATCTTGTTAAATGATGGAGCCGTATTCATGTTTGTTTGCTACTGTGCTTAAAGCACTAGCTACCACCTAACAGTCAGGGCCAAAAAGTTGTGTCACGACCAAGAACAAACATTAAAGGTTCGATGTGGCAACGATTAAGTGTAGCCCCCCCCCCCCCCCCTTATAGCTAATGTTAATTTGAAGGGTTCCACAAACCTGGTGATTACGCTGCCACCACCCACAATAAGTGAGAAAAAAAAATTAAGATTTAGAGAATATATGAGGATAACTGGGACTTAATAAACGACTCGTTAACAGGGTTTCTTTATACAGGAGAACCTCATTTACCCGGCATTCAAAACAACGGCAGCCTCAATACAACGGCACTAATCAACCCAGGGTTTTTTTTTTTTTTTTTTTTTTTTTTCCCACTGATAAACTCTGGAACTCTCTTCCTGTTTCTATTTTTCCACTTTCCTATGACTTACATCTTTTCAAAAGAAGAGTAACAAGACACCTCCCGAACTAAATTGGCTCACCCCTCTTTTTTATTTTATTCTCTGACTGTCTTCTTTATAGGGACTGGCAACTAAGCGGGCTTTGTGTTACCCATTTTTGTTGTGCCCTTGGCCGGTTCCTTGTGATGGAAAAAAAAAAAAAAAAAAAAAAAAAAAAAAAGGGATTTTGGGCGATTCCATAAGAGTAACTCTCAAAACAACGGCAAAATGAGTTATCCGGCATGCGCTCCCCCCCGAGGGTGCTGGATAAACGAGGTTTTCCTGTACTCGAATAGTAAAGGTTCCTACTCTTGAGTTACTAGGTACTATATCTATCTATCTAAAACACTCTGGGGAGCGTGTATAGGGCCTTAGCTCTATATACTGGTGTCTCAGCGGGTCATCCACTCAGCACAGCTCAGCAACACAACCATCACCATCAGCACACACGTGGGTCCCTCGGGGGTTCAACCACCCACTCAGCTCAGCTCACCTCACCTCAGCTCACTGTTCCCAGCATCAGACCCTGAATATACACATAACCCCAATTACAAGTCATGTAATTTAAGATCAAGAACTAATCTATACGGGTACCTATAATACCTATACATCCTTATAAGTACACCGCCACACACCTACCTTCGAAAAGGGTTGTAAGACACGACTCTCTCCGAGCGTGTGTTCTCGACAAGGGCTGGCAAGAGAGAGAGAGAGCGCGTGTATTTTTACTCGCAACCCCTCACACCTAGCAACACACACACACACCATCCTCACTTCGCTTCAAAAAGGACACTAGTGTTCACAATGCCCTATACATCCTTATAAGTACACCGCCACACACCTGCCTTCGAAAAGGGTTGTAAGACACGACTCTCCGAGCGTGTGTTCTCGACAAGGGCTGGCAAGAGAGAGAGAGAGCGCGTGTACTTTTTCCCTGCCTCGCCTTCTTGCCGTGACGTCACTAGCAACCACGGGTATAAAATATTGCCGGAACCTATATCTAACTGATTAGGGACTGAGGAGTGAAGAAAAATTGTGAGCATTTAACTACTAGCTATATATGTATTACTTTACTCTCACCACTCAATGTAAACTTTTCGTCAATCGTGAGTCACAGGATTAACCCATTTTCTCATGTTACATAAGTAATGAGAAATCCATGTATAAGTTAATTAAGAATATGGGTGAGTTGACATTGCATCGCTGTAGTACTCTTGAAATGTAATTTTTATCACGAAAACCTCGCCTCAGTCGCTGGGTTTGTTGTTGGTCTGCCGTGGTCACAGCTAGCAGACTCTGGGTAAGGAGATAAAGGTGTTCCGGACCACTTCCGGCTTACCAGCAATTTCAACCCCTTCAAAAGTTTGTGCATACACTGCTTGTGGGAAACAGCTAACTGCTAGCCTTGAAAGCAAAATTCGAGCAGTAACTGGGTAAGTAATGGTAATAAGTAACTGGGTAACTGTTAAGCGTTAGCAAGAATATGAATACGGCCCCAGTTTGTGCTAAAACACATTATTGGGTGCACGTAGTTGTGTGGCTCGCCGCATCCTACTTCTGTCTTATCTCCAGCAATCATATCTCCAACAATCATTCTATTTTCCCCATAACTCTCTCTTCATTCCTATCTAATGTGTACAGTTGCTACTCACCATTCTTCTTTGAGTTCAGAATTTTTTACGGTCTGGTGTGTTCCTTTGTTATACCCTAATTTATTCATGTCCTGCGCTGTTTTATTCTTCTACCCTCTTTCTCCTTCATAATTATTCCAACTCCCCCAACTTTCTTGTCTCCTTTTCTTCTTTCTTTCTAATCTTTCTTTTCTGTCTTGTATTTTTACACAATTTTTCGTTCTACATGGTTGTTCCACACCACCATGTAAATCCAATAACGAAACTGTTTTTGTTAGTACTAATATGAAATAAACAATGTCCACAGTAATTTATGATACTCCTTTTCATCGTATTACTGGATAACGACATAGGAATATTTCTGATTATACTTTCTAAGCATATTGTATTATATAGTAATGTTTTTAGGGGTGTTGAACAGTCCATTGGTATATTAATCGGCTAATGGGCTGTGCAGGTTGCAGCACCCCTAAAAATATTGTTATTATCTGCAATATGATTTAGAAAGTACATATAACCAGAAATATTCCTCAATCAGTTACTGTAACAGCGGCAAGTAGTCATAAATCCTATGTTGGGCCGCCACAGTGGCCCGCAGGTGCACCTCTGAGCAAACTACCAGCGGCCCTCCACCGTACATTTCCGACAGGCCGCCGATAAGCCATACGTATGCCCAATAGCTTTGTGTTTGCTGGGACATAGCTTAGTTTTCTACCAAATGCATTCCCCAAGCATTCAAACAATTCTCGGGGTCTACACATAATTGTTCCGTACTCTGGTCAGCGCTGGCCTTTCTAAAAGTCCACACAAATAGGCCACACAGCCTCTTGTCCTTGGAAACCAACTTGCGTTACATTCTCGCATCTCGTACCGAGGCCACGGGGATACTACCAGGACTGTTTGATCACTTGTGACGTCATCAACAGCAGTATAAAAACCAGGGGAAAAAGTTTACTTTCCAGAGTAATTTGTACCCTACCAAAACAGTATAAATGATATACTGTTATCTTCGGAAATTTTTGTTCTTTAAGATTATGACACAAAACACAGTAAAACACACTAAATAAAAAATAGAAAATAAAAAAATAAAAAAAATAAAAACACTACTCCATGAGACACGGACAGCAAAACGGAGTAGTTTGAACCGGGTTCAGTCACCCCACAGTGGAGGCTCGGTTGCCGCGCCTGTCCAATGTGTGACGTCACGGCAATAGCGGACGTTTTTTCGAGCAATTAACTTTATCATAACTTTTACAGCACGAACTACTTTTTTTTGTAGGAATTATATATACTATGCCACTCTACAAATATGGGAGAACACATTTCTTAAGTCTTCTCATAACAGACAACTTGTCTATAGCAATGCTTTTAAATCTTACATTCTAAGTTGTTAGGTTTTTTTCCATATACCTAATGCTAATTTACCGCCTCTAGTGGTGTGAACATTTCTGGTCTTTCACGGCAAGGAGTGAAAGATGGCAAGGCAGAGGAAGGAGAGGGGAGTGTCTGGGGAGGGAGGTGGGAGGTCTTTAGCCGTGAAAGACAGACGTTCCGCGAGGGATTGAGGCGTTGGAGCTATTAATAGATGGATAGCCATGTGAAGGAAAGCCATTGATGTTACGGTTTATATTGAGGAAGTACTGCCTGGCATCTTATGTGACTATAGAGTTGTGGGGGAAAGTATTGAGGCTATTGGTCTGTGTATCTGTATTGTCACTCATTACATGGTGTGCCTCTTTTGCCAAAGTAAAGCCGAATAGGCTGTACTTCTTCATAAGAAAATTATTATGTAAACTTAGCATTACAGGAGAAATACATATATTTTGAAATTCTAACCTTAGACATGTTAAAATGTTGGTAAAAATACGAAGCTGAGGTGTCTATTTATGCACAGGCGTATGAGAAGGAGGATGAAGAGCAGACAGCCACCACATCACACATAACCTCTACTTAAAAAATTATAATACTTGGCAGAATAAAGTGATGTGTTCAGGTTTGGAATTCAACCAAGTGAATTTAATATAAAGTAAAAAGAATTATTTTCTTCATACATAATGCCTTTTCCCCAACCTGAGGGGTGACGTCTAACACAGACGTGTCTGATCACAAATAAATACTTGACACGATCCACAACTTGTAAATCCTAAACATACAAAATAATTTTAGGAAAATTGATAAAAAAATATATTTATAAAATAGAGTAGAAAAAGAAATAGAAAAACTTAAATGTATATACGTATAGCTTTTATAATATATATATATATATATATATAATATATATATATAATATATATATATATATATATATATATATATATATATATATATATATTATATATATATATATATATATATATATATATATATATATATATATATATATTATATATAATATATATATATATATATATATATATATCACAAAATATGTTACGTGTGGAAAAACAGACTAAACAGAAACAGTTTGCCGTCACTTACACATTCATTTCATGGCCTCCATTCATCCGAGTCTTCAGTTCCACTCTCTGAACTTTCTCTTAAGGATCTTCTGTTCCTTTTCCTCCTGTTGACCCTGTTAGGTTCCCTTCTTGCTCTCTTGTTGGCTCCTTGCCGCCTTCTACTTCCACTTCCCCTGCCATCATAATCACTGTCATATGTCGGCAATGTTCTTTTTCTTTTAAAGTTCCGATTACTGGACCTTCTTGAGGTTCCTTCCACCTCCTCATTATCTTCACTGTCTTGATCCTCTCTGGAAAAGTTTTCCTTGAGCCTGAATGCAAGGACTGTGTGCTGGCTTCCCTTGTGTGAGACTATGTTCAGGACGTCTCTGTCAATGCTCACACTCAGCCTGTTGGTCCATATGTCTCCCTCCACCCTCACGCCTACGTCCATCTGGTGCAGCAACTCATAGGTGAAGCTGTCGTAAAACACCACCTTCTCTAGCGTGATGCAGTTGTATTTCTCCTGTGGATAAGGAAAGAAGTAAGAAAGGGTAAAAAGTAAGATTTAGGTAAAGTGGATTAGGTGAAGTACATTTCAAATTTAGTACAAACCCCAAGGAACTAATCATGTATTTAAGTAGGGGAGCTGCTGTGCACACAAATGCTATATCTAAACATTCCAATACATACATATGTATTTTTTCCCTCATCCCGTCACAACTCACCACATCCTTCCATGCCTCCAGGATCACTAGCACTCTTATGTCTGTCTCCACGTTGAAGGACAACGCACGGTTCAGGGAGTTATCCAGCTTGAATATAGGCTTGAAGCGGCGGCCTGAACGAGAGTACCTGGTTTCCTCTTCATTCTGAGGCACAGCACAGTACTTCAATAAAACATAATTATTATAACCTTAAGATGGTGATTACTGAGACAGTATTCCCTCGCTATACAATCGGTCACTTTTAGTACTTTTTCCTATTTTTACAATGGCTCTTACTCGCTTTTATGATCATGCGAGCGATCTGTGGTCTTCTTAACAGTCTGCAACCTCTAGTGCCTCCGATATCAAGCCCAGGAGAGTCAGGTTTGATGGTTCACTATACGGTTGGGTTTACAGGAACGTAACCCCATTGTACAAAGAAGGAATACTGTACCGCACTTCTCTTTAACCGTACTCAGATTCATAAGTATCATTATTCTATGCATTAATACCTGTCTCCCTTCAGACAGTGATAGGATCTACCAGCAAATTAGTCTCCCATATATAAGGTATATACTGAATGAAGATAAAGCAGGATTAAGCAATATTACAATCACATATACTTTATTAAGATTATATGTATATAGTATACAGTATATATATATATATATATATACAGGGAGGTCCCGTTATACGAGCATTCTGTATACGAGAATCCGATGATACGAGATGTGTAAATTAGGGTCTATTTTCAATATACGAGATCGAAAATCCAATGATACGACATTCAAACGGGTGAGTAATATTATCAAGTTCAAAATGCGCGCCCTACCACTCCCGGGCTGGACAAAGGGGGATTCGGTTGACCCCAGTGAGGTCACCCCTAGCAAGCCCTGACCTGAAGCATATGGCGTGGCCTGACATTTAGGGGTAATTAGCCAGGTGTGCGGCTCCAACCTTGGGACCGCAGTCAGGTCACCCCTAGCAAGGCGTGATCTGAAGGGTAATTAAGCATATGGCGCGGCCTGACCCTTAGGGGTAATTAGCCAGGTGTGCTGCCCCAATCTTGGGACTGCTACACTACCCTCTCTTGTATCACGCGGGGTCCCATACAGTACAACGTCTTTTATGCTTGTTATGCATGTTTTGTTTAATTAATGTGCAGTTATGTTATTTTGTGTGCTATTTTCTCTTTCAGAATGTTTTTTCTACAGAATAGGTAGTACAGTGTAGGTAATATAGACGCTGTGTGTTTGTTGTGTTTGCTATAGTTTATTTTAGCTTGAAAAACATGTCTTTTTTTTCTTTTCTTTTTTAATTGATGGGGTCCTGGAACCAAACCTATATTTTACTATTAGTTATGTGTTTCGTTATACGAGATTTCGCTTTACGAGTATGCCAGGTGAAACCTCCCTGCTCGTATCTTCGGGACCTCCCTGTATATATATATATATATATATATATATATATATATATATATATATATATATATATATATATATATATATTTTACCATTAGTTATGTGTTTCGTTATACGAGATTTCGCTTTACGGGTATGCCAGGTGGAACCTAGCTGCTCGTATCTTCGGGACCTCCCTGTATTATATATCTATATCTATATCTATCTATCTATCTATATATATACAGTATATATATATATATATATATATATATATATATATATATATATATATATATATATATATATATATATATATAAATAAATATATATCAGCAGCTATATTATCATTGATTTGAGGTTATTTAGAATGGAAGGTAGTCAGTAGTAAAGCTTACAAGACATGTCTGTACACAACCCTTCAACACACTTGCCACCCAAAACAATACACACACTTACATCCGAACTTTTCTTCTTCTCAGGGTAAGTGAATTCCTCTTCCAGCACTCTCTTTCCATCCCTCATATGGATGCCCAGGATACTGCAAGGCAATACATTTCCCTCAAGATTTCTGCATAAAGATGGAGCTGAATGTAGACAGAGGAAGGAGATGAGGTAGACCAAGTAAAAGGTGGAAGAAATGCATAGGTGATTTGAGAGACAGAGGTTTGAGTCTATCAACATTTTTCAGTCTCTTGGAAACCATGAACCATCAGATCACCTCTTTCCCTTTTGTGTGATTGTGTGTACATCCTCACCGTATCTCCTGGGTGCGTACATGGATGACGCGGCTGCTGTCATCCGGGTGGAACATCAGGAAATCCGGTGCGATCTGATCTCCTCCATCCGTCCAGGTGACTTGACCATTACCCAACAGCTCCTCTGATGCCATGTCTCGCACCTGTGGGGGAGTAGAAGGAGGAGGAATGGTGATGGTAGGTGGTGGTGGTGGTGGTAGTGAGAGAGAGAGAGAGAGAGAGAGAGGAGAGAGAGAGAGAGAGAGGAGAGAGAGAGAGAGAGAGAGAGAGAGAGAGAGGAGAGAGAGAGAGAGAGAGGAGAGAGGAGAGAAGAGAGAGGAGAGAAGAGAGAGAGAGAGAGAGAAGAGAGAGAGAGAAGAGAGGAAGAGAAAGAAGAGAGGAGAGAGAGAGAGGAAGGGGGGGAGGAGAAAGTAGCTAATAGCAAGGACAGATAGAAAACGAAAATATATGAAGTAGATACAACGTATGAAAGCATCTATAGAGTGTCCGAGAGTACATGGACGAGTAGAGTGAATGTAAAAGCATGAATCAGATAGATGACCTATTAGAGAGGAGATGGATAATTAAGAAAGAGATGAAAGAGAAGAAAGAGATGATGAGAGAGGTGGCGGGGCCGCACGTCGATTTTCTTAGTTAACGTAATATGCATGGTACTAAGGTGCATTACAGAATAACAAATATATCAATGGGAAAGCCTAATACATTCTGCCTCTACTTATAGTATCATCGTTATAATTGTCCGCAATTTTTAATGACACATTTAAGGAATTTAAGTTCAATGATATTTACTTGAGTTACATGCCTTATTGTACCTGGTTTTACTGTGACTTTCGAAATCCTAAGAACAAAACCATTCGAAGATAATAGTATATCACTGTTAATGTATAACATAGATATACTGCGTTGGGATGCCTTGAAAACTTTCGGCTAGTCTAGAGTGAATGCGAAGAGGCCCTGGCACAAATGGTGCCAGTAGCATTTAACATAGGCTATGAATGGCGGTATCCCTTTATACAGAGACCTACCCTAATAGTACAGCGGGTAAGCTAACCTATTGTGCTTTTTTGTAAGCACATTTTGGCAAGGTAGACCAATATTATATGAACAAATTTGGATGTGGAGCATCGCACTGTCCTGGCGGCATTTCCAAAATGGCCCCGCAGACACCAAAGACACACAGAAGTTAGAAAGTTGAGCTGAAGGTTTAGTGAATGTTGAATGTTTTTAATCAAGACATGCAGTAGTCTTAGTCACATTTGGGATGCTGCTGATTAACATATTAGGCTAATTGCAGATGAATGGCGACAAGGAACCCTATAGGCATAAATGCTGACTTCTGTGAATAGGTAGATTCATTTAGGCTATATCCCTATTCCTATAGGCTAGAATCCCCATGTGTCCAGCCTGTCGACGACTCCCTCTTGCGCGTGTGTGCATGTTGCATTAGGCCGATGTAGGTTGGAACTGGCGTCTCCT
Organism: Chionoecetes opilio; assembly: GCA_016584305.1. Taxonomy (NCBI): domain Eukaryota; kingdom Metazoa; phylum Arthropoda; class Malacostraca; order Decapoda; family Majidae; genus Chionoecetes; species Chionoecetes opilio. The sequence goes on from JACEEZ010023934.1 coordinate 40,923, forward strand.
GCGTGGTGGCGTGCCTGACTGGGCGAGGCGTACTGCCTGTGGCGGCCCGTCGGTGCATAACGCTGTTGAACTTGAGGAGCTGGGCGATGCTCAGTGCCGCTGGTGTTGTGCTTTCACTCTGGTGCTTGATACTGGGACCTTCCAAGATCATAGTGACCAAGGCAAGCAGCATGGGTGGCACGGAGTCCTGTTGGCATCCTGCAGGAAACCCGTTGAACACCTTGGCATCTCCGATGATGTGGCGTCTCACAATTTGGGCAGCACGCGCCAGGTGGACAGCATCAAGGTCTCTGTCCAGTTCACAAGCCTTTGCCAGGGCATCGCCGAGGTCTTCATTGAATGCAAGCAGGACATCGCGCCCCTGGTGCTGTGCACACATGTTAGGAAAGTGAGCAAGCAGTCTCTGCTGAAGACGGGTCGTGTGCACCCTGCCCTCATGCTTGACTCCCAGCTGTTCCATCCTTGACGTGTATAACTGCTCCAGGTCAGCAAGTTTGAAGACCGGAGACGTCTCGTCATCTATGTGAGCTTCTTCAATAAACACCACCAGCTCTGCGAAAGCAAGTCCTGCTATTGCGTGTTCATCGTCTGTACCTTTGCCCGCCATTTCCTTAATCTTCCGTGCGCGATTGTACAAGTTCAGGAGACAATTTCGGTGGTACTTGGCCTCCTGTGCAACCATGTCGCCAGCGTTCAGTTGCGTCAGGAGATCCATATCGTCCAGAATCAGTGCGCACGACCTGACACGCGAGTCCAGTTGGAATGTCGCAGCTTCATGAAGACCAGCACTACCAGGAGCTTCTCCACAGAAGAAGCATTTCACTTCTTGGTGTTTCGTCTCAGTACTTGATGGTCGTGACAGATATCGAGTTCACTTGCGGGCAACAACTTCCTCTTCTTCGTCGGCGCCTATTTTCAGGTGCCTCTTCTCAGCTCTGTCTAACTTGGTCTTGTTATACCTCAGCCTGCAGGTCTTGTGGCATCGTTCCTTGTTGGCGCTCATTGCTGCTTCAACGCCACTGCCTTCATCTAATCGGCTCAACAGAAAAGAGTTGGGGAGCAATCCAAGCTCATTGAACCTTCTCAGATGTCCAGCGAGAATGCTGTAGCTGCTCCCCTTGTCTTGGCGTGTATTCTGGGATGGACTTGTCAGTGACTCTGGCGTCGTTTCTTGGCATATGAAGCATAATGACCAGTCTGTCTCTGTTGGTGGCTGGGCGGAGGTAGACGGAGCTGCTTCTGCACCACGAGGCTCAACGAGTTTGAAGCTCTTCGACATTGTTCTGGGCAGACATTCAGAGAGAGTTAAAGGGCACGGTGGTTAGCTTAACTAACTCCCTCTATTTCTACACCCCGGAGTTCGTGGGTATTCCAGTACGAGAAATGGCAGTGGCGGTACATGGTTGCTATGGGCATCGATAGCTGATTGACTGAGCGAGTACAATGACGTCACAGACTCGCCAGCGAATCACAATTGTGTAAAAACAAACGTGCCAGCCAATCAGATTGTGTCTCAAACGTATCAGCCAATCACAAGGCAGCAGCCGCGGCCTGCATTTCAAGGTCGTTGTACTTATT
>JACEEZ010023934.1:47500-90000 GCA_016584305.1 Chionoecetes opilio
CAATGGATTATAGAAGAGATACGATAGAGAATGAAATAAGAAGGTAGTGTAAGTATTAAGCCAGATATATGGATATTAAATAATATATATAAGACAGTAAAGGATCACAATAAAAAAAGGTTGGAATAGTTGCTCACAGGGATAAATAATCGTGCTGGGAACTGACTTGATAAAGGAAATTAATGAGTAGCTTCACATAATACAGGAATTGATGTAAATATCATCATCAACAGTGCTATCATCATTCTTCTACTCATCTTATTCGTTGTAATTATAGTTTTTCCCCCCAAAGTAGAGACTAAAATGAGAGAGGAGAGAGAGAGAGAGAGAGAGAGAGGAGAGAGAGAGAGAGAGAGAGAGAGAGAGAGAGAGGAGAGAGAGAGAGAGAGGAGGAGAGAGAGAGAGAGAGAGAGAGGGAGAGAGAGGGAGGAGAGAGGAGAGAGAGGAGAGGAGGAGAGAGAGAGGAGAGAGAGAGAGAGAGAGAGAGAGAGAGAGAGAGAGAGAGAGAGAGAGAGGAGAGAGAGGAGAGAGAGAGAGAGAGAGAGAGAGGAGAGAGAGAGAGAGAGAGGAGAGAGAGAGAAGAGAGAGAGAGGAGAGAGGAGAGGAGAGAGAGAGAGAGAGAGAGAGAGAGAGAGAGAGAGAGAGAGAGAGAGAGAGAGAGAGAGAGAGAGAGAGAGAGAGAGAGACTTACATGTTTTTTCTTCCCCAAACATTACCTAGATAGCTACACACTACACCTACTATTATACCTCCAATTCCACACAGGTAAGCATTAAAAAATCCCTCTTATGTACCAATAGATAAGAATCAGGCACATAATACATACACACACCTTGTTGGGGAATGGAGGCTCGGTACACAGGGTCAGGTATTTCATAGATGTCGGTTTCCTTGAGCCGTGGAAAGAGGCTTGAGGTGTAGAGGGACATTACCCGGCCGTCCCCAAGTATCCTCATCATAACATTACGGGGTGCTGTAAGGAAGCGAGAAATAGAAATAGAATTGGTGATACATGAGATTGTAAAGAAGGGATATGATAGTGGTAATACAAAGAGATCTACAGGCATTCCTCCTGACTTACAAATAGGTATGAAAGTTATATACATGTATATAAACCTGTTTGTAGATAAAAAGTGTAGTTTTCGCATATATATATATATATATATATATATATATATATATATATATATATATATATATATATTAGTGATGGACCGAATATTCGCAATTGCGAATATTCACATGTTTTTTCAATATTCGCATTCGCATTTGCACTCCCACTCGTAGTCGTTTGCGAATATGCGAATATTTTGCCCAAATCAATACTTACAAAAAAAAAAAATAACAAGTGAACATAATATTACACAAGTAAACATATAAATAATTTAAAGTTTAGCCGAGCGTTAGTTACAAGAATGGGGTGAGGAGGCGTAGTGGTAGCCAAGGCCATAGTCCCTTGAGCACTAACTCCATCCTCCACCCTTCAGCAGAGTATAGCAACCACTACTCTCAAGGTCACTGTTACTGAACTCAACTCATAGCCTCGTGCCCTTTGACTGCATAATTTAGCATCTTCTCTGTCACCCACGAGCAAAATCAACTTTCTTTGAAAGAGAATTAAGTGTTGCAGCAACCTACTGCATTATGACGTCCAGCCACACCAGTGTGGTTTGGGATTATCTCTAGTGATATTGCACAGTGTAAACTTTGCAATAATGATTATTCATGTAAGATATTATCATGTAAGTATTCGTATAGGAGTGGCTCCTCGTCACGCAACCTGGAAACATAAAAAATTGAATGGAATTTAGTTTAGACATTTATTTTTTTATGGCTGAACGCTGAACTACATACAAAATATTTCAGTTACCTTGTATGATATAAAAAAATAGTGTATTACTAGAAATGTTATGTAATATTCACAATTCGCATATATTAAAACCAAATAATCGCATTCGCATTCGCGAATACGGAAAATAGACTTTCGGTCCATCACTAATATATATATATATATATATATAATCATCCTCGAAATCTCTCCTCAGAAGCATTAGAGTGTAGGTATAGGTGACGGTAATAGCAAGAACCATTGAACTACACTCAACACTATACGCTATGCTGCGCGTGGCATCGGTGCTCATCTCCGTCGCATTAGCCTTTGAACCCGTCAATCAATCATTGGGGGCATACGCCGGGTGGGCGCGTAGCCTCGCCCACCCTACGACGCCACTCACGGGGTCCCCATGCAGGCTCCCTTCCCATACCAAGAAACTCTCGACAGCTAACATCAACTTGCCCCAGCCACGAGCCTTGTGAGCGTCCCCTTGGCCTCCTCCACGTCGGATTGTCTCTTACAGATACAACCCGATGGGAAGGATCGGTTTCAGGGTTGCGTGCCACATGCCCATATAGCCGAAGTTGGCGCTGACAGACTATGCAGGTCATAGGCTCTTGAATACTTGGTAAGGGCAAATTTTTTGTAATGCCATTATTCCACAGGCGGGCGGCTACAGGCAAGAGCTCACGTCAGCCCCAGTGCTGACGACGAAATATTAACACACACAACAGAGAGAGAGAGAGAGAGAGAGAGAGAGAGAGAGAGAGAGAGAGAGGAGAGAGAGAGAGAGAGAGAGAGAGAGAGAGAGAGGAGAGAGAGAGAGAGAGAGAGAGAGAGAGAGAGGAGAGAGAGAGAGAGAGAGAGAGAGAGAGAGAGAGAGAGAGAGAGAGAGAGAGAGAGAGAGAGAGAGAGAGAGAGAGAGAGAGAGAGGAGAGAGAGAGAGAGAGAGGAGAGAGAGAGGGAGAGAGAGAGAGAGAGAGGGGGGGGGGGGGGGCACCAACTACTGTTCATCTCACTTCTGGTCACCAAATGGATTCAATGCGATAATCCATGCAAAAAAAAAATAAAGGTAAAAAGCCATGACCTGACCCCACTAGTGACCCTACCATTGGATTGGTCAGCGATGGTGAGCCACAGCAGATCTCCACTAAGCTCCAATAGAGAACTTTGTCTTGTCTGGTAGATCTTGACCCACCTCCTTCTTGGCCCGAAGGCTACGTAACGCAACACTTGCAGGCTTGTCCTAAGCAGGGATAAGGGAGAGAAGAATGGATGGTGAGAGTAATGAAAATATGAAGTATTAAGAATTTAGTATAGCTGGGAATGAACTTGAGACATTTTGGAACTTTGATTGAAAGAATATGATAGTCACATGCTTTCCTATTCCTGGGCAGGGTTAAGGGAAAGAAGAATTGATTGAGACATTTTGGAAATAGGGTTGAAAGAATATGATAAGACTCATTCATTCTTTCCCATTGCTAGGCAGGGTTAAGGGAGAAAGAATGGATGGTGACGGTAGTGAAAATGAATAGAATAGAAGATATAGCATAGCTGACTAAGGAGAAGGAATAAACAAGAATTTTAGAACTTGGATTGTTGAATATGATGTTACATAAGGGACCAATATGACATTTCTTTATGAGTAATAATGATAATATTTTTTTTTTTATGGGGATAATTGTCTATAAGATTCTTTCCCTCCCGTTTAGTGGCTATCTTTTTCCATTCAGACTTTCACAAATCCCTTCAGATTATAAAAACTGCTTATAAAAATCAAAACTTGCTTATAAAAACACAGTTATACACTATACAGTAGAGGAGAAATGCCCTCACAAAACAAGCCCTTAATGGAAACATGGCATAAAAAAGAAATAATAAATGGCTCTTAGATACGGACCTGTGCAACCAATGGCCTATCTTTAGGTCCCTATTATTTATTCCCTACTTTATAACTACGTTTTTATAAGTATACTATCTGAAGGAATATGTGAAAGACTGAATGGAAAAAAAGTAGCCACTAATTAGGGGAGGCAGTGGCCGAGTTGTCCTTGCGTCTGGAAGTGGCAAGTTCGGTGAACCGAGTTCGAATCCCGCCAGGAGACCAAATATTTTGGCAACCGTCAAGTGACCTAAGAACACCCACATGCTACTCACTGACTACCTTCGACGGCAAGTGCATCGGATGACACAGGGAGGAAGCATGAGCCTCTAATCACAGGCGCCACACTAAAAATCATACCTGCGCCACCACGGAAGAGAGCCAGTCATGAGTCATCATACCCTACAAGTGAACATTCTGACTTATCCCATAGCCTACTGGTTAGTGCCTACAGGCACTATAGGCCGAATATATATATATATATATATATATATAATATATATATATATATATATATATATATATATATATATATATATATATATATATATATATATATTCAGAGTAGCTAGACCGATGGCAAAAGAGAAGAAAGATGTAGCTACAGGGAGCAAAGTATGTAAAGGACGAAAACGGAGAAAATTAATCAGGGGGCGCATTCAAAGACGCTTACCTCCATGGTTGTTAGCTTAACAACTGTCATCAGCTGTTTTGGCATTCACAGAGGAGATTGATGACGTCACAGTTGTAGTTAACACGGCAAGTGTCGGCAACTGCCTGTATGGTGGTGTTAAGGAAGTACGGTACATAAACATCCTCATAAATTGAGTATATAATTTATGATGTTTTCTGACTCAAGAACTGAACAGGGCAAGTATACAAACGAAATTAGGCCACATAACAAACCCAGGTGCTTGTGGTGATTTTGTTTTGTGGTGATGTGCCAAGAGTGGTGAGAGCGGCATCTCGACCCGGGTAGCGATGCCAGACAGCACCACGCACGGCTCTGTGGCAGACTGCAGGTATGTGGTGTGCACTTTTCCTTAATTAAAACCCTAGCCCTTGTCCACCCAGCAGTGAATGGGTCGGTACCCATTCTCTGCTGTTAGCCGGAGGTTTGTGACCCGCGTCCCGGAGTGGTGGCTTCCCCCAACACTAGGAGAAGGAGAGCTACAAAGCGATATACTACCGAAAGAGGTCACAAAGAAGAAGAAGAAGACCGGCCTATTACTCGGAAGGAATAATGAATAGCTAGAATACAAGGAGGTACAAGACACCGGTGTGTTACCCGCGTGTATGTGGAGGTGGAAACAAGTGTTGAAGCGACGGAGGTGACACAGGGGATGAAGGAATGATGGAATAAGCTAGAGAATAGAAATAAGTACAACGTAGATGAAAAGAACCTTGAAAATGCATGCCGCGGCTGCCTTGTGATTGGCTGACACGTTTGAGACACAATCTGATTGGCTGGCACGTTTGTTTTTACACAATTGTGATTCGCTGGCGAGGCTGTGACGTCATTGTAGTCGCTCAGCCACTCGGCTTTGAACAACCATGTACCTTTGTTACATGGAGGTTCGTTCTGACACTGGCGGTGGAAGGACGTGTCTTGGTTTGATCCTTATGTTTCACACATCTGTAACACATGGAGTAACGCTAAGATAACGCAAAAAGAAAGAACAGAGTGCTTAAAGTGCTGGAAAGACATAGGAAGTGCCAAAAGCTAAACATTTATAAGAGAAAGGTGACTCGGTAAGAACGTAAACAATGCCGGACACAGCGCCGAGTTCCGCCGAGGAACTCCAAGTCAAAAGAAAGCAGCGATGCAAAAGATGTAACATATTTAGGCCAATGAAGGTGCAATGAAGAGGCTAACATAGAAACTTATGACCAGTGTGTTAAGTGTAATATAAAAGTGACTGCAAATGATAACACTGCAATGTGATAACTGCCTAGGCTGGTACCATGCAGGCTGTGATCAAGTAGATCTGAAGGACTATAAAGTCTTTATGAAGCCTAAATACATATGGTGCTGCAGGTCCTGCTCACAAGGAGTGAGAGAAAGGCTTCAACTCTTCAAAGAAATGCGGAAAGATAACAAAGAGCTGAAGGCAAGCCTGGCGAAACATGAAGAAAGACTGCAAAAATTAGAAGACACCCAGGATATAGTAAGCACACTTAAAACCCAGATCATGGAGGAGCTGAAAGAAGGAGAGGATAGAAATAGTAGGAAAAATAACCTTGTTCTCTACAGATTAAAAGAAAAGAACACAGAGGAAACCACAAGGGCGAATGATGTGGAGACTTGCACCAAGATCTTCACAGAGGTCCTGGAGGTGAGAGATGTTGTAATCACAGAGACAAGGAGACTAGGAACCCAAACCAGAGGTAAGGACAGACCAGTCCTAGTTAAACTCAGAGAGACTTCCAGTAAATTCAGTATTTTAAACAGGCCAAAAAACTGAGGAATGCCAGAGATGAAGACATAAAATCCATATCTATATCAAGTGACATGACAGTCACAGAGAGAAAAAGCTTACCAGCTTAGAATGGAATTGAAAGACAAGCGAGACCAAGGAGACTTTACTTGGTATATTGATTACAGGAAAGGAATGCTTCAGAAAAAGAGAGAAACCGACCAATTGCGCCAGGAAAATTGACAAGTGCAAAAACTTACATACATACTACTAAATGTACAAGGGTTAACAAACTTTAAAAGATTTGAATTGGAAAAACTTATTAAACACAAATACGATATTTTATGCCTTACAGAAACTCAAGAAAATTACAGCAAAATAGATTTTTCAGAACAATTTGAGACCCTAAGCTCCTATAGAGAGACGAATGATAAAAAAGGAGGAGGTCTGAAATTAGTATATAGAAAAGATAGCGTCAAGATGGAAAAGATGACGACAAGGGACAAAAATGTATTACATGCGGAATTTAAGAATATTTTTCATGCACAAATGCCCAGAGAAATGTGAATATCAAGAAGGAAATTATAGATATAGCAAACAGAATCCATAACAAACATGTGATAATCCTAGGTGACTTTAACAGTCATCTTGGATTCTTAGGACCACAACCACTGAATAAAAATGGAGAAATTACAATAGAGATGGTAGAAGAACTTGACTATACTATCCTAAATGGAACAATGGAATGTTCAGGAGTGATGACAAGATGTCAAAATGGTATACAAAGTGCAATAGATCTAGCTTTAGTAAATCATAAGTACATGACCCAATTCATAAACATGAAAATAGACGAAAATAAAGAAATTTACGACCTTTCCGACCACAACCTGCTGGAAATTAACTTCAAAGTAAACAGTGGACAACAACAGAAATTTCAAGATGAAAATTCAATAAAAATTACAGTCACAAGCTTCAAAGAGAAACACTGCGAAGAATACATTAAAGAAGTTGAAACATGACTAACATATCCGAATAAGCCAATAACTAATATAAAAGACTTGGAAGAAATCATGAACCAGTCAGCGCAGAAACACCTAACAAAGACATACTTCAAGAGAACTACAAAACACAGCCAAGAGACCGAGCCCATCTGGATAACAAACAACATAAAGCAAGGAATAAAGAAAAGGAAGGAATTTAATAAACAGGCAAGGAGAGCTACAACACAAGAAGAAAAAGAGAGACTAAAGCAAATGTATACAAAACAGAAGCTACAAGTTAAAGAGGAAATTAAAATGGCAATAGCAAAACATGAAAGAATAATTACTGAAAAGATTAAACAAGACAAACATTCAAATAAGAAACTGTGGAAGCAAATAAATTACTTAAGAGGAATTGAAAATACAAAGAAATCTGTGACTCTTTATGAAAATACAATAGAGATTCCAAAGGAAGAGATCAAGACCAAGCTCCACCATTACTGGGAAGGAGTGTACCAAAAGCAGCCAAACAGAATAGACGAAACGTGGAACCTAAATGAACGACAAAACTACGTAACGAGTTTTTACCAAACAGACACGGTTACAGTACAGCTGCTCATAAATGAACGACAAATAAGTCTGCCAACACACCTTCTAGAACATTATGATACAATATCAGCCCAACCACTGCAAATGATCACTAACATGGAACAACCAAACTTTCAAGAAAATGAGATACAACAAGCTCTCAAGGCAATAAAAAACAACAAAGCTACAGGACCAGATGCTATGAGAGGAGAACTTTTTAAAACCCTGGCAGACAGTAAAATCTTTACAAACACCATCAAAACATGTTTTGACAACATATTAACAAGTGGAACTGTACCTCAAAAATGGAAATTATAAAAAACTATAATGATAGACAAAAAGAACAAACCTACAGTAAGTGATCTACGACCCATCGCCCTGCTCAACTCTTCCTACAAATTGTTTATGGCCATACTGAGAAGCAAAATAGACTATCACATGCACAAAAATCAACAAGATAATGAACTACAAGCTGGATTTACCAAGAAAAGACACATCGAAGACAACCTGTTTCTTTGAAACTACTGCATCGAACAATCTTTCAAGATGAAGAGACCATTAATAAACATCGCTATAGATTTCAAGAAAGCCTTTGACAGTGTGAAAAGAAAGCCCCTAATAGAATGCCTAAAAAAGTTCAGGATACATCCACACATAATTGACGTCATAAGTGACATATACCTAAATGACAAGACCATCCTGTATCTAAACAATGAGATCGTAACAAACATGGATGTCACCAGCGGAATAAGGCAAGGTTGCAATGGTTCAACATCACTGTTCTTAATGATAACATATATCATCATCCTACACCTGAACCAAACAAATATTGGATTCAAAGATGAGATATGCTTTATCCCTGCATTGTTTTATGCAGATGATGGCCTTATTTTAGCACAAAGTGAATCAGATGCCCTAAACATGACATTGACACTCATCGAAGCAGCAAGAGCAAGTGGCCTGGAGATGAATAAAGACAAAAGCCATATAATGATTTACAACCATGAAACAGCTCTTGATAATCTCTGTGATATCAAAATAACAAAGGAAATAAAATACTTGGGGATAAATATCACCAACAAAAGAAGATGCTTTGATCAATTCAAGAAAGAAACCATAAAGGAAGCCAATAGGTTAAGCAATGTCACAGCAGCAGTAGTGGCAAAAAGCACCAACAGGAAGCACCTCATTGGGAAAACATACTGGAAACAAGTGGTGTTACCCAAGCTTCTCTACTGTCAAGGCATCATACCATACAACAGTAACAACCTAGAAAAACTCCAAACAACAGAGAACAAAGCTTTCAGAACAATACTACGAGCCCCCAAATACACACCAAACAGTTTCCTTAAAGGAGAAATTGGATCATCTTTGATGAAAATCAGAGATGCAAAAGCTAAACTCTCATACATAAGATACATTATGGCCCACTCCACAAATGATCTACTGAAACGATGCTTGCTACAAAGACTAGAAAATGGGAAAGATTACTGGACCAAAACAGTCAACAGTTATTTAAAAGAGCTTAATACCAACATATACCAACTTAGTATCAAAACACAAGAAATAACTGACAAATTAAAAGAACATGATACCAAGAAATGGAAAGCAGAACTATTTGAAAAAGAGACACTTAGACTTTACAGAACATACAAAACACACATAAAAGAAATAAACTTTTATGATAATGATGAATCCACTACAATTTTGATAAGATGCAGAAGCAACACACTGAAACTAAACTACAGGAACAGACACACCAACGGGAACACAGCATGCACGATATGTAACACTGGACAGGATGAAACTTTAGAACACTTCCTATTACACTGCGAGGAATATAAAGACATCAGGAAAAACTTTAACTTTTTACAAGACAACACACTGACAAATGATGTAAAACTTGCAACATTTTTACTCCTAGCAAATGAACAGGATGCAGATGTGAAGAAACAAACTTTGTTACTGATGTTGAAAACAAGGAAACAGCAAGAACATTGATTAGCAAGAAAACCAAGACATTTCAAAATAACATTTACAAGTATAAGCACAAAACGGGGTGATCAAGCAACAAACACCACAACACTTCAAGAATCAGAATTAAAATCACCGATACCAAGGTGTTACCCCCACACTTCATCGACTTCATCGACCGCCACTGCCATGTCTCGTCTGTGAATACACGTTAACACCGGGGTGTAGAAATAGAGGGGATGTTGTTAAGCTAACACTAGTAGTCTTTAACTCTCTCTGAATCCCTGCCCTGAGAAGTAGAGAGGGAGGTGAGAAAGACGGAGAGAGTATTTTGCGAGACTGCTGAATGTAGAAAATAACAATGAGCTGGAGGAAGTTGAAATGGTCATCACACGATCTGGCAACACTGGTTCATCGCTTGTGAAAAGATCCGTTATTGTTAAGACTGATTCACACTGGCATTTTTTCGTCATTTTTATCTGACGAGAAGGGGTCTGGGTCTGGGGCTGGTGTCATGATCGCAATAAGTTTTCAAAAAAAATCACACACCGATCGCTCGGTCTTTATCTACCGACTTGACGAGAATTTCGCGCGCCAAATTCAAATAAACACAGACGCCAGCACTACCCTCTCCCAAATTACCCCAATTATTGGTATAATTTCGGTATTGGGCACTAAAAACTAACAAATTTAACTTACATCATCGTGCAGATCTTTTCATCCTTAATTTTAATCCAAATTTCCCATGCCAATGGCGATACATATAATACCGAAAATTAACAGGGTGAAATTATACATAAAATTATATAAACCTCAGTAACCCATGGTAGACACTTTCTTCGCGCCTTCTGGCTATCCATGGACGAGTCCAGACGCGTGATGGCTCCTCATCATCCAACGCTAGGGCTAGTGCAGCAGCAATGCGAGTACATCGGATACGGGTGAAACGATTCATGGTTGAAGAATGAACACTACTCGTTGATGGCGGGGACGCGGAACAACAAGCTCGAGCACGAGCTTGACAGACGACCTATAAAGCGATACTAAAAGCAGAAAAGGTCACAAGAAGAAGAAGAAGATTTGTCTCCCGAAACGAATTGCGTGTGTGAACGTACTAGAACGTACTAACGTGTGGTCTCCGCACTAGCCCGCAAGAGACCGACTTCTCGTCCGATAAAAATGCCGAAAAAATGCCAGTGTGAATCAGCCTTTATTGTTGTGAAGTGAGTGCGACGACAAAAAAGTTACAAACACATTCTTGTGTCTGCGAGGCAGTGGCCGGTATACCGTCCGTCAAGTGGTGTGGGAGGTGGGATGTTGGTGGAAATGAGTGCTAGTGTGATACACGCAGTAACACGCATTAGGCGGCCACATCTAAAGTAACTTGCTGAAACAGAAAGACTATAGCCGCAGCGATGAGATAAGGTTTACTTATCTCTACCCGCGGCGATGATATGCCCACCGCATCTCTAGCCGCAGCAAAGATGACCATCGTATCTCCTGTCGCAGCAAAGAGATAAGGCCGTCGACCGTCGTATCTCTAGCCACGGCGAAGAGATCAGGCCACCGTATCTCTAGCCACAGAATAGAGATAATGCCGCCGTATCTCCAGCCGCAGCAAAGAGGTAAGGCCAACATATGTCTAGCCAGTGCCGGTAGGGATGTGCACCGGTATCCGGTATACCGAAATACCGGTATTTTAGCACCGGTATTACCGGTATTTTTATTTTCCGGTATACCGGTATCGGTATTAGTATTGCATCGGTATACCGGTATCGGTATATTATTTGGTCGGTATTGGATTTCGGTATTATGTTTTTTTCTTTTTTATTTTTCGAAACAGACTCCTGACTAGTACCAAGACCAAGAACTGACTACTGACTTGAGTAGTACTACCTCTAATAATAGAGTAGTGACAACTCGATTTATGGGCGCCAGCTTAGTATCAGGGCCTCTCTGTTCACCCAGGACCCGCGGAAGTTCTCAAGGCATGACCCCGCAGTATATCATGTTATACATGTATAAAGGATATACTGTTATCTTCGGAAATGTTTGTTCTATAAGATTATCACATAAAAACACAGTATTAAAACACATTAAATAAAGGTCATTATGAGACTGAAGAATATGCATGAACTTACAATTCACTTAAACACGTCGTCATGTAAAACTTTGTGGGACAACTTATAAGATGGAAGATATCTATAGAAGCAGAATTTTATTAGCTTTCCATTGATATATTTCGTTTTCTGATAAATACAGTAGTACCATGCAAACATTAGCGTTAACTAAATAAACCGCCGCGCAGGCCGTTCTCTCTCTCTCTCTCTCTCTCTCTCTCTCTCTCTCTCTCTCTCTCTCTCCGTGAAAGAGAGAGAGCATTACCAAAATACTTTCTCTACTTTATATATATACTAGCCGAAAAGCCGCCCACCGGGGGGACTTTTTGGCTAGCTCCTGCGGAGGGCTATTGGTGGGCCATTTCGGCCCACCAAACACAGACTCTCCAGATAGCCCCTTCTAACTTTCCTGAAATCATGGATGTAGAAATGTATGTATTAACGCCAACCCATTCACATCACCACCAACCCATTCACTCACCCATTACCCATCACCCCCCACCCATTCACTCACCCATTACCTATCACCCCCCATCCATTCACTCACCCATTACCCATCACCACACACCCATTCACTCACCCATTACCCATCACCCCCCATCTATTCCCTCACCCATCACCCCAACCCATCACCCCCCAACCATTCACTCACCCATCACCCCACACCCATTACCCATCACTCCACCCATTCACTCACCCATTACCCCTCACCCTACATCAAGGTTTCCTCAATTCTCACATCCCACTTTTTTTTCACAATTCTCACTAATACTAAAAATAAAATAAAAAATAAGTGATCGGATCATCCCCAAAGTGGCCTTAAAACCTTCCCCTGGTCGACCTGGTTCCAAAACTGTGCCATATGATGAGATTGCGCCACTGGGGGCGGAACCTATCGTGGACAAACTTTCGATTATACTATTATAGATATATATATATACTAGCCTCAAAGCCGCCCTCTGGGCGGCCTTTTTGGCTAGCTCCTGCGGAGGGCTATTGGTGGGCCTTTGGCCCACCACCTGTGTTTGGTGGGACTTCGGCCCACCAAACACAGACTCTCCAGATAGCCCCTTCTAACTTTCCTGAAATCATGGATGTAGAAATGTATGTATTAACGCCAACCCATTCACATCATAGCCCCTTCTAACTTTCCTGAAAGCAAAGCCGCCCTCCGGGCGGACTTTTTGGCTAGCTCCTGCGGAGGGCTATTGGTGGGCCTTTGGCCCACCAAACACAGACTCTCCAGATAGACCCATTACCCACCACCTCGGCCCACCAAACACAGACTCTCCAGATAGCCCCTTCTAACTTTCCTGAAATGTATGTATTCCCCCCACCCATTCACTCACCCATTACCCATTACCCATCACCCCCCACCCATTTACTCACCCATTAACCATCACCACACATCCATTCACTCACCCATTACCCATCACCCCCCACCTATTCCCTCACCCATCACCCATCACCCCCCCCATTCACTCACCCATCACCCCCCACCCATTACCCATCACCCCACCCATTCCTCCCTATTACCCATCACCCTACATCAAGGTTTCCTCAATTCTCGCACCACTTTTTTTTTCTCACAGTTCTCGCTAATAGGCTGCTAAAAAAAAAAAAAAAAGGTGATCGGGTCATCCCATAAGTGGGGCTTAAAACCTTCCCTCGTCAACCTGATTCCAAAACTGTGACTATGATGGGATTCCGCCCCAGGGGCGGCACCATCGCGGACAGACAGACAAAACACACACACACACACACACACACACACACACACACACACACACACACACAACACACACACACTTTCGCTTATATTATTATAGATAGTAGAAAAATTTTATTATATATATTATATATATAATATATATTTAGAAAAAATTAAATAAAAATTATATATATATTTATTTATAATATATATATATTATATATATATATATTTATTATATAATATATATATATATATATAATTATATATATATATATATATATATATAGTAGAAAAAGTAAATTTTTGGGAACTCTCTCTCTCATATCTCTCGCTCTCTCTCTCTCTGAGAAAAGAGAGGGGAGAGAGAGAGAGGAGAGGGGAGAGAGCGTTACCAAAATACTTTTTCTACTTTTGAAAATTATATATATATTATATATATATATATATTTTAATTTCTAAAGTAGAAAGTATTTTGGTAAAGCTCTCTCTTTTCGTCTCTCTCTCTCTCTCTCTCTCTCTCTCTCTCTCTCAGAGAGAGAGAGAGAGAGAGCGAGAGATATAAGAGAGAGTTACCAAAATACTTTTTCCACTTCTATATATATATATATATATATTTTATATATATATATATATATAATATATATATATATTATATATATTATATATATATTAGGGTGGCACTTAAAAATTTATTTTTTATTTTTAATGCGTGTATTAAATATTAATAATTAATAATTATTATTAATTAATATTAATAATAATATATAATAATATTATATATATAAAATATATTTTTCTTCTACTATATATATATATATATATATATAAAATATATATATAATTTATATATATTATATATATTATATATATATATATATATATATTTTCTTCTACTATATATTTTATATATATATATTATATATATATATATATATATATATAATAGTAGAAGAAAATATATATAACGTATTTTATATTAATATATATATATATATATATATATAGTAGAAAAAGTATTTTGGGAACTCTCTTCTCTCCCCCTCTCGCATATCTCTCTCTCTCTCTTTCACGGAGAGAGGGGAGAGAGAGAGAGAGAGAGAGAGAGAGAGAGAGGGGAAAAGAGAGAGAGATGGGGGCCGGGCGCGGCGATTTATTTAGTTAATGCTAATGTTTGCATGGGACTACTGTATGTATCAGAAAAAGAAATATATCCAAAGTAAGCTAATAAAATTTCTGCTTCTATAGATATCTTCCATCTTATAATTGTCCCACAAAATTTTACATGACGACGTGTTTAAGTTCATGCATATTTCTTCAGTCTCATAATGACCTTTATTTAATGTGTTTTAATACTGTGTTTTATGTGATAATCTTATAGAACAAACATTTCCGAAGATAACAGTATATCCTTTATACATGTATAACATGATATACTGCGGGGTCATGCCTTGAGAACCTCCGCGGGTCTTGGGTGAACAGAGAGGCCCTGGTACTAAGATGGCGCCCAGTAGTGTTTAACATAGGGCCTATGAATGATGGTACCCTATTATTACAGAGACCCTACTAGTGACTACTCTGACTGCCGAGACACGTATGGTAGCGTAACGCTCATTGGCTCAGAGCCTCAGAATCTGAGGCGCGTGATATCATTGGCCGATTGCAGCTCAGCTGACAATGCCGCTCTGTGAAACCTCCCTCTCTCCTTCCCTCTACCCCTGAGAGCAGACCATCACAGAAAATGGACCATTACATATCACACAGGCGTCACTATAAAAATCTAGCCTAGATCAAATTTTCATTATTGTTGTTATTATTATTATTATTATTATTATTATTATTATTATTATTATTATTATTATTATTATTAGTCTACTATTATTATGGTTAATAATGGCATCATCATTTTCATTATTACCTCCACCAACGAAGTTGGTGGGTTTATGTTTTCACCCGATCTGTTTGTTTGTTTGTTTGTTTGTTTGTTTGTTTGTTTGTTTGTTTGTTAGTGTACAGGATTTCTCGAAAAGTTACAAATAGATTTGGACCAAACCTGGTAAACAAAGTCTATTTGGTATAAGGAAGAACTGATTTAATTTTGTATGAAATCGAATCACAACTGTTGCCATGGCAACCAATTGATGAAATATTCGGGCAGAGGTATAAGCTCATACTGAGTGCATATATATATATATATTTTTTGGATGAAATCGAATCACAACTGTTGCCATGGCAACCAATTGATTAAATATTCGGGCGGAGGTATGCGCTCTACTGAGCGCATACCTCCGCTCAGTAGCGCGCATCCCCCCCCTAATTGTTATTATTATTATCATCCAAATTATTATTCAGGGATGTCAATTTTCTGCGTATTCGCGGATTTCAGAGTATTTTATTGCCAGCTGGTTCATTTCTGTGAATCGTGTAGATTCGGGTTAAAAATTTAGGGGGGGTGGTGTACATAGTTGGCTAGCCCACAGCCGAACCTGTCCCTGGCCACTGATCCAGCACAGACCATAAAACATTTTTTGGCTGCCTAGCGGGAAGTTAATTTTGTTGGACACAAAAACAGACAAAATTGAGACCAGAAATTATTATAGATATAACCAAGGACCTCTCAGAAGCTCTCTCAGAGTATGAAATTTACAAAAAATCCCGAACCCCCAGCTGGGAGGTTCCCTCGCTACGCTCGGTCAGCCTCGCTGCGCTCGGATGAGTTGGTCGCCCTATTATTTTATTTCAGAGTTTTTTTCTTTTCTTGTTGACATCCATGTAACTTGCAGGGGCAATCCGATTCAAGTGTGGGAAATTACCTCACTAGCTCCTCCCCAAAACTGCCCTTCTCTCTCTCTCTCTCTCTCTCTCTCTCTCTCCATATATATATAAAATATTATATATATATATATTTTAAATATATATATAATATATATATAATATATATATATATATATTATATATATATATTTTAAAATTTATATAGAATTATATAAACAGTTTCAGGGTATTGTCTAAGTTAGTGACATGAACGATGTGCAGACACGCAGAGGGCAATATGGGGGGCTAGCCCATACATTAGTAATTTATTAATATACGGGTACACTACCCACAAATTTACTGTTAAGTGGGGTAATTCCTTCTCGATGTCCTTTAGGACAGCCAACGGTATTCGGCAGGGAGGATTTGTTCCCTACCTGTACAATGTGTACAGGGAAATGATTTCAGTGCCAACCTTCGTGATACAGGTATCGGCTGCCACATACATGATGGGTGCATCAACTCACTGAGCTATGCTGATGTTTATGGTACGGGCTCGCACCCTCTGCGGATACGTTTGCAGGCCCTTATCAATGTTTGTCAGGTGTATGCTGGCCAAGCAGGGCATGTCTACAACACCACTAATTTAAGACAAGAGTGCATGCGTAGTATTACCGGCACGCACTCAGGTGAATTTACCTCAAAAAAACATGGCTAAAGTGGATCTGCCCTCACTTTTGTGGATAGATTCGCTACATATATATGTATGCCATATACATATACATAACATATATATGTATGGGAAGGCGGTAGCGGATCGAGTGGCTATAGCGTCTCCGACTGGCGTTCTCGGTGCCCCGAGTTCGATCCCCGAAGAAACCCAAAACCTTTCTGCACCGTCGAGTGGCCTAAGAACCACCCACATCCCTTTCCTATCAACTCTACCTTCGACTGCGAGTGCATCGGAGGACACAGGGGGGCGGCATGAGCCTCACAGGCGTCACTATAAGAAACCTGCCTGCCCCACCAACGGGCGAGGCCCCAACCATCCGAGCCCTCAAGTGAACCCCCAAGCCTACCATCCGATCCTGGGTCACCACTGCCTACAGGCCTATAGGCACAAATGTAAAAAAAAAAAAAAAAAAAAAAAAAAAAAAAAAAAAAAAAAAAAAAAAAAACGAATACATATACAATATATATAGCCATAACTGGCCAGGGGGCCATGTTTATCCCACGACAGGGACTGATGATGATTAATATCATCAAGCGGGACCACCAAGCTTTTTGTCGTGGAAATACTCTACAGAGAAATTTTTCCTACTGTAGCAGAGAGGTGAAGATGGAGTTATTCAGGAGTCACTGCTACCTATTACTGCAACTCGCTTGTCGCGGTTCAGGTGACACTCTGAACCGCCTTAAGGTCTGTCACATGACATCCTTAAGAGGCTTCTGGGGCTGCCCGGGTGGAGCGCCCCGTCCCTGGCCTTCGTGGGAACGGGGTGAACATTCTGGATGTGATTCGCCCGACCCCTCCGGTGTTCCGCTTAAGCGTAGGTGGAGCTCTTTTGCCACTCCATCATCACCTCCGTCAGCAGAGCTCGCCCAAAGGTATACAGTAGTCTTTGCTCGGCCTATGTATGTGGACCCTATACAACAGCGGTGGCTTGGGCCTGCGCGCTGTTTGTACAGAATGTGGGGTAGCACATGTATACAAATATTCCCTAATAAAAATGACGATAATGATAATGTTTAATACCCATTAGTGAGGATAATTATAATAGTGATGGTAATGATATTGGGTGGTAACAATAAAAATTTTAATGTCTATACTAATTGGTAATAAAGGTTAATCCCGTGCCTGTCAGCACGTTACACATTGGTAAATAATAATATTGTAATATAATATACAGTACATAGTAATTTGAGGAGTCAAAACAAACAGTAGACAAGCAGTTGAGATGATGACAGTGTGAGGATCACGGCCCATGGATGTGAAGTGGCGGGTTAAGAAGACCGAACACCTCAGTGGCCGCTAGTGATGGAAGGCAGTGTGGCGAGTGTGAGTGTGTTGCAGGCAGTGGTGTGGGGGGTGTGGCCTCACTCTGGTGTACAGCCGCGCCTGGCCACCATGGCGTCCAGCTCCTCCCGCCACGCCTCTCTATCATTACTGAGGTCGGGCAGGCGGTTGCCCCACTGCAGCAGGAGGCCCTCGTTGTTGTGGCAGTAGTCCTCGTACCGCAGCTCGTGCTCCTTGACGGGTTGGGCACGTCGGCCGTGTTTGAAGGAACCCTCCGGCCCTGGGCAGTGACAGTGACGGGCACGTGCTCGCCCCCGCCGCTGGGCTTTGCTCTGTACTTGTTTCGCGTCGCCTGACGCAATCGGCGTCCAACTCGTCGTTGAGTTGCATCACCTTGCCCCGCCGGGCCTCCAGACGCTCGCGGTGCTGCCGCTCAAACGCGCGACACTGCCGCCGAAGTTCTGCGAGATTAGTCGTCTTGCTGCAATTCCTCCGCAGTCAAACCACCAGCAGGGCAGTGGTCACACTTGAGGCTGCACACTGCGTCACCCTGCTGTGGCGGCCCGGCACCCTTACTGGCGGGGCACGCCGCGTCTCGCTCCCGGCGGGCACGGTGGTGTTTTGCGGCCTGGCTCTCGATCTGAGCGGCCGTCATTGTTCTCGGGAACATCTCCGTCACTTGACGGCCTTGGCGGCTGGGGGCACACGCACACGCGTGCGCCCCGTCCCTTCCTGGCGGCGGGCGCTCCTCGCTGAGGCCACGCGGCGCGCCTCAGGGGTCGGGGCGGCCCTGCCGAACACCTGGGTTTGCCCGGGGTTGTCGGGGCGTCCGCGGCCCGGGACTGGCAGCCTCCCTAGCCAAGCTGACGTTGCCTTACCGCTGCTGCTATCTGGCCGCCGCCACGCGCTGCTGGCGTGTCAGTGCCGAGGCGGCGGTGACGGTGGTGGTGGTCATGGTACGTGGGGTGCAATCACTCATGGCTGAGGACCCTTGCATTGTTCCTTGAATGAAAGTGTCTGGGTGGCGCCAGCAGGCAAGGATAAAATGGGATAAAGGGGCTTGGATCTAATTGTCCCCCACCTCCAAGCATCCTTGGGTCTACGGAGGTACTCCAAGCACCTCCAACCCCTACTTGGATCTTGGGATACCCCACCCCCTAAATTTGGAGCTTGGATCTAATCGGTGCCCAGGAGGGGGGGGGGGGGTTCATCTGTGCATTAGATCCAACCTACCGCAGAGTAGTGAAGTATTACTATACACTCTCCTGATTGGCTGAGCCCTGAGTCACGGCGTTATGTGATTGGCTGCGAGGGTAAGCATTATTTTTCCTTCCATATTTGTGGGTACTTTTGTGTGTCACCATGCCTCCTACCTGTGTTTGATAGCAGCTTTGCGCAAAAAGTTACGGACGGGTTTGGATGAACATTTTTACGGAGGTGGGGCTTGCTAATATAGAAGTGATACATTTTTGGGGCGGAAGCAATGACATGCAAGAATATAATGCTTTTATCCCACCATCGTGCCCTTCATCCTGCCCTTCCCTTGCCTTGCCTTCCTTATCCACTTCCCTTCCCGTCCCTTCCCTCCCTTCCCTTCCATACCCTTCCCTATCCACTTCCTTCCCTTTCCTTTCCTTCCTTCCCCAACCTTCCCTTCCCTTCCTCATCCTTCCATGCCCTTCCCTTCCCTATCCACTTCCCTCCCTCCCTTCCCTTCATAACCCTTTTCCCCAAACTAAATCTCCAGTCTACCCTCACTTCTCCCCTCCACCCCACCACCCCCCCTCTTTAACCCCCAATAACGCACCCTGCTTCCCCCACCTCCAGACATACCTACCCCCTACCGTACCTTCAACCCCCACCCCCAACCACACTGGGGGAATAAGGAGGGGTGAGGGGTGGGGGGTTTTATCAAGTCACCCCTTTAAAGATGGAAAGCCCGGGGGGGGAAGGAAGGGGAGGGGGAGGGGAAGGGGGGATAAGGGGTAAGCGGTCAGTAGGTAACCAGCAGGAAGTGTCTCATCTCCCCCTTCCTTCCTTTCCCCTCTCCCTCCCTCCATCCCTCCCTCCTGTTCCTCAAAAACGCTACCTTTCCATCTGTTTCGGCCTGTTTATAAATGAAATGCTCGTGTGTGTGTGTTTTATTTGTTTTTAGTATTTATTTATTTCTCTTTATGTAAAGCTTTTTATTTGTATTTTATCTTTTTATTCTATTCATAAACCTTTTTTTTTTTTTTTCCAAGTTTTGTATGCCTGTTTCCGTATAATTTTTTTTAGCATGTCTGTCTGTCTTATTTGTTTTTGTCTGTATTCATGTGTCTTTGTCTCGCTTGATGTCTGTGTCTGCCCGTCTATAACCTGTCTGTATTCTTCTATAGCTATGAAATTGTCTGGCACATTCCCCCTTTTTTTTTGCATTAAATCAACCAATCTATGAAATATAATAATTTAACGATACGAAAGAATATATTGATAAGAATAATATATATATAAGATAAAATATTCATAAGATAAATACTTAATTAATAATCTCATTATTTCATTGCTTTCGACATATATATTATTTTTATAGTAACACAATTTTTTCCTGATGTATTATTTTGCCCATTAATTATTTTTTTAAATCTAATTTATAGACCTGTTTAATTAATCTCTTTTTTCTTTTATTTTCAGGTGAGTGATTTCCAGTCTATGCGCTTTGAGGTTGCCTTATGTGAGTACTATTGAATTTTATCATTGTTTTCTTACTAAACACTTACTTTTCTTACTGTTTACTCTTTTCTTACTTTTCTTTTACTTTTTTTACCTTTTACTTGTTCTTATTTTTTTTACTTACTCTTTTCTTACATTTTCTATTTTGTTAATTTTTTTTTTTTTTTTTTTTATACTTTTTCTTACTTTTCTGTTTTGTGTTGTACTACTTTGAATGTATTTTTATATATTTATCATAGGAAAAGTGCACTGGTGGAGGTAGGGAGGGAGGGAGAGAGAGAAGGGAGGGGGGGAGAGAAGGAAGTGAAGGAGGGACGCATATTCTCGAACTGTAACCTCAGGGATGTCAATTTTCTGCGTATTTGCGGATTTCAGAGTATTTTATTGCCAGCTGGTTCATTTCTGTGAATCGTGTAGATTCGGGTTAAAAATTTAGGGGGGGTGGTGTACATAGTTGGCTAGCCCACAGCCGAACCTGTCCCTGGCCACTGATCCAGCACAGACCATAAAACATTTTTTGGCTGCCTAGCGGGAAGTTAATTTTGTTGGACACAAAAACAGACAAAATTGAGACCAGAAATTATTATAGATATAACCAAGGACCTCTCAGAAGCTCTCTCAGAGCATGAAATTTACAAAAAATCCCGAACCCCCAGCTGGGAGGTTCCCTCGCTACGCTCGGTCAGCCTCGCTGCGCTCGGATGAGTTAGTCGCCCTATTATTTTATTTCAGAGGTTTTTTTCTTTTCTTGTTGACATCCATGATTATTATTTTATTATTAATATAATTATTTCAAAACTGAACTTGTCGTTAGAACTCTAACCCCGTGTCTCGCGACTCACACCAGCGGCCGTCGCCACCCACCACCTTTGCTCCACCTCCCTCCTCCCCATTCCCCAATATCCTTGCTGTGGTAAATGCTATAGATATGAATATGATAAGAAATTAGGACCGATAATTTGTTCTTTGGTCATTTTGTCAAAGGCAAATCAAATGTGTTAATATTATCATACCTGGCTATTTAATCTTAATCTACATATCTCTAGAAATATATGATTTTTTTTATATTTCCTTAGGATTTCCTTAGATTTTGCGTTTCCTTCTCAGGCCCAAATTTCCTGAAAATAAGGATATTTCCTGAAAGTGAAAACACTGGTTCACTGTAACATCAGGATTGCCAGATAGTTGGGCGGGTTTATGGCCAAATTAACTGAAGAAAAATAAACAAATAGAATAAAAAAGAATTTACATGTTTATATTATATGTATAGAAATACAATGTATTTAAATACTCATGAAAGTATTTAATTACTGTATTTAAATACATGAAAACTAATGTATTCATAAATAGATTTCTTAATACACAAATGTATTTAAATACAAATGTATGCAAATACTGCCCAGCCCTGGCTATATATCTACACACACAACATATCTACACATATCTACAGCCACACAAATATAACCTAACCTCCTAGGTCCTATAGACTCCATAGTGTGGGCGAAATGACCTGCGGGCGAAATGACTCTATGGTGTGGCAAAATGGCATGTGGGCGAAATGACCGGATACCAACTTAACCATTACTGTCGGCGAGTTTTCCCGATTTGTGTAGGGACAAAAATATCGGTAGACGACAGTAACATGCAGGCACCATGAGGCAAGGATGGGTAATGTCACCGTGGTTATGCAACTTGTTTATGGATGGAGTAATAAGATAAATCAAAGCAAAGGTTGGTGATGTTGGTATAGACTCAAGAGTATTCATTGGCTCGTCAAGTAACACTTAAACCATGATGTACCACTACTTATTATGAGGAAAGACAACAAAAGGAACTCAATTAATAAGGTATTTTAATACTATCATAACCATGAATATGTACAGCCTACAAAGAGAAGACTACGACGATGAAAAAAATTAGAGTTGTTTTGGGCGAAATTGATATTCCAGGTGCTATATTTACGGAAATCGTAACAGAAGTCGTCGCTGACAACATAGAGAAGACCTGAGGTGATGGTTGATGTGCGAAGGCTTCTAAACCAGGAAAACAGTCACAGCAGAGTCTCATTAAGAAGTAAGCAAGTGATAGGGACTACATTACGTACCTACCAGTTGCTTACCTTTTGACGAGGCTCTGTTATGACTCTGTTTTCTTGGTTTAGAAGCCTCTGCACATCAGCCATTACCTCAGGTCTTCTCTATAGTGTTGTCAGCGAGAACAGAGCACAGTAATATAGCACCTGGAATATCAATTTCTCGCAAAATAACTCTAAATTCTTCCATCGCCGTAGTTTTCCCTTCGTAGGTCCACCCGCGGCGACCCCGCCTTATCCCCACAATGCACCGATGTAAACAAACCGTGACGTAGTTAAGTCTGGGGCCTATTGACAAAGTTGTCCGGCGGTCCGAGCGTCTCCTGTCACCCCTGGTCAGTGTCCGCGCCTCCCGCCAGGTGGCAGCATGCTCAGCGGTCGTATTGTTTACATTTGGGCACACGACACTCACGGTTCACCTGCACAGCCTCCGTCAGTCCTCTGACTCCCACTGCCCCTGGTGCAGGAACATCTCTGAGACTATTGAACACTTTCTGCTGCCTCCCGCCAGGTGGCAGCATCCTCAGCGGTCGTATTCCGCAGAAGTTGGCAGCTGCCAACTAGCCGCGGCAGGCAGGCAATCGCACACCATCAGATTCACTTATTTAACCTAAATAACTTTTCAAAGCCTAACCCAAACCTATCCTAAACCTAACCTATACAAAACCTAAACATAACCTAAATCTAACATAATAAAATCTAAACGTAACTTCTTCTCTATGGTTTCATCCATGGATGGATGAAGTGGGCCATACTGCCACAGAGGCACCTAACCTAACCTTAACATAACATAACCTAGCTATTATTATATAAAAATAAGGGTTCTATTTGGTATTATTTTGGTTGAGCTTTCAGAACTTATAGAATTCTTACCTACATCGTATAGATTTCTGCATTCTAAGTACGTTTTTTAAACCTATTTCCCATGGCGCAAATGAATAATAATAGCGTTATATGTACTACCATAAATCTACCGTAATTTCAGTCAGAAACAAAGGCCGAAGCCACCACCCCGGGAGGCGAGTCACAAACCCCTGGCTAACACCCGGTACCCATTCACTGCTGGGTGGACAGGGGCTCGGGTTTTAAGAAGACCGCCCGTCCGTCTTCGCTCCGCCCGGGGATTGAACCCGGGACTTCTCGGTTGTGAGCCGAGCGTTCTAACCCTTACACTACAGAGTTCCCTCGTGTGTGTGTGTGTGTGTGTGTGTGTGTATTCATCTTCATCTAGTTGTATTTTACAGGGCCAGAGCAACGCTCGTATGGCCCCGTCTCCATATCAACATTTTTATCATTCATCCTTAGTGGTTTTGTAGGCCGAAGCCATCACCCCGGAGAGCAGGTCACAAACCCCGGCTAACACCCGTACCCAATCACTGCTGGGTGGACAGGGGCTCAGGTTTTAAGGAAACAACCCATCTGTTTCCGCTCCGCCCGGGGATCAAACCCGGGACTTCTCGGTTGTGAACCGAGCGTGCTAACCACTACACTACGGAGTACCTCACTGTGTGTGTGTGTGTGTGTGATTTGCGACAGAAGTGATCGAAAAAACAAATTGAACCTAGCTGAACCTATACCCAACCTCATGTGAGGTTGATCAGCGACAGAAACGGTGGTAAATTTTTTATTTATGACTGTTGCAAGATTTTCAAACAAGTTCAATTTTTTTTCACATAACATGTGCTTTTCCCAGTGGAGACAGATTTTTCTGCGCAAACCTCAAAAAATAGCTTTTTTCAATTCGAAAGTTATGACAATTTCTGAAAATACCTACACTTTTTTTTAGATGTTTTGACAGGAAAAAAAGCACTCCATTTGTAAAAGTATCAAGTAATAACCTAATCAAACCATTAAACTAATCTAACCTAATCCTCAAACTATCCTAACCTAACCCTCAAACTATCCTAACCTAACCCTCAAACTATTCTAACCTAACCCTCAAACTAACCTTGCCTATGCAAAATTTAATGTTTGCGCATTTCATTTTTACTTTCACATTCGTTCTGGCCTATAGAAACAGTAGAAAGGTAAAAAATACTTTAACCCAGACACAATCATGTACTAAATATCAGCCTAAATTTCTTCCAAAAATAGTTTCGTCCACCATAGAGAATTCGGTGTCAAACTGGGGTAGAAATGGACGAGGACTGCGCGGTCATTTTCTGAGACACTGACTAATTTTTCCTAGTCAAAAAATGTTGTTCTATCACATGGAGATATTTTTATTTTCCAGAAACTCGATAAAAATTTTATTATTTTATTTTTATCACGAAATCCTAGGGTCGCCATGGTCGTTTCCGTTGATAACAATGTATCTCCATCAGAAAAAGCACTAAAATCTTGGCCAGGAAATAATACTCAGTGTCTCAGAAACCAGGGAAGTGACGGAATGGACCCATCTACTCTACTTGAGGTAACGATAGATTTGAAATCTTCAAGCCTCATATAGTTGGGCAGTGATGTTGATTTTTCTATGTGAACAGTATTTTTGATGATACAGCCAATTTAAGTAAAGGAAAATGTATACGCTCTAAAACGACTGGCGCCATGTTGTGACAACAACAACTCACAGACTACAGAGCAAAACACAGCTGTGAAGCGGCCGGTACTATGTACTACCTACTACCACACCAACTTGCATTACCCCTACTACCGCAAGATGACCAGTAATCCTCCTTCAAGTGATATGGTAGGTATTCAATGTGTTTGTGAATATATAAGTTGTAGTTTATAAGGAAGAAGTGGATAGACACGGATAAGTGGCCCGTGACACCAGGCAAGTGATTACTTTTGGGATCGGCATTCCTTTTAGGGAGCTTAAATGAACCTGCAATGCATGTACAGCTAGACAGATAGACGAACTCATAGAGGAACAGGTTGAATGAGATATATGGCTTTCTTTCCCCACATAAGCAAAGCAAAAACCTTTCGTCACCCTAATACTTGCCTCCCACAACACTCAAACGCCACTCAGATAAGTTGCTTTCATTATTTGGTTACTATTCCCCACTAGTGGGAGGGGTGCAACCCATGTCCAGGTAAGGTTAGAGAACTAGTAGGAGAGGTGCAGCCCATGTCCAGGTAAAGTTAATGAACTAGTGGGAGAGGTGCAGCCCATGTCTAGGTAAGGTTAGTGAACTAGTGGGAGGGGTGCAGCCCATGTCCAGGTAAGTTAGTGAACTAGTGGGAGGGGTGCAGCCCATGTCCAGGTAAGGTTAGTGAACTAGTGGGAGGGGTGCAGCCCATGTCCAGGTAAGGTTAGTGAACTAGTGGGAGAGGTGCAGCCCATGTCCAGGTAAGGTTAGTGAACTAGTGGGAGGGGTGCAGCCCATGTCCAGGTAAAGTTAGTGAACTAGTGGGAGAGGTGCAGCCCATGTCCAGGTAAGGTTAGTGAACTAGTGGGAGAGGTGCAGCCCATGTCCAGGTAAGGTTAGTGAACTAGTGGGAGAGGTGCAGCCCATGTCCAGGTAAGGTTAGTGAACTAGTGGGAGGGGTGCAGCCCATGTCCAGGTAAAGTTAATGAACTAGTGGGAGAGGTGCAGCCCATGTCCAGGTAAGGTTAGTGAACTAGTGGGAGAGGTGCAGCCCATGTCCAGGTAAGGTTAGTGAACTAGTGGGAGGGGTGCAGCCCATGTCCAGGTAAGGTTAGTGAACTAGTGGGAGGGGTGCAGCCCATGTCCAGGTAAGGTTAGTGAACTAGTGGGAGAGGGGACATAACCATGTCCAGGTAAGGTTAGTATAGGTTGTAGTGGTGACAAAGTGGTGAGTAGGGTGACGAAGGGTGTATGTTTTGCTTATGTGGGGAAAGAAAGCCATACATTTCTACCTGTTCCTCTATGAGTTCATCTATCTGTCTAGCTGTACATTTTATTGCAGGTTCATTTAAGCTCCCTATAAGGAATGCCGATCCCAAAAGTAATCACTTGCCTAGCACCCGTCAGGGTGGCTCGGTTGGTAGAGCTGCGGGCTTGCGTGTAGCGTCCCTGCATTCAGTCAGGGGTTCGAGCCCACCAAGTTCGTCCTGGCGTGGTGGCGCTTTGTATAGTCAATAACCTTGTAGTTGGTATTACAAAGTGTCTAGATAGGATCAAAGTATCTTATTAAGTATCACTTGCCTAGTGACATGGGCCACTTATCCCTGTCTATTCACTTCTGCCTTATAAACTACAACTTATATATTCACAAACACATTGCCTACCACATCACTTGAAGGAGGATTACTGGTCATCTTGCGGTAGTAGGGGTAATGCAAGTTAGTAAGGTTAGTTAGGTTAGTAAAATATAACTATAATTTTACAAGGTTAGGTTAGTAATTATTTTTTTGGGGGGGTCTCGCTATGAGGTTATTAGTGAGGTTAGATTAGTAATATTAAACATATTATATTTTTGAGGGGTCCAGGGGGGTCGTTTAGGAGGGGAGGGGGGGTGAAGGGGGCATATCTCTCCCCCACTTTATAATTACATTTTAGAGGTATCTGAAGGGATCTGTGAAGGTCTGGAGGAAAAAACCACTCTAATAAGGGCGGGAAAGGACTCTAGAATTTTACATAACTCATTGCCTCCCAGTCGCCTCCGTGGTGCAGTGGCTAGCGTGCCTGGCTACGAATCTGCGGGCCCTGGTTCGATCCCGGGCCAGGGCAAGTCGGTGACCAGCCTACCCAGCTGTTCTTCCTTCCTTTCGGGGTTGATAAATGGGTACCTGGGGTAACCTGGAGAAGGTAACTGGGTAACCCGGGAGTCACACTAGCCCTGTGTCCCGGGGTAACGGGTTCTCACCCACCACAGGCTCTAAGGGCTAATGCCACAGAGATGAGCACCGCATGCCACGCGCAGCTTAGCGTATGCTCCCATCTTTACTTTACATTGTGTGTTGTATATATAACATGAAAAAAAACCCAACCTGTCTCATCCCTACCTCAAAAGGCTGGCATAGTGCATACCACTCCCGCAACTTATCACAGCTCAGCTAAAGCCCCACAGCTACATATCATTTGCAAGTTACTTATCCATGCACAAGTACATACATTAATAATACATCAAAAGGGTCTCCACAGCAATAGTATGAATATTCCTTCATCGAGAAATCACGCCTTGCAGACATCCACCACTGTTTCCTCTTTTTCTTGTCTTTAGGCATAGTTATGAACACTTTCTCTGGAGTTTTAATTGTGGTGTTTTTGCACATTGGCACAAAACAAACATATGTTCTTTTTGTCTGAGACATGTTGAATGGATAGGTACTGACGGTCTGCTGAGCCAAAAAGAGCCAATCAGCTGGGCGAGATCTGATACCGAATGTGAGTAAACAACGTCACAACTAATCACAGCGCGTAATCACAGCGCGTTCCGCCGTGTTGATATTTTGGCCCCCAAAAAGGCATATATTTAATTTATGGTGCATTTCTCAGCAAAAAGAATATGAGTACAGTGATATGTAGCCTATATTGCATCCAAAGCTTCATATTACTCCGTGTTTTAGGTGTGAGTAAACAGGTCCATTGTACGAAAACAAGTG
The DNA here is from genome assembly GCA_016584305.1 of Chionoecetes opilio. Lineage (NCBI taxonomy): Eukaryota > Metazoa > Arthropoda > Malacostraca > Decapoda > Majidae > Chionoecetes > Chionoecetes opilio. Next base: position 76,097 of record JACEEZ010023934.1, read on the forward strand.
TGCCACGCCCAGCAATCCACAGCCCGCCCGCCAGCCGCTGAATGGTCCGCTCTGCCCCACCCTGCCGGGAGGAGTTCGGCTCAATTCGGCTGTATTTTTTTCGGCCGTGAACCATTTCAGCCGTGAGACGTTTAGGCCGTGAGACGTTTAGGCCGTAAGACGTTTAGGCCGTAAGACGTTTAGGCCGTAAGATGTGTAGGCCCCAGGGACCTTTAGGCCGTGAGACATTTAGGCCGAAGGGACCGGTGCAGGGATGTGAACTATTGTAGCCCACATTGTCGCACCGAGCCACCAGATTAATCGTATTTTCAGATAAATTCGACCGATAAATACAACCTTAGGTAAAATAATGTATTCACTAAATGACTTTATATTTCATTGAATTCAGGCTTTACACCACATAACATAATGTGTCACATCATAATACATATAAAATATATATATATATATATATATACACACAAACCTAGATTTCCCGGACTAAAAGGGGGGAGCACTGGTCCGGGAACCGCAAAAGTCCGGGAATCGCAAGTAAAAAAAAAAAAAAAAAAAAAATATATATATATATATATATATAAATATATATTTATATATATATATATATATATATATATATATATATATAAATATATATATATATATATATATATATATATACACATATATATATACATATATAATATATAGTCCGATGCCATTACCCACCCCGGACGTTTATCCTACTCTAGTATTTACTGTCCGGCAACCGACAGTATCAACTACCCCGCCGCGGACTTTTACGTCCGCTGAGCATGCTGCCACCTGGCGGGAGGCAGCAGAGTGTTCAATAGTCTCAAGAGACGTTCCTGCACCAGGGGCAGTGGGGGTCAGGGAACTAACGGAGGCTGTGCAGGTGAACCGTGAGTGTCGTGTGCCCAAATGTAAACAATACGACCGCTGAGCATGCTGCCACCTGGCGGGAGGCAGCAGAAAGTGTTCAATAGTCTCAGAAATGTTCTTGCACCAGGGGCAGTGGGAGTCAGGTGACTGACGGAGGCTGTGCAGGTGAACCGTGAATGTTGTGTGCCCAAATGTAAACAATACGACAGCTGAGCATGCTGCCACTTGGCGGGAGGTGCGGACACTGACCAGGGGTGACAGGAGACGCTCGGACCGCCGGACAACTTGGTCAATTTACGAACAGGACCAGGCATTTCAACGTGAAAAAAAAAAAAAAAAAAAAAAAAAATTGGCCGAGACTGACATATCCCTGGACCTCGAATTTTGTCCGGCAAATCCGATATCCGGGAAATCGAGGTCCGGGAAATCGAGGTTTGTGTGTATATATATATATATATATATATATATATATATATATATATATATATATATATATATATATATATATATATATATATATATATATATATATATATATATTAGGGTGCCAATAGTGCATAGGGGTAATTTTTCAAAGTCAATATTTTTTCACGTACTTTTGTGGTATTCTGCCTTGTACAGGAGAACCTCGTTTATCCGGCACCCTCGGGGGGGAGCACATGCCGGATAACTCATTTTGCCGTTGTTTTGAGAGTTACTCTTATGGAATTGCCCAAAATCCCAATAAATACTGTGGTTTCTGGAGGTTGTTGTTGTTGTTGTTGTTTTAGGGCTGCGAGGATCCCTTGGGGAACACTATGAGCCCTGGTGAGGTCCTATGATGCTATCACAGGTGCGGTAGTTGACCTGTCTTCCTCAGGAAGGCACAGGTGAGGCGGATGACGGCGTGTTGCCGAGAGGGGGGAACGCCAGCCGCCGCCAGCAGGGTGGGCAGGTCAAAGGTGGTGACGTTCAGGGCGAGGAGTTGAGACTGTAGCACTACACGGTGTGAGTGGAAGTGCGGACACTGCAGCAGAAAGTGTTCAATAGTCTCCGGAAAATTCATGCACCAAGGGCAGTGGGGGTCAGGGGACAGACGGAGGCGATGCAGGTGAGCCGTGAGTGTCGTGTGCCCCAGGCGGAGGCGGGTGAGAGTGACATCCAGGACGCGGGACTTTTTCCGTATCCACGGCTGGGGGGAAGAGTCACTGCGGTATTGGCCCATGGAGGTGATGCGGAGGGCATCGCCGAGTGTGTTATTCCAGGTGGAGCGGCAGACCCGGGAGACCCGTTTGGCCGCGGAGAGCGGCAGAGGGAAGGGTGTCGTGTTTACATCTGTTAAGGCCATCCTGGCAGCAGAATCAGCCACCTCGTTGCCTGGGATACCAGCGTGGGAGGGAACCCACTGGAAGGCGATCTCCCACCCCTCGTTGGTAAGGTGAAGGGCCCTCTGGATGGTGTGGACGAGGGACATAGAGGATCGTGGATGGCGGGAGAGGAGGAGGTGGAGTGAGGAGAGGGAGTCTGTGTAGACCACAGCCTTGCCCAACAAAATTTCTGCCGATTTTCTCAGTTTTTGAAATAATTATACTTAATTAATGCCTGGGTCGATTAGTGCCGTTGTTTTGAGGCTGCCGTTGTTTTAAATGCCGGTTAAATGAGGTTCTCCTGTACTTAGAAACTGTCGTGTGCAAAGTTTCAGGCTAATCAGTTGATATTTAGAGGTGGCGGATCGAACTTGAACACTTCCTCTTTTCGCCCTCAGGTCATGACCACGAGAAAGCAAACTGAAGTTTGGCTTCTTGACCATAGTGTTCCTACTATCACAGGAGCAAAACTTCCCAGCCGTGGAGACGTTTTACGACAATTTTTCTACGCACACAAGGAAGAGAAGAAGACGGTGCAGCAGAGTGCAGCTGAGGCTGCAAAGGAGGTCCTCGACTTCTGGACACGAGCTAGGATCCCCACCATCGCAGAAACTAGCGTGAGGAGGAAGATTACTGGACTTTTCGACGAGTGGAAGATCCTGAGCAAAAGCAAGAATAACTGGAGTCACGCCTGCCGAAAAACAGAAGACCTTCCAAGAAAGTCTCCCAGACCTTTTGGACATCGCCCACTCCGACGCCCTCACTCTGATGACCATTCCTGAAGACAAGGAATTCCTTCTTGCCCAGCGGGAGAAGGGGAGAAGGGGTTCGATGGCTGGTCTGGACAAGAAGCTGAAAGAATCGGTTTGCCTACGTGAAAGCTCTCTCTCACGTAGCCATCAACAGACGCCAAAAGGAGAAGAGATGGTGGAGCTGGAGTCGTCATCGTCTGAGTCATCAAGTCCAGCCAACGCTGCTAACACATCGACTTCTTCTTCCAACGCCGGGGTCGCTTCTCCACCAAAGCGATTGAGGACACGGGGCACGAAGTCCGTCCTATCCCCTGATCTCGTCGGAGCCCTTGACAGAACTGGGGTCAGTAGCTGCCAAGCCCTTCGAATTGTGGCGGCTACGGCAAGTAGCTTGGGCCACGATCCACAAGAGCTTGTGCTGAATCCCGAGTCCATTCGACAGGCAAGAGCGAAGTACAGGTCCACTTTGGCGAAGGACATCAAAGAGACTTTCAGTCCTCTTACCCCTCTTACCGTTCATTGGGACGGGAAGATCCTTCCTCAGGACGATGGCACTCGCGCCGAAAGACTCGCCATCCTCGTCACAGAAGAAGGAGTGGTGAAGCTCCTAGGAGTCCCGAAACTGCACTCCGGAACTGGTGATGCCGCCGCTACAGCTGTGTTCGAGGCTCTAGAAGACTGGGGGGTCCAGGAACGAGTCGTGGCGATGTGCTTCGACACAACCAGTGCCAACACTGGAGCCATCAATGGTGCATGCACCATCTTGCAACAGAAGATCGGCCGACCCCTCGTTTCACTTGCTTGCCGTCATCACGTCCACGAACTTGTCCTTGAGAAGGCCTTTTCTACGTGTTTGGGGTCATCTTCTGGTCCTGAGATCACCATCTTCTCTCGCTTCGCTTCAAGGACTACTGACCAGTCTTACATCAACCAGTCGGCAATAAACCCTCCCACCAACGAAGATCTGCCGGAGACTCTGGTCTCCAAGAGGGACGATCTCATTCAAGGTTTGAAACGTCTGCTTCAGACAAAGCAGCCCCGTGACGACTATAAGGAACTCGCTGAGCTGAGCATCCTTTTCCTCGGCGGCGCTCTTCCGAAGACCTCGATCCGTAGCCCCGGAGCGCTTCATCGAGCGCGTTGGATGGCGCGTATCATTTACGCTCTGAAGATGATCTTGTTTCGGGAGCAGCTGACTGGAGTTGTCACACCTCGAGAAATGTCAGCCCTCCAGCGGTTCTCATCGTTCGCAACCGAGATCTACGTCCTGCGATGGTTCGAATCGACGGTTCCATCCTACGCTCCCGCCAACGATCTTGGATTCACTAAGGACATCCTTCAGTACCACGACGAAAGTATTCGGAAGGCCTGCTTCACCACTCTGAGCCGCCATTTCTGGTACTTGAGCGAAGATCTCATTGGCCTGTCACTGTTCGACTCACGTCTCCCTGTCTCCGACAAACAAGCAATTGTACACAATGTACAGGCCATTCTCTACGATGAAGGAGCCGAGGAACCCGCCAAGCGAATAAACCTCCCATCATCACAAGTTCCTGCGGCAACACTGCCCTCCTTCGCCACGAAAAATTCCCTCCGCCTCTTCGAAGCTCTTGATATCAAGACCGCCTTCCTGTCCGCCAACCCTCGGAAGTGGCAGGAAGAGGAATCGTACGTCGAGGCCTGCCGCCGAATCGAGGGACTTCGCGTCGTCAACGACACAGCCGAGCGAGGAGTGGCGCTCATCCAGTCCTTCAACCTCCGGCTGACCAAAGACGAGGAACAGCGCCAGTTCCTCCTCCAAGTTGTGGAGGCCCATCACCATCAACAGCCCGGGACCTCGAAGGCTTCCCTTCCCCGGCCAAGCTGGCCACAATGAGTGGGGTGGCTCCCCATGATACCCCCCCCACCGAGGGGCTAATACTCACCAAGAGGGGGACCAGCAGCCCTGCTGGGGAAGGGATCTCCGGCTTGTCTGCTTTCAAGAGATGACATCCCCTCCTTAATAGGCCAGTGCATAAGGGTAAATAACAAAGCTGTAATCCGCCACCCCTAAATATCAACCGATTGAGGTCAAACTTTGCATACGATGGTTTCTTGCATAGATGCACCATTACACCAAAGTAGGAAGAAAAATTCAAACTTTTGATTTTGATTGGCACCCTAATATATATATATATATATATATATATATATATATATATATATATATATATATATAATATATTATGCGTTACATCATAATCTATACTATGCTTCACATCACACTACTATGCTTCACATCACACTACTATGCGCCACATCACACAACTAGGTGTCACACCGTGCACTGGTACACAATCACACACCACAGCACCACTGGTTTAACACATCTACAGGTCACACTTGAGCCACCTAGCACACCACATACACAGCCTTGCACTACAACACACAATTCATTCATCAAGGTCTAATTTACCGAAATAATTTGTAGGCAATAGCTGCATAAGTATCCGCGAGTCCGCGTCCACGAGCTGTACAAAGGTAAAAGTCCAACTGTCATGCAAAGGTCAAATTATCGTACAATTACGATTATTGTCGTACAGTTCACATAATTTTTATTTTTTATTAAAATATAATATTAAAAGAAATTGTAATAAATGAACACATATGAATACAGTCTAACATACGGAGTTATCTAGTCTAACTTAGTCAGGATGTAAAAAAAAGGTTTGATTACAGAATAGGTGCATCACTCTATACCTACATGGCGCTGCGAGGTGACTACAGGCAGCCAGAAGTTGTGACGTTTTTATTTCTTTAGTGATGTACTGATCCCATAGTGTAAAAAGGCGACCCTGCATGTTCTTAAAATGTTTTTTTTTATATCGCTTTAATTTGCGTTCCTTTACTAACTGTACTCAGTGTACTTGCACCGGTATTAGTGAGGCCTCTGTGTACAGCAATTATATTAATTTGTACAAGTGTTCATTTGCACGGCCACGACTGTTCAGTCTTCTGTGCCAACCCTCAACATCATTATTGGTGTGGACACTCATGTTTAAAACACTCCATGTGTCTGGACTCCACCTTCTGCTGTCTATCCATGTGTTCCTGATGTAGGCAATCACAATCAAGTCCTGTACTTTAGGGTCAGCAAGTTGTGCACGTGAAGCGAGGTTCTCAAATGATGGCTTGATGTGCTCTGCAGGAATATAGCAAAGTGCAAGTATCTCCTTAATATAAGATTGAATGGCCCCAGATGTCATGTATAGCACTCGAAACCCAATGGAATCTGCCTTCCTCCACACTGCCTGTCGCCAGTGGAAGCTACATCCCTTCATAGTGATGTCAGGAAATACATAGGATGTCAGGAATAATAAATATATATATATATATATATATATATATATATATATATATATATATATATATATATATATATATATATATATATATATATATATATATATATATATAAATTGGTACTATACATATAGGGGTAAATATATGTGAAATAACACCGTATTGTGAAATGACAATACAAGGTTGAGTTGTAGACTGGTCTAGGTAAGTCAAGGAGTTGGGTCCAGGTCGTTTCGGCCGTATACAATTTAGGCCGTATGTTGTTTAGGCCGTGAGACGATTCGGCCGTTTGACAGTTTGGGCGTCACGGCCTAAATTACATAAGGCCGAAACGACCTGGACCCGCCGGGAGAATTATTACCCTACCTGAACCTAATCTAACCTCCTAACGGGAGGCATCAGCCCCCATCGACGGGATTATTAACCTAACCGAACCTTAACCTAACCTCCTAAGGATTGAGGGTCCTTCGAACAGAGGAGGGTGTGTGTATGTGCTATTAGACAACTATGTCATTTCTATAATATGTATATGAGTTTTAAAGGTAAATCTTAAGAACAAAGGCTCCACCCCCTATCTTCTTCTTTTTCTTCTTATAGCCAACAAGCTTGGGGACATGGTGGGAAATCGGGGTTTTTGGGTGTGGGAGCACACACATAAAGGAAATATGGCCCCCCACAAAAAGTCCCTAAAGTAGGGAAATTTCCCTAGTTCATAGACTTTATCGGGGCCATATTTCCCTTATATGTGTGCTCCCCCACCCAAAAAACCATGTTTCCACCATGTCCCCAAGCTTGTTGGCCATAAGAAGAAATAGGAGGTTGAGCCTTTATTCTAAAGATGACAAAACTCTACAGACCTAACCTAGCACCGCTCCTCGAGCCCCTCGTGCTGTGCACTAACCTAACCTAACCTGCCCTAACCTAAAGGGGGGGGGGGGCTCCGTCCCCTCTCGACTCTCCCGTGCTGTGCACTAACCTAACCTAACCTACTCTAACCTAGCCTAACCCGCACTACTTTCTCAAACTCGTCGTCCATTGCGCATCTCGCTGGACTTTTTTTTCTCAAGAACCTGGGCAGGGATGCTCGAAAATCCCTCGTAAGGGACAACTTACGAGTGTATGGCTACAATAACCTTACGAGGGTGGGCTGAGGGAGATGCTCGTACCGAGCCGTCACTCCCGTACGGTTATCGGTGGCCTCTGGGTGGGGAATATAGGGATATTCTAGGGATATGTGTGGGAAAATTCTGCTAACCAATCACAGACCAGCGCCTCGCATGACGCGGCTTTATCTAGCCAATCATCATGCCCTCAGCTGTCAGGGAGCCCGATAAATAAATTTAAAGAGACTTCAAATGCCGCTGTTGTGCTAAAATCGGCCTCTTTCGGAAATCGTCCCGCGGACGCTTATTTAACCTAAATAACTCTACAAAACTTAACACAAACCTATCCTAAACCAGACCTAAACATAACTTAACATAAACCTAAAAACTATGTTTGCCGGTGTTGAGCTAAGATCGGCTGATTTCCGAAATAGGGCCGATTTTAGCTCACTATCGCCAGAATGTTACGATAATACATAGCTGCCACATTAGCCTTTCAGCGTAATATTCTCCCACTGATTACTACAGAGACGTACCCAGGGTATACCTTGATGCGCTGATCATAGGTTCGAGTCTCGCGTGCCCAAAATTAGTATCTATAGACCACTGCTGGCCCGCGCCGTACGTATGCCGTATCCGTGGCCCTGGCGGTACTCTGTTATAGTGGACGAGAACTGCGCGTTCGCTCTTTAGGTCAGACAAGACACACGGGGGGGCTAACACCTCACTGTGACACACGTGACACTTGTGTGCAGGGATAGTATAACTTTATAATATCCTTACTTGTGTGTATACGTGCGTGTGTACTAGTACGTCAGACATTTGATACCACCACCACCACCGCATCATTATAGCGGCCAAACTTGTATGATGAACTATACGTTTTGATTCAAGAAGTCGACCGATATATATATTTAATATATAGGTTTGCCCTGATATGAATTTATTACAAGTACTATAGGTATTGTATGTTAAATATGATATATATGGAGTCAATGAAGCAATAAACACATCACATTTCAAACAGGCAAGCATGAAATGGCTCTATAATACACAATAAACATAAAGTATAGTGATACAACTTGTAATTTATTGTTTGTTGATCTCTAGCCGCTTCAAATTTCACTCCCTTAGGGAGTTAAGGGTGCTCCCGACCACCCTTAGCCTCGCGGTCCCGTAGCAAGTGAAAAAACGGTTTGAGCATCTCCCTTAGAGGCGCTACGAGGTAAAAGTCCCTTAGGGTAATACTTACGGGCCCGTAACTCTTTCGAGCATCTCTGCCCTGAAATTTAATATCGGCCAATTTAGGCAAAGTAAGGATCGGTACTCATTAAAATCTAAACAGATGTGTTAAGGACAGTAAGTATAATACGTAGAGCCAACGTTTGGGTCAGCTTAGCGTGGAGCCCTTGTTCTCAAGATTTTTCCCCCGCTTTCCCACAAGGTCCCTACGTTTGTTGGGAATAGGGAAAGAGCTAAAAAAGATAGGGAGTAATGCTTTAAACTGCAGCTTTGCCATTTCGGAATATTAACCCAATCCGTTCTTATCTTACGGAGACAAGTCAATGTTAGTTAAATACGTTGTGCAAGCTCACCAGGCTGGGCAGGGCACGCCATACTCCCGACAAAACAGCTCGTACACTGCTGTCTTCTTCCTCCTCTTGAGACACCTCATCCTCCTGTCTTTTTCCTCCTTTTACTTGATACAACAATGCGAGTATATTAAAATTTTCCCAACAAATGCCAAACTATCCTTGTTTGTTGTTGTTGAAGAGCTTGAGTTTGAGCTTGAGTTGATAAGTTTGAGCTTGAGTTGAGAGTCAGCCAGCAGATACTGTCGGTGAATCCGTTGGTCCGGCGTTCTCCCACACACGTATTCTGGTGGGAGTGAAGCAAAAGGGGGAAGCAAAACTGGGAGTTTCATTTTCCCCTCCTTCCTCTCTCTGCATCACATTTATACGGGGTCCCCCATCACTGAGGGGCCCCCTGCCTCTCATTCTCTCATACGTGCTCTCCAAGAAGTATTCTACACTTTCAGCCACACGACTGTCACTTCTCCACTCAGCACACAACCCCAGCAGGTACTCCATCTGCCTATCCACACTCCTGTCTCTCATCTCTCCATTCTTCCACTCCGTCCTCTCCTACCACCACCTCCAACATCTTTGTTCTAGTATGCTCATACTGTTCACATTCCACCATCATGTGCTCCACAGTTTCATCCACTCTTGTCTCACACATCACACACATCTTGCTGCCACCATTCTTCATCTGTACATATGACTATTTACCTCCAGCGACTTTGTCCTGGCTCTGAAGAGTAGATCCCCTCCATAGCCACCATCATAGAAACTTTCATACCGTGGCTGGTCCTTTCTCCAGTACTATTCCAGTGTTGATGTCTCACTCATTCCCCTCAGCCATTCTTCCTTCCCTTTCTCTTCTACTCTCCTATTTATTTCCCTTTTGCACACAGCCATACTCCCATGTCTCATCACTCCTGTCACAAACATTCCCAGTTCACCTGTCCACCTTTCCACTTTTACTGAGTCTTTCATCTACTTCCCATACATATATTCTAGTCCCATACCTTACTTGCCCACTTGTTGTCATCCTTTCTAATAGTCCCCCCACAATTTATGATATCCGCCAGCCAGTTGTGACTAAAATGGGGCATTTTGTCCAGCTATGATAAACGTTCTTAAAGTAATCGTCCAGACCATTTCATCATTCCTGATTTGATGTAGCTAGAGTATAGCCATTATCGAGTGTATCAACAATATGTTGTCACTTCTTGCATCCAGTCAGCCGTTTTTGAATAATCCGCAATCAAAATCTGTAAATTCCCCGAGCTTCGAAAACGCTCATGGCAACTGGCAGACGATGCGCCACGGCTCGGTGACGTAGCAAAAGGGAGGCTCCTCTTCCCGCGCTGCTGTGTGTGTGTGTAGTAGTGTTTGTGTGTGTGTGTAGTAGTGTTTGTGTGTGTGTGTAGTAGTGTTTGTGTGTGTGTGTGTGTGTGTCCGTAGTAGTAGTGTGTGTGTGTGTGTGTGTGCGTGTAGTAGTGTTTGTGTGTGTGTGTGTGCGCGTAGTAGTGTGTGTGTGTGTGTGCGTAGTAGTGTGTGTGTGTGTGTGTTGTGTGTTAGTAGTGTTTGTGTGTGTGTTTAGTAGTGTTTGTGTGTGTGTAGTACTGTTTGTGTGTGTGTAGTAGTGTTTGTGTGTGTGTGTGTGTAGTAGTGTTTGTGTGTGTGTTAGTAGTGTTTGTGTGTGTGTGTATGTGTGTGTGTGTGGTAGTGTTTGTGTGTGTGTGTGTAGTAGTGTTTCTGTGTGTGTGTGTGTGTGTGTGTGTGGTGTGTGTGTGTAGTAGTGTTTGTGTGTGTGTGTGTGTGTGTAGTAGTGTTTGTGTGTGTGTGTGTGTGTTTGTGTTGTGTGTGTGTAGTAGTGTTTGTGTGTGTGTGTGTGTAGTAGTGTGTGTTGTGTGTGTGTGTGTGTGTAGTAGTGTTGTGTGTGTGTAGTGGTGTTGTGTGTGTGTGTAGTGTGTGTGTGTGTGTGTGTGTGTGTGTGTGTGTGTGTGTGTGAGTTTGTGTGTGTGTAGTAGTGTTTGTGTTGTGTGTGTGTGGTGTGTGTGTGTGTGTGTGTGTGTTGTGTGTGTGTGTGTAGTATGTTGTGTGTGTGTAGTAGTGTTTGTGTTGTGTGTGTGCGTAGTAGTGTTTGTGTGTGTGTGTGTGTGTGTGTGTGTGTGTGTGTGTGGTGTGTGTGGTAGTATGTTGTGTGTGTGTAGTAGCGTAGTGTGTTGTGTGTTGTAGTGTGTTTGTGTGTGTAGTAGTGTTTGTGTGTGTGTGTGTAGTAGTGTTTGTGTGTGTGTGTGTGTAGTAGTGTTTGTGTGTCTGTAGTAGTGTTTATGTGTGTGTAGTAGTGTTTGTGTGTGTGTAGTAGTGTAATGCCAGCATTATCCCTCACATCTTCCGGAGTATATTACTCTCTAGGAAATATCCCCTAATAACCATTTAGTTATTTACTCTAAGCTAAGTGAAGCATACACACAACGTGTAAGTGGAAATTGCCCAGCAGTGGAAAATTACCAGCCAGGTGTTCATTTTCTTTCTCTCTCTCTCTTGCATTCCTATCTCCCCCCCTCCATCCTCCTTCTTCCCCCCCCCCCAAACGCCAGAGCCACGAGGTATAATATGTGAGACATTAACTTCGCTATTACCAATACCTTGTAGAGTCAAAACTTCTTATTCCCCCCTTACCCTCCTGGCAGATCGAATAACACTCTTAGATTCTGAGCATCCTTAAAAAAGAGGAAAATAGAGTTTTGTTTCGCATATTAATGCATAAATTAGTAGAGTCATTCGCTTAAATTAAGAGTCGGCCAAGATTCTATCACGCTTCAAGATACCCTACCACTGTGAAAAACGCGTTCGTACGGTCGTTCTGGATTAAGTTTAATACCCTCCCCGTTGATTATATTTATGAATTAAATTTTCCTTCATCAAATTAAGAAAATTGTGTTATAGTTACTCACTTCGTAGGTATATCTGCTTTCCCAGCTAATAAGAAACATTCGACACTTCGTGTCCTCGTTGATGAAGACTCTGGTGAGTATTTGAACACTCGTTAATTCCCGCGGTTTAGCTGTCCTCAGTCCTCCATGAAGAGCCATGCGACGGCATTCGTTTCTTCACCGTCTCCCAGGTAAGGTGTTATCGTTTTCGTCTCCTCTTATACTTTTTTTCTTGTGATGTGATATCTTAACCAGTGTTAGTCTCCCCCCCCCCCCGCCTAACAAAGTGAATTCGTTTCTTCACCGTCTCCCAGGCACGCGGATAGACTTATCAAGCGGAACACGTGTTTCCACATGGTCGCGACTCGCAAACAGTTTCATTACTCTCACATTTCCCTTCCCTATGTTCTCCATGTATATCTTAGGTGTTTATCTTGTATGTATTTAGATAGTAGGCTTAGGAATATAGTCCAGTTAGGCAGGTTATGCTCTTCAGAAGCTTTCCTCCACTAAATCAAACCATAAATATACATAAGTTTTCCAACCATGAATAACCTCTTGTTAAATAAACCAAATAAGTTAAAGTAGGAATTCTTTTTTTCTTACAAAACCCCAGGTGACTATTCTCTGCTGTGGAAATATTTCTCCACGTTTTCCGAAAGAGTTTCAGACTTACTCGGTATACTCATAGTATGCCCACGACTACCGTAATCTTTATATATATTAAATCGTGTTCAAGGGGTAAACCATAGGAATACCCGCTTGGACTGGTGGCAGCATTTCCCTTCTAAAAAAAAATCATTTCACCGTTATAAGTTATAACTAACAAATACTTCTCTCAGTAGAGAATTAATCTAAATTAATTTCATCCCCACTCACATTGTAACGACTTTTAAAAACACGAGCATGACAGTAGTGTTTGTGTGTGTGTGTAGAAGTGTGTGTGTGTGTAGTAGTGTTTGTGTGTGTGTGTAGTAGTGTTTGTGTGTGTGTAGTAGTGTTTGTGTGTGTGTGTAGAAGTGTTTGTGTGTGTAGTAGTGTTGAACCTCAGCAGGCTCCGCTAACACCTGTTCATCCACCTCGTACTCTGGCTCAAACATATAGGGTTGGGCTCCCATCACAATCTGGTTCGTTTTCCTCATATACGCGAGCAGCGTCATTTAGTTCGGTCTCAGATTAAGCATCGTACTCTAGATCTATCACAGCGACAGATCCACTGTCTGACACCGAAGTACAATCGCTCATCATAACATTTGCCGACAGGTCTCACAGAGGCAGACGAGTGTTGTTTACATTGGAGCGTCCCTTTTGTGACGTCATCAATAACATGCGTAGCCCTGTTGGAGGGAAGATATTTTTTTTCGCGCGCTTTTTACAAAAGTCGTGTTTTTACGGAAATAAGGCTTGGAAATCAATTATTTTTGGTGGATTAGGTGTTTTGAATATACATTCAACATAATTAGGCAAAAAAAAATTGGGTCTGGACGATTACTTTAACTATGATCTCTTTGATAATACCGGTCCTGGAGCTTACACGTGGAGCGTTCCAATAATGTTTACTCCTATACGTGGAAGTTCCTCACAATTCTTATATTATTTTAATCCTTTGATTAATTGTGGTATTATAGGTGAATACCACCAAAATTATATTACTATATTTAATGCATCTTAAATTATACCCAAATCTATAATAATATATACATAGATGGTTCGTCTCCCTTTGACATGGGAGGCGGCAAATTCTACCATTCAAATTAATACCATTCTCATAATTAGAGAGCGGTTTTAGTGGATAATTTCCACACAAACTATTGTAAGATTCATTCATTCAGTTTCTCAGTGTAGAATCGAGTTTGATTTTTCCTTATCTTAAGAGAGTGGACATAAACATTTTCCAATTTGGTCACTAAGACCATCCTTATTGTTCACTACTGCCCTTAAAAAACTATTTTTCCTTCAAAAAGGAAGCTAAAGG
>JACEEZ010023934.1:97500-164970 GCA_016584305.1 Chionoecetes opilio
ATGTGGGTGTTCTTAGGCCACTCGACGGTGCAGAAAGATCTTGGTTTTCGTCGGGGATCGAGCTCGGGTCACCGAGAACGCCACTCGGAGACGCTAACCACACTACAACCGCCTCCCCTCTATCGCCTCTATACGCATTTTATGTACTTTATTTCGCACCAATAAATAACTTTTCAGAACTATATATCTGATATTTGCTACTTCTACTTAAAAAAATAATTAGCAGCAATACACATGTTATTTTCAAGTTATCTACCGATTAGATTTAATCTTATAAATTACGTTTTTTCGCATTATAACACTTTTTTTACCTGCAAAATGTTGAAAATTTACCGTGTTTAGCCCTTTTTTGATAAAGAAATTCTTACTAGAAAATATAGTTGTTTGCGGTAAAAAAAAAAGACATGCATTTAAACTACCTAATCCAGAAATTTGTGGTTATTTATTGTTATATAATTGTATGTGAATATCGTACTCTATAGTTTCTTGTTTTCTGTGGTGTTATTTGATTTTTAAATTTCTATTTGTTTACATATATGGCTATAGCGCGTGTAGGCAGTGACCTCCAGGGGTGTGATGGTAGGCCCTGGAGGTTCACTTGAGGGCTGTGATAGTTGGCCCTTGCCCGAGGTGGCGCAGGCAGGATTTTTATAGTGACACCTGCGATTAGAGGCTCATGCCTCCCCCCTGTGTCCTCCGATGCACTCACAATCGAAGGTAGAGTTAATGGAGAGCATGTGGGTGTTCTTAGGCCACTCGACGGTGCAGAAAGATATTAAGTGGATATTCGCCCTCATCGAGGATCGAACTCGGGTCACCGGAAACTATATACAAGGAAAGTTACCGATTTTAATCATATAAACCTCCCATAAGTAGTTTTTTCTAGGATTTTAGCCAGTTATCGAGGAAATATATAGTTTTTCTGAAATTAATGTTTATATACATTGGTTTTTACTTTATTTCGCACCTATAAATAACTTTAAAGAACTATATATCTGATGTTTGCTACTTCAACATTTTGCAAAATTTGTGGCTCTACATATGTTATTTTCATGCTATTTACCGATCAAATTTGATCTTAATAATAACGTTTTTTTCAAGTATTTCAAAGTAATTTTCATTTGCTGCAAAATGTTGAAAATCGACCGTTTGTTAGTTTTTTTGGTAAGGTACTAGAATTTTGTTTTGTTTTCAGGACCATTGTCAGAGACGGGTCTTGTCTTAGACCTGAGATGACATAGATGGTTAGAAATAATAGTTATATAAAAGTTGAAAGGCTTACGCATGTGTGGCAGATTGCTCTGGTAGTATATATATATATATATATATATATATATATATATATATATATATATATATATATATATATATATATATATATATATATATATATATATATACTTAGTATTATACTGCATCTAGTGTAGCAATGCGTAGTATACATTCTATGAAATGGTTAGAACACAGTTCGTTTTCCTGTTTCATGATTATACGGTAGAAGCTTAGAAATACGCCCATTTAAGTCCGAAGAATAGAAATATAATTATGTCTTGCTATATATGCCTGACCAGAATAGATATCATCGGATGCAAAAATGTAATAAAGTGATGAGAATACTGCTGCATTGTACCGTGGCCACCGAGAGAGAAGGCCTGATGAATCGCCCGTGACGTCACACCAGGGGCGTAGTTAGGATCTAGAAACATTGGGGGCTTAGCCCAACCAAGAATTTTTTTTAATTTGACTGGATAATTTTCACTTTATTTTTTAATATAATGAATATCTATATATAAGACACTGTGCTCTTTCAAAAGGTTTCAGTCATTTGTTTAGAATAACTTTCGCAACATAAAATTAAAATAAAATCAAGACAATCTGAGTTGGGGTTCAATATTTATATTTTCATCAGTAGGAATAATTCAAACAAGACATGCTCAGGCCACGTCAAGGATAATTAACCCCATGAGGCCCAAAACGAAGTTTCCATTGTAATTTGGGTATCATTAGATGATTTTAATGATTATAAGCAATATTTTATAGATATGACCTGGGGGGAGATGCTGAGAAGTGCCATAGAGGTAAGGCGAAAAGAGCGCCTTACCCGTCTTCAGGCGCTTTTGTAACAGCCCGGCTAAGGCACCGACTAAAGCCTATGTACAGTCGATATTTCAGGCGCTTTTGCACTGCCTTACACCTCCAAAGCCTATGGCGTGGGCGTGGTCCGAGAATCCTACTAGCAATCACGTTGCCTATCTGAGCGCTGCTTAGGCAGCTTCGACCAATCACAAGGCTTGAACACTTCTCTGCTGAAGCAAGGAATTTTGTCCCTCCCTCCCTCACCAAGCACTTATGGCAAGGATACACCGCTCTCCCCCGCCAAAAGCTGTTTCATCACAAGTTTGACGTTCAACGCAGGTTTTGACCACTTATATATTTTTGCATTGGGACGTGCCATACACCATGATAATCGTTAAGGTGTGCCGATTCCGGGACAGTGAGTGAAAATTTAATGCAAGCAAAATTCCAGGCATAAGGTGAAGATGAATAAAAAAAGGTGAACAAAAAGTTTTACACGATTTCATTTTGCTCTCATTATCTTATTATAGGTATAGTTTACTGCAAGTTTTATACATTCATGATATGCACCAATGTCTCGTGAAGATGATGGTATGTTCAGCTGTCCTAAATATCATCTGGTAGTATGATAATAGCGTATAATAGTACAACATTTTAGTGCGGGCGGAGCACCTGCCGCCCGCTGCCCGCCGCCCGCCCCTAACCAACACACAACACAACATTTCTTATCACCAGCATATAACACCCTATAATGCCGCATTAGTCTTGCACGATCAATTCATACACACCTTGCAACACTATTAATACGTAAACACCAATTGTTACGTTGTAGGAACTGAAACAAGGCTGTATTTGCTTTATAAATAGAAAATGAATGTCTGTCAAAGGCCCACAGCAGCTCACTAAGTCAGGGTCTGACCATGCCTTAGTTTTCAGCGCCTTTAGCGGTGCCACTAAGGCAGCATTTCTCGACTGAGCATAACGGTGGGAGGGCGTTTCGCCCTACCACAGGCGCCCTAGTGGATAGGGCGCCCTAGCTCGCTCTCAGCATCTGGCCCCTGTTTAGTATCCTTGTCGACTAGCTTAACTATTTGGTATAGTCAGTTATTTTTCGTAATTTTATGGTTAACAACAGACAATTTCATATAGCAAAGGAAAGATCTGGGTGTGAAGGGATTAATATATTTTTCTTTTCCTGGTAAAGGTATAGCAAGAACTGAGAATTATGGTAATAGTGATGGCGGTATCGTTTCAATGTTGGCGTTCCTATGTTGGTGTGGTGATATAAGTGATGTTCTTAGATGATAGTATACCGTGCTAACATCTCACAGTGCTAAGATGGTGATGATGATAGTAGCGATATATAAGCTAATATTATAGTGGTATTAGTGATGATGGAGCAGGCTAGCAGGAGGCAGGGCGTGTGTGTGTGGCCAAGGCTGGGAGGATAGCGTCAAGGAATTCACTCTCAAAACCCTAAGAAAATGAGAGCTTTGGCGTGATGAAGCAGTCATATAGATTGTATATTGCAAATGCTTTGTTCGATGATTAAATCTGACCAACCCTGGTCTTATAACTTTTTTTTTTTTACATCATATAGGATTGGCCAAGGGCACAAAATAAGTAACAAAAAACTCGCTTACTTGCCAGTCCTTATAAAAAAAACCAGTAAGAGAATAAGGAAAAGGGGGGTGTTAATCTAGTTCAGGAGGTGTCTTGTTACTCCTCTCATTGAAAATATTCAAGTCGTAGGAAGGTGGAAAAAGTAGAAACGGGAAGAGAGTTCCAGTGTTTACCAGTAAAAGGGATGAAAGAGTGAAGATACTGGTTAACTCATGCATTTGGGAGATGGACAGAATGGAGATGAGAATGAGTATAGAAAGTCTTGTGCAGCGAGGCCACGGGAGGGGGGGGGGGTGGCATGAAGATAGCAAGTTCAGAAGAGCATGGGACATGCAAATAACGGTAGAAGATAGCAAGAGAAGCAACATTGCGGCGGTGATTTAAAGATTATAGACAGTCAGTCAGAGGAGGGGTGTTGATGAGACGAAAAGCTTTAGACTCAACCCTGTTTAGGAGAGCTGTATGAGTGAACCCCCCAAAAAAACATGACAGGCATATACTCCATACATGGGTGGATAAGGCCCCTGACCAGAACAAGCAACTGGGAGGTAGAAATAGATGGACGCAGACGCCACAGGACACTTCATAGAAGCTGTTTTAGCAAGAGACGAGATGTGAGATTTCCAGTTCAGATTTTTAGTAAAGGATATTCCTAAAATGTTCATTGTAGAAGAGGGAGACAGTTGAGTGTCGTTGAAGAAGAAGGGACATTTGTCTGGAAGGTTATGTCGTGTAGATAAGTGAAGAAATTGGGTTTTTTTGGAATTGAACAAAACAAGGTTTGCTTTGCCCCAATCATAAATTATAGAAAGATCAGAAGTTAGGCACTCTGTGGCATCTCTCCGTGAATCACTTAGTTCCTGTTTGAGTTGGACATCTAATGAACGACGTTGAAAAATGAAGGGTAGAATCATTAGGGTAGGTAGGTGTGGATAGGGCACTGATTTAGACCTGAAAGATCATTCATGAATAGAAAGAGGTGATGGGTACATGGATGATTAAATATTGCCATGGAAATTTATGGGACAGAATCCTGAGGAACACCACTAATACCGTCTACAGTAGCTACAATATAACGGTTTGAAAGAAATTTAAGTTGAAGGTGAAGAGAGAAGGATATAAACCGAATAAGGGTAGTTTAGAAATAAAAGATTTATGCCAGACTATATCAAAAGATTTTGATATGTCAAGGGCAACAACAAAAGTTTCACTGAAACCCTGGAAGGATGAGCAAGCAAGATTCAGTTAGGAAAGCTAGAAGATCGCCAGTAGATCGCCTTTTACGGAAACCATACTGACGATCAGATAGAAGATTGTGAGCAGATAGATGCTTAAGAATTTTCTTATCAAGTTTATATTCAAAAGCTTTAGAAAGGCAGGAAGTCAAAGCTATAGGACGGTAGTTTGAAGGATTATAACGGTCACCCTTCTTAGGAATAAGTTGGATGTGAGCAAACTTCCAGCAAGAAGGAAAGGTGGAAGTAGATAGACAAAGACGGAAAAGTTTGACCAGGCAGGGTGCAAGCACAGAAGCTCAGATTTTGAGAACAATAGGAGGGACCTCCGTCAGGACCGTAAGCCTTCCGAGGATCTAGGCCATAAAGGGCAAAGAAAACATCATTACGAAGGATTAACAGGCATAATATAGTCAGAGGATGAAGGAGAAGGAGGAACAAGCCCTTCATCAACCAGAGTGGAATTTTTAGCAAAGCTTTAACTGTTTGAGCAAAGAGTCCAGCTTTAGAAATAGAGGAGACAGCTGTGGAGCCTATCTGGGTGAAGCATAGGAGGGAAAGATGAAGAAGAAAAATTGCCAGAAGCCACAAGAAGAGTTTGATTCAGAAAGTTTTTGAAATTTTCTATGAATGAAGGAGTTTTTGGTAAGTATTGGTTCTACTGTTTGGCTAATAAAAGACTCCTTTTAAACTGTGACAAAACTGTGTTAGTTCTGTGTCTTGTCCATCTGATATTGTCTTCTTCACCTCTCCAGAAGGTATTTTGGTGTCTCTTCTGTCTATTGCACTCACATCTCTTTTCTTATCTCTTCCTGTTCTCTTCACCTCTCTCATGTCCTGCTCATGAAAAGGATGCCATCACCTCCATCAGCATACGCCAAGTAACCTCGTAAACAAAATATTTTTTTTTACTATAATTTTATGTTGGCCCCAGTCTGAGTTTATCGTATTTTTTATTTAAAAAAAAGGTATTTGAGATCCGGGGCTATTCATAAAACATTCGGGGCTACAGCCCCCAATGCCCAGGCCTAACTACGCCCCTGCGTCACACCATCTAGATCTCACCGCTCCGCTCCCCGTACAACTTTACCTACCTAATATAATGTTTATCAGTATAAAAGATATACTGTTATCTTTGGAAAGGTTTTTTCTATAATATTATCAAATAAAAAACTGTAAAACACACAAAAGAAATGCCATTATGAGACTTTCAAGAAATATGCATTAACTTAAACTCTTCACCATTTAATATTTTGCGAGAAAACTTTTTACATGGAGAATATCAATAGAAGCGGAATTTAATTAGCTTTTCATTGATATATTTCGTTTAGTGATAAATGAATTAGCAGCATGCATAAATTAGCGTTAACTAAATATAAAAAATCATGAAATCGGGTAATTTCCTACCTAATATATGTTTATCACTATAAAATATATACTGTTATCTTTGGAAATGTTTGTTATATAATACTATCAAATAAAAAACCGTAAAACACACTAAAGAAATGCCATTATGAGACCTTCAAGAAATATGCATGAACTTAAACTCTCGCCATTTAATATTTTGCGAA
The DNA here is from genome assembly GCA_016584305.1 of Chionoecetes opilio. Lineage (NCBI taxonomy): Eukaryota > Metazoa > Arthropoda > Malacostraca > Decapoda > Majidae > Chionoecetes > Chionoecetes opilio. The sequence continues at coordinate 104,006 of JACEEZ010023934.1, forward strand.
AAAACTTTTTACATGGAGAATATCAATAGAAGCGGAATTTCATTAGCTTTCCATTGATATATTTTGTTTTCTGTAAATGAATTAGAACCATGCATAGATTAGCGTTAACTAAATAAATAACCTCATCAATCGGGAAAAATTACTCGCCTTCATGATGTTATTTATTTAGTTAACTCTAATGTATGCATAGTTCTAATTCATTTATCAGAAAAGGAAATATATCAATGGAAAGCTAATTAAATCCGCTTCTATTGATATTCTCCATGTAAAACGTTTTTTCGCAAAATATTAAATGGCGAAGAGTTTTAAGTTCATGTATATCTCTTGAAAGTCTCATAATGGCATTTCTTTAGTGTGTTTTACGGTTTTGTATTTGATAATATTATAGAACAAACATTTCCGAAGATAACAGTATATATTTTATACTGATAAAACATATATTAGGTAGGAAATTACCCGATTTCATGATTTTTTATACTTAGTTAACGCTAATTTATGCATGCTGCTAATTCATTTATCACTAAACGAAATATATCAATGAAAAGCTAATTAAATTCCACTTCTATTGATATTCTCCATGTAAAAAAAATTCCTGCAAAATATTAAATGGTGAAGAGTTTAAGTTTATGCATATTTCTTGAGTCTCATAATGGCATTTCTTTTGTGTCTTTTATGTTTTTTTATTTGATAATATTATAGAACAAACATTTCCGAAGATAACAGTATATCTTTTATACTGATAAACATTATATTAGGTAGGTAAAGTTGTACGGGGAGCGGAGCGGTGAGATCTAGATGGTGTGACGTCACGGGCGATCCATCAGGCCTTCTCTCTCGGTGGCCACGATTGTACGTCTTGACTGCTCTCTTTATCTAAACTGTTTTCCCGTAATTATACAGATAAGACATAATCTTAAAAGTTAAAACACGCAAGAGTCAATAACAATGAAACCACTCCACAATAGGCTAAATGTTGGACAAAACTAGCTAAACCGAATTTCTAAACTACTAAATCAAACACATAAAAGAATATCACGATGCTTTATTGCGCCAGATTTTGGTCAGCCTATTCAGATTAATCATTCAGCGCATACGTCTTTAATATATATAGAGTAATTATCAACAGACGTATTTTTCTGATGGCAAGAAACATGTTCTTATATAACGGCCAGTATGCATGCCATGACAGGCTTGTGTTTGTTTGCCTTAAAGCTTTTTCGAACTTTAAAATAGAATATAATCGGCAGATACAGCTGCTTTCATACATTGAACTGAGATTGAAATACATTACTAAATAGAGCCTCTTTATATATATATTCCATATTTGAGAACAGTAAAGCTGTTGAATAGAAGATATAATCCAATAAAGAAAAAAAATTGACATACAGAATGTTGGTGCTCCTATACCTTTCAATGTGTAAATAAACTTCATGGACACATACTATCTTCAACATCTTAGCATTCTATTACCATGTTGCCGTTTCTGCACTCGAGCCTCTGCTTGCTGCTTTGGCCATCAAAGCCCCACGGGCCTTCACACATGCGGAAGTAGAGGAATACCTGTTTGAACATGTTAGAATCAGTACAGTTAAAAACAGCTACAAAGAAATTTGTCATCATATAAATAAGCTAATCTCCTATGTTTATAGATATCAATTAGCTCAGTATTTTCCAAAAAAAATAGGCAGAATTACACTTTTTCACGCAATAAGATTCAATGATAAGTGAAAGAAACTAGAATTTCTTTCATTTCATTTGCTGTTGTCTGTGAATTCATTCACCATAAAGGCACTACTTCCATCAGTAGGAGTTGAGTACGTAACATATATTCGACTTTTTTTTTATCGCCCAGATCTCTCAAGCATGCTAGCATAACAATATATTGACATATCCTTCAACTACCTGGCCATCATACTTACCACGTAAGGTCCAGCATTCGACATTCCTTTTTCCTCCAGGTTATCACACATTTTTTGGCCCACCGTACTTCCATCAGGTGTCTGGTGGCACAAGTCACCATCAAGAGTGATCACCTCCCACTGTGGATACAATGAACAGCTCTAATTAACACCTTCATATATAAACAACCCCAAGAATGACGAGTGTCTTTGTCACCCTGAAATGTCAACATCTATCGACCTAAGAATACCAACTATATATATATTATATATATATATATATATATATATATATATATATATATATATATATATATATATATATATATATATATATATATATATATATATATATTATATATATATATATAATATATATATATATAATATAGTATTATATATATATATAATTATATATATATATATTTATATTAATATATATATATATATTATATATTAAGTATATATATATATTCATATATATTTTATATACTATATATAGTATATATAATATTATTATATATTGATTATATATATATATTATTTCCACCGCCTTGGAGACACGCCCAGCATTCTTGATCTTTTCCTATATACTAACAATTCCGCTTACTATGTGAAACTATTATCTGCATTGGGTTCCTCCGATTATAATCTTAATTATGTTGCCTGTCCTATCGCTCCGGCGCCGCCTAGATACCAACCTAAGCAGAAGTGCTTCTGGCATTTCAACTCTACCTAAGTAGGAGGACCTAAGACAGTACTAATCTGATTTTCCAAGGATTAAGTATTGCTTCCATGTCAGAGACCCAACTCTTTGTGCAGAGCGCATAACTGAAGTCATTGTCTTTGACATGGAGGCGTACATTCCACACACTTTCTCTAATCCTAAAGCCAGTCTACCATGATTTAACTCAGCTTGTTCTCATACTGTTCATGATAGAGGGTGGCTCGCAGACGGTACCGTAACCATCCATATCCTGAAAATCTTGCCCTTTATATTTCAGCCCGTAATCATGTCAAATCTTTTCTTCAACTACCCAAAAACTCAACATCAAACATCTAGCTAATAACATCTCTAACAAATGTTCTTCTCCATCATTCCCTCCTATGCATCACCCAGATGGCTCTACAGCTGTCTTATCTATTTATAAAGCTGATCTCTTTGCTCAAACCTTTGCTGAAAATTCCACTCTGGTTGATGAAGGGCTTGTTCCTCCTTCTCCTCCAGCCTTTCAATATATTATGCCTGTTATTAAGATCATTCATAATGATGTTTCATTTACCCTTTCTGGCCTAGATCCTCGGAAGGCTTAAGGCCCTGACGGAGTCCATCCTATTGTTCTCAAAAACTGTGCCTCTGTGTTTGCACCTTGCCTGGTCAAACTTTTACGTATTTGTCTATCTACTTCCACCTTTCCTTCTTGCTGGAAGTTTGCGCACTTCTAACCTAAAAAGAAAAGGTGACTGTTCTAATCCTTCAAACTACCGTCCTATAGCTTTGACTTCCTGTTTTTCTAAAGCCTTTGAATCTATACTCTGTAATAAAATTCATAAGCATCTATCCGCTCACAATCTTCTATCTGATCATCAGTACGGTTTCCGTAAAGGGTGATCTACTGGCGATATTCTAGCCTTCCTAACCGAATCTTTGTCATCCTCCTTTGGGGGTTTCGTTGAAGTTTTTGTTGTTGTCCTTGACATATCCAAAGCTTTTAATAGAGTCTAGCACCTATCTTTAATTTCCGAACTACACTCATTCGGTTTCTATCCTTCTCTCTGTGCCTTCATCTTAAGGATCCTTTCAAATCGTTCTATTGCAGATACTGTAGACGGACATTGTTCTTTTCCTATAGTATATCAATAGTGGTGGTCCTCAGCGTTTCAGGGTTCCTGAACTTGCTAACTGCATGCCTCCCCCCCTCCCGCGGCCTCGCTGCACAAGACGTTCTACTCATTCTCATCCCTATTCTGTCCATCTTCCTAATGCAAGAGTTAATCAGTATCTTTACTCTTTCATCCCTTTCACTGGTAAACTCTGGAACTCTCTTCCTGTTTCTATTTTTCCACTTTCCTATGACTTACATCTTTTCAAAAGAAGAGTAACAGGACACCTCCCGAACTAAACTGGCTCACCCCTCTTTTTTATTTTATTCTCTTACTGTCTTCTTTATAGGGACTGGCAACTAAGCGGGCTTTGTGTTACCCATTTTTGTTGTGCCCTTGGCCAGTTCCTTGTGATGTAAAAAAAAAGAAAAAAAAAAAGGGTTCTGTCCTAACACCCACTCAATTTTTGTTATGCATTAATGATCTTCTAAGTCTAAATTAAGGGCCTATCCACTCCCATACTGATAATTCTACCCTGCATTTTACAACGTCGTTCATTAGACGTTCAACCTAACAGGAACTATGTGATTCACGTGGAGATGCCACAGAGCGCTTAACTTATGATCTTTCTATAATTTCTGGTTAGGGCAAAGCAAACCTTTTTTTTCTACCCTATGTATTCCGGGACAGCCTCCAGGCATGGAAGTCTAAGCAATTCAAATATGCCCGACCATTGTTGAAGTATCTCCAGGAGAACCCATTAGTGATAAGAGACCCAAGGGTTGCAGGGCCAGGTTCGTCTACCTCTTTGATAACATGGACTTTCTGATGGTCCATCCCCTCTTCAAGCTGCCTGTGGTCTGCCGTCTCAACCCTGAGTAGGTGGATGCCGTGAAACCGAGGCTGCTACTCGAGATCACGGAGCAGGCTGTCTTGACAGTTCATCACTCAATATTAGCAATCTTAAGCGTCATGCTGCTAAATTTGTGTAATATATATAATTAAAAAAGTACCAGTATTTTCTTTTCTGACTTTCATTACTTTAAAAAAAATTGAAAATATATATTACAATACATTTATTATTTTCAAGCTTTGAAGATCCCATGACCCACAGCTAGAGAGGGCACCGACTCTCCTCGCCTCCAAAAAGATGGGGAAAGCGCTTGAAAGTTGGTACCCAGAGAAGCAGAATAACAAGCTGCTGGAGCCATGTTACCCGCCCTTTTCTGTGCCCCCTGGGTGATGTGTTTGTTAAGTACAACACGGCCATACCCAGGTCTGCAGTCGTTGAGAGACTGTTCTCCCAGTGGTCGGACGTCATGAAGGCCAAAAGAGCGAGTCTGACCTCCGATAATTTTGAGAGAATGGTCTTCATGAAGGGGAACATGGACCTGATCAAAATGGCATTGTCACGAGAGGACTCTGAATAAGGAGTCTGAGGTTAAGAGCCTGATTAAAATATCAATGATATATATTTTTAATGTAGTGTAGTTTTTCTTATTATTACCCCTTATTATGCACTTTAGTTGATAAATTGAGTGATGAGTCATAATGAGGGGGAGAAAAAATGTGAGATATAATATATGTGGGGCGCTGAGGAGTGGGTATGAAAAAAATACTAATATATATCAATTGACATATGTGATTTAGTAAAAAATGATTTAATTTACTATTACAAAGTGCTTTACCCTTATTTTCTGTACTTTATGCAGGGACATATCATGTAATTGGTTGGCGGATGTAAGGAATTGCGTTTGCAGAAATGCAAACTTCGAGACATTTTCGGGCATGCGGTAGCGGAAAACAAGGATTAGGACATGCGGAAGTGAATTTTCGCTTGAGGTGCCCACCCCTGCTGCATATACAGTACACCTGAGTACATGTGTGTTTTTCTATATTGCAACTTAACATTTTGAATTTTATTTTACTGTTCAATTGATAAAATATTGATTCAAACGTTTACATGACTTTCGTCCCATGATTAACACAGGGGAATGAAATACATTTGGTTTCCTTAGATAATCACACGCATGTTCACCCATATCACTGGTTCCATAATTTTCATTATTACGGATGAAGCGTAATGTGTGTGAAACCTCACCAACATTCTGTGCTTATCATAACATGTTCAGAGATAGTGTCTCTCTGATAGTGATGTATCTACTATATCTACTGTTAAGATTAACATAAACATTGCTAATGCGAGAAGAGACTGATATTACCTCATATATGCAGCGTATACTACACTCTAGTATCTCTTCGCAGCTGTCGAGCTCAATGGGCGGGAAGGCCAACACCTCCTGCTCGCTGTCCGGCAATGACACGAAGGCGCCGCAATGACACTCATTTTTAACCCCGCTGTGGACACAACTTAGGTCAAAGCCAATTGCACTGAGTTGATATTCTTAGTCTATATTTGTAATTACATTTTTTTTTTCAATCACAAATGATTGAATCAATGTTTACGATCATACTTACTAGGCAAGGGCAATTAAGCAGGACAGTACGAGGAAAGTCTTCATCTTGAAAAGGCAGGCAGAATGGTGTGAGCAGTCTCTGCTTTTCACCTTTTATACCCATGAGAGGCAAAGCAGCTTAGGTTTTCCATGGGAGGCGACAGCCAACACCTGTTCCATCCCAAGCAATTGACGCAGATAACGTCACTGCAGGTAAAATATTGAAACATCAGAGGTATGTTAAAATTGTTCACCTTGGAATATACTGTACTACCTACTTCATTCACTGAATTTTTTTTTTTAGTTCAGACCCTTTTCATATTGGATAATATTGATATAACAGTGTTAGTTCTTAGAGTCAAAAGAAAAATCTGATTCCTCCCCGTGCAGCAAAGGAGAACAATGCGTGAGAACTGTAAAAAAAAAAACACGCCCACTTCCCCACCAGGAATTCATCTGGGCTTTCATGTGTTACATATCATATACTTTTTAAGTATTGTTGAATATTAAGAGCCTACATTCATTAACGACCACAATATTATCTGGATATGCTATATATATAAATATTGATTATTGAGGATAAGGCGAGGCAACAACGAGGTTATTACATCGTTTTCAATTTTCAGTAGATTACCTCTTTTGAATGAACTAGTAGATATTCCTCAACCTCCTTAAAAACCGATGGGAGAAGTTGCACAGTAAACTGTAGGCTACATTATGGATAAAAAACAATAGAAAAATTAAATAAATGGCACTTCATGGTAAATAGTAAATATTATATATATATATATATATATATATATATATATATATATATATATATATATATATATATATATATATATATATATATATATATATATATATATATATATATATATATATATAGTAGGGGAACAGTAATTGACACATCTTTTGAAACACATTGCCGACTACATTTAGCATGAATTAATACATCATATTAAAAAGCGAAAGTAAAGAATAAATCGTAAAAAGTCATCAATATGTTTTCATCATATCACAAAATAAAAAGGTAATCAAATGTTAAATTCTGCGATAGTATAATATAATACGGCTATATGGGTATGTGGCACGCTACCCTGAAACCGATCCTTCCCATCGGGTTGTATCTGTATGAGACAATCCGGCGTGGAGGAGGCCAAGGGGGCGCCCACAAGGCTCGTGGCTGGGACAAGTTGATGTTTCCTGTCGAGAGTTGCTTGGTATGGGAAGGGAGCCTGCATGGGAACTCGCGCGTGGTGACCCTGGGAGTGGCGTCGTAGAGTGGGCGAGGCGACGCGCCCCCCGGCGTGTGCCCAAATGAAATATACTCGTATATATATATACATATATATACGTATATATATACATATATACATATATATATATATATGTATATATGTATATATATGCGTATATATATATATATATATATATATATATATATATATATATTATATATATATATATATATATTATATATATATATATATATATATACATATATATATATATATATATGTATATATATGCGTATATATATATATATATATATATATTATATATATTATATATATATATATATATATATATATTTATATATATACACAATATATATACATATGTACATATATATATACATATGTAATATATATATATATATATATATATATATATATATATATATATATATATATTATATATGTATATATATATATTAGGGTGTCCCAGGCTTGTATTAGTAGAAAATCAAATAATGATATCAAGTCCAGCACATGCTGCTCTGGTTCCTTGTCAAATGAAAGTGATTCCACCAAATTTTCGTGAAAATTGGGCAATATTTAATGGTCGCGCAAAATGAACGTTTTGATAGCTCCTCTAAGATTCGACCCATTATCTGCATTCTGATCACTCTATCGTGTTCAGAAGAGCCTAGGTACAGGGAAACGAATGTGAAATATCTGTTATGTTTATTTAGTTATTTATCTCCTCCTATTTACTCCAACACCTTTTTGAGTTCTGCCTTCGTTTTTTTAGGGATAGCTTTCGTGTGGAGGCGGACAAGCTTCAAGAGGAACTGGGTTTGCCGTTCGTCCTTCGTCCGGTTGCCGAGGAAGCGTTGAAGGTGGGTTATTCCTCGTTCTGCGAGGTCGTTCGTGACCTTCAGGACACCAGCCCGCTTCTTCGCGCACTTGAAACACGAATCCGTGTTCCATGTTTCAGGACTCAGCTCAAGGAAGGTCGGTTGCTGGCCTCCTAGTAGACTTTTCAAGACCTGCATCGACCGCACTGAGCAGAAGGCGGAAAGCGGCCTGTTGAGATTGATTGGTGTCTTCGACTCGGGGCGCCGTGGATTCTTGGTCGTCGAAGGACGCTTCATCCCCTCTACCATCTCCGCCTTCTGCTCCGGGCTGATGCGGTCATCGAAGATGGCCAGTCCGATCAGGTTCTTGGAAAGGTACCAGAGATGGCGCCGCATGGCACGTTCCGCGACCGACGCAACCCCATCGTCGCAGATCCTCTTCACGTCAGTGATGAAGTCCAGGGCAGGGATGCTCGAAAATCCCTCGTAAGGGACAATACAGTGCTCATGCTACAAATTACGTCGGCTAGGCAATGCTCTACCCTGACCGTCCTCCCTCGGTTTATCGGTGGCCTTCTGCTGTGGGGACATAGGCGATATCTCTGGTTTGCTGGAAAATTCTGCCCACAATTCTCATGAGCAGCGCCCTCTTCATTGACCGCCTTACTCTAGCTCATCTCAGCTCTCGCCTTCCCCGCGTGTCCCATAAATATTATATTTACATATACTTCAAATCCCTTCTATTCTAATATCCCTCTTTCGAATAATCGTTTCCTCGCGTACCTTATTTAACCTATAATAACTCTACAACACTTATAATAATACTATATATATACTATTACTTATATATATATATATACATACTATATATATAATCGTATAACGTATAACTATATAGTTATATGTGTTATTAAGTATTCTGATTTAAATAGGCGATTTTCTTCATATCGCACAGTATGATTACGACTATATATAGCTGCATGCTTTCAGGTAATATTCCCATATTATACAGGATAGTACTAGTATTACTCCTATGATGTAGTGATATATTTAGGGTTCGGCTGCGTAGCCCGAAAATATATCAATAGAGACTGCTGGCTCGCTGTCGAAGCGTACGTATTGGGCGATATCTGTGCCCTGCTTTGGTACTCTGTTATAGTCGACCATTATCTGCTTCTATCGCTCTATAGTGTCAGACAGATCTGTACAGGGGTGGGTGAAATTCTTATGTAGTACTCACTCTAACACTTGAGTCGCTTCGCAAGGATACTTTCTGTATAACTTCAAATATTTTCCTTGCTGTGGTGTGCCGGTATACTGTGAGTGGTGCTTATCTGTCGCAGTACATTGTGATACCAGACCACCAGCACCGCTTCATTGCGCACTTGCACGAACTGTAGTTTGATCAGAGCGTGCGACGGATTAACTTAATACAAGGTTGCCCTGTTGAATTATTGCAGACTTGGATTCTGTTAAACTATTAATGAGTCATGAGCATCGAAACCATCACATTGAAAGGCAAGCATGCATGGCCTATCACATACAAATGTCGAACCTTGTAAGTTGATTGTTTCGTGAGTCTAGCCGCTCAATTCCTCCTTTATCTCCCCCCTTGCCTCCTCCTCTTTGCTCTCCTACCTCATAATCCCTTCTTCCCTCTCTTCGCTCTTCCCTCTCTTCTCTCTCTCCTCTTCCATTTTCCCTCCCCCCCCCTCTTCTCTCTCTCTCTCTCTCTCTTCTCTGATATATTAAATATAATATATTATATTTATAATATAAATAATATATATATATATCGTTAGAAGTGATAGCTAGTTCAGCGTTTATTATTTTTTTAAAGATATTTTCTTTGTCTTAAAAGTGTCTTATTCTCTTTACTGATCAAGTTTATGACTTCGCATTAGCTGGTCATTTTGCTGTATCGCTATTTCGGGTCATGGACCCTTTTTCAGCAGCGTGGAGTGATGTTTTCTCCTCAGATGTAGAGGTGAGTATGATTTGGGTGCAGTGTGAGCCGCTAGCCCGCTACTTAAGGAGAAGTCTGGCGGCCTCGCGTGTGAGAGGGCGACGCTTAGTGGTGGATGACTTCTGCTTCTCCTTGCTTTGCGTCTCTGTGGGTTGGATATCGCTACCCTTTTTTCTTCTCATGCTTGGGTATAGCTTGTAGGTCGTATTCTTGTACGTTAAGGTTGGGATTGATATTTTTTATGTACAGTACTTCTAAAATTGGAAGTCGCCGTACATTTGCGCACATGTCGACCATTTCTGTATTTTCTTCAAAATTTTTTATTGTGATGGTGATGCCGTGTTTCTGTAGTAGGTGACTTTTTGGGGCTCCGCAAGTTAAGTGGCAAGTAAGACGTCGAGACAGCTTCGTTGTCGTCATGCCGATGTAGGAGGAGGGGAGGACTTCACAGCTTCCTCGTTTGCACGTGATCCTATAAACGACATGGGACTTCTGGATCATCTCTTTCGTCTGGCTTTGGTTGTTTCGGAGAAGGAGGTTGCTGGTTTTCTTGTTCTTATAATATATTTGTAGTTTTTTCTTCTCTGGGTCTGTAAGTTTCACATTACGGTTGACGATTTGTGATATTATTATTCTTCCTGGTAAGCGGTGGAGAAGAAAGCCCCGTAAAAAATAGTTATGTCTTGGCTCTTTTCTGTTTCGTTAGGATTGCACCAGCTCTTCATAGTTTTCTTAGTCTGACGGTTGATGTCTCTTTCACTGAAGCCGTTGTTAATGAGGACTTGAGTAGATCGCTCGATTTCTTTGTGCACGAGTTGCCACGTACTACAGTATGTAAGAGCTCTTCTAATATAAGCGCCGATGGTTGAGTCCTTATATCGCTGCGGGCTTTCACTTTCTCCGTTGAGGCAGTGTCCGGGGTTCGTTAGCTTCACGTAGACATTTGTGTTAAAATATTCTTCTTGCTACGTTACGAGGACGTCCAGAAACGGCATTGATTTGTCTGAGCTGCTTTCTATGGTGAAGGTGAGGCCTGAAATATCTTGTAGGCAGAGCTTCAGCTGTCCTGCTTCGTAGTGACTTCGTTTTGATGAAAATGTCATCGATGTAGCGGTAATATATGTCGGGCTTATTTGTTTTCTTAAATACTTCTTCTATACAGCCCATGAAGAAGTTTGCCAGCAATACCCCTAAGGGCGAGCCCATGGCGACACCGTCTATCTGCCGGTATTTGTTCCCTCGTTTACCGGAGTGCTGAGTTCTTTGGAACAGATCACAGACTTGTTGTTGCTACACTTAAGCTTCATGTCAAGTCCAGAAGAATCTCAAGAGGTAACCATACTGTGTTTCATCTTGAGAAACTGAAGGACTTGACATGTGCCCATGAGTATGCGGTGGCAGTCTCAAATCGGTTTGATGTGCTCGGTACCCTCGAGGGCCCTGTAGAACTGTGGGATACCTTCAAACGTGAAACTCTACAGGCTGCCAAGGAGTGTATTGGGGAGCGCCCGAGGTCAAGGCGTGGATTTGCCTCGACGGAGACGCTGGAGAAAATCGAGGAGAGTCGCGCTGCCTGGCTGGCTGGGAACCAGGACCAGCACAGGGCTCTGTCGCGCCGGACTAGAACCCTCCTTGAGAGAAGAGAGACAAGGAGAGGTATGTTAGGAGTCTCGCTGTAGAAGAATGAAGAGGATGTAGAAGGCCATTTGAACGCTAATGACCTCCGACCCGCCTACCGAGCCCTGTAGAAGCTCCGTTCCAAGTCTCCATCTTGGGCGAGTGCTATTCGAGCAGCAGATGGGCGCCTCGTGTCGGACATGGGTGGGCAGATGGCTCGTTGGGCTGAGTACTTTGGGCAGTTGTTCACGGTGGACCCTCCAATTGAGCAGCTTCACACCACCGGGTTACAGGCAGTGGATGCCGATCCTCCCATTGACGAAACCGCACCCTCTCTTGACTAAGTCAGAGAGGCTGTAGCAAAGTTGAGGGGTGGAAAGGCAGCTGGTGTTTGTAATAGGAGCTCCTCAAAGCTGGGGGTGAGGCCATGATCCGCGGGTTGCATGCTGTCCCGACTGCCGTGTGGCAATCAGGTACCATTCCTCATGACTGGAAAAGGGGGCTGGTTGTCCCTATCTGGAAAGGGAAAGGGGACCGTCAGGACTACAACAATTACCGCGGTATTACACTGATCAGCGTGCCAGGGAAGGTGCTTGCCCATCTATTGCTGACACGGATCCACAGCCATCTACTGAAGCATCAGAGACCTCAACAGTCTGGGTTCACGCCTGGTAAGTCAATAACGAACCGTATCCTAGCGCTTCGTGTCCTGGTGGAACGCCGACGTGAGTTTCGACAGGGGATGCTTGCAGCCTATGTTGATCTCAAGAAGGCGTTTGACTCAGTGCATCGTAAGTCACTCTGGGATCTTCTGCGACTACGCGGGATTCCTGCAAGGACTATTGGCTTGATGACTGGTCTGTACTCTGGGATTGAGAGTGCTGTGAAGTGTGGGGGTGGTGTATCCAGCTTCTTTCCTGTTAATACAAGAGTGAGGCAAGGGTGCGTTCTTGCCCCATCACTATTCAACTGTATGGACTGGGTATTGGGCAAGGTTGTAGATCGAAGTGATTGTGGAGCATCCCTCGGCAACACCAAGATCACTGATCTTGTTTTTGACGATGATGCAGTAATCTTTGCTGAGTCGCTGGAGGTCCTGGTGATGGCTCTTGAGGTGCTGCACGAAGAGGCAATGCCTTTGGGACTTGAGGTCTCCTGGCTCAAGACCAAGGTCCAGGTGTTTGGAGGCTTACTAGATGAAACTGTACAGTCTGAACAGTTCATGCGTGCGGCGAGGACATTGAAACCTTGGAAAGATTGACATACCTTGGTAGCGCGGTCATTAATGATAGCGGGTCGCGTCAAGAAGTCTTACGGCTGATTGGTATAGCCCACGGTGTTATGGACACGCTCAGCACGAGTATTTGGCGTTGTCGGTACTTGTGTAGGAGGACAAAGATCTGGATCTTCAAGTCTCTTGTTATCCCTGTCTTACTCTATGGTTGTGAGACATGGACACATTAGATATATTGTGGTAAATCCAGTGTAGTAACTGATTGGCTAAACATAATGTTTAATGCTCATCCTCAAGTTTTGGTTATCATCTTCTCACACTGACCAACCTGGTGAACAAACCTTCAACTTTGCTATTTTTCATGACCTAGAGCAGTTTTGGAGCACCCTACCCGTAATTCTACTCGTATTGGCGACACGCCTAACATTCATGACCTGTTCCTAACCTCTAACGGTCTAACCCTTCACCATACTTTGGTAAACTACTCTTTCTGTTGGGTTCCTCCAATAACAATATAATTTTCGTAACCTGTCCTCACGCTCCGGTGCTGCTTGTGGACCCAACCTAGCGTAGGTACTTCTGGTACCTACAGACGGTACGGTACGACCTACGACAGTAAAACACTGGATTTCCATGGAAGGGTTATTGCTTCCGTGTCAGAGACCCATCTGTGCAGAGCGCATAATTGGTTATTCTAGCTGGCATTATGGCATACATTCCACACACTCACTCACTTTAGGGAAGGCGGTTGCCGAGCGTTGAGCGTCTTGGAGTGGTGAGCTCGATGTCCCGAGTTCGAATCCTGCCGGGGGCAACTCTTTCGACCTTCTTTAATGCGGTCGACAAGAGCCTGGGAGGTGAGCAGAAAGTCCCGAGTTCAAGTCCAACAAAGGAGCAACTGTCAAATCCATCGTCGAGTGGCCGAAGAAACCCGTATGCAGCATACCTGTTCTTTCGACTTCGACTACAAGTAGTGCGGCGGAGGAAGTACCAGGTGGCAGCATGAGCCTGACAGAGGATCCGAACATCACAGATACGGGATCTTCACCTAAGACCACAGGTGTCACTATAAAAATCCAGCCTGCGCCACCAACGGGCGAGGGCGACCGACATCACAACTTCCATAATGTGCAGGGCAACCACCTGAGCCTTCCAAGAGAAAAAAAAAAGTGCCTACAAGCGCTATAGGCTCCAATGTAAAAAAAAACCTCAGCAATCCTTAAGCCCATCAATCCAATTTTATAACATACATAATGTAGTGTTATTTAGATACATCGTAATGATGATTTATATGCCCTCTGCTCACAGAGCGCCGAACTTCAGATCTTATTATAATTTCTGAATTGAGTAAAGAAAACCTTGATTTGTTCAATGCCTCAAAAAAACCATTTATTCACCTATCTATACTCGTATTCACGTTCTTGACAATTCTTTTAATGACATTTCTTTGTACCTCTTCTGCAATGATCATTCTTGGAGTATACATTACTAAAATTCTGAACTGAGACTTTCACATCTCATCTCTGTCTAAGTCAAAAATATTTGCTATTATACAATGTGGAGTCAAAAGCTTTTCGTCTCAACTACCCTCCGCTGACTGACTGTCTTTATTTATTTATTTTTTTTTTTTTTTTTTTTACATTTATGCCTATAGCGGCTGTAGGGAGTGACTTCTAAGGCTCGGATGGTAGACCCTGGAGGTTCGCTCGAGGGCTGTGCTGGTTGGCCCTCGCCCGTGGTGGTGCAGGCAGGATTTTTATAGTGACGCCTGTGATTAGAGGCTCATGCCGCCCCCCTGTGTCCTCCGATGCACTCGCAATCGAAGGTAGAGTTAATGGGCAGGCCATGTGGGTGTCCTTAGGCCACTCGATGGTGCAGAAAGATTTTGGTTTTCGTCGGGGATCGAACTCAGGTCACAGAGACCGCCACTTGGAAACGCTAACCACTCTGCTACCGCCTCCCCAAATATATATAATAATTAAATCACCGCCGCAATGTTGCTTCTCTTGCTATAATATGTAATTATTTTCATGTTCACTGCTCTTCTGAAACTGCTAACTGCATGCCAACACGCCCCCCACTTCTCACGGTCTCGCTGCAAATGACTTTTCTACTCATTCTCATTTTCATTTTGTCCATTTTACTAATGTAAGATTTAACCATTATCTTCCCCCTATTCATCCCTTTCACTGGTGAACTCTGGAACTATTTTCCTGTTTCTATTTTCCTCCTTAGTTTTTATTTTCAAGAGAGGATTTTCATGACACCTCCTGACCTAAATTTGCCCACCATAATTCTACAATATGTTAATGAATTATTTATGGGTACTAGCAGCTAGCGGGCTTCTTTTTACATTTGTTTTGCCCTTGGAGTCATTTTTGAAGAAAAATAATATATCTATATATTGTATATATATATAATATATATATATATATATATATATATATATATATATATATATATATATATATTATATATATATATTTTATATATATATAAAATATATATACATATAATATATATATATATATATATATATATATATATATATATATATATATATATATATATATATATATATATATATATATTATGTAATATATATATTATATTTATATATATATATATATATATATATATGATATGAATATATATATATATATATATATATATATATATATATATATATATATATATATATACTAGCCGCAAAGCCGCCCTCCGGGCGGACTTTTTGGCTAGCTCCTGCGGAGGGCTATTGGCCCACCACCTGTGTTTGGTGGGCCTTCGGCCTACCAAACACAGACGCTCCAGATAGCCCCTTCTAGCTTTCCTGAAATCATGATTGTATATATTAACGCCAACCCATTCACATCACCCCCAAACCCATTCACTCACCCATTACCCATCACCCCCCACCCATTCACTCACCCATTACCCATCACCCCCCACCGATTCACTCACCCATTACCCATCACCACACACCCATTCACTCACCCATTTCCCATCACCCCCCATCTATTCCCTCACCCATCACCCATCACCCCCCACCCATTCACTCACCCATCACCCCACACCCTTTACCCATCACCCCACCCATTCACTCACCCATTACCCATCAAGGTTTCCTCAATTAGAGAGAACTGCAACTCCGAAATGCCAGGGGTCGCTGGCAGTTTTAACTCACAATTTGGTGAAAAGTTGGTCAACTTGAAAGAAAAATATGGGCTTATTCCACTGCACTTAAAACACAAAAGTATAATATTAAGAACGATTTTCTTCTATATGTATATTGTATAGAAGCCTGATTCTGTAAAACATTGTATATAACCAAATAACCAAGTAGGTTATAGTTGAGGAGGCGAGGTAAATGCTACTCTATGATATTATATAGTCAATAACGTATGTTTAGAAGTTATCTATACCTAGGCAGTCATATTTTCCTGTTATTATTGTGTATCAATCAGATAGAAAGACTGGAAGTGCAATGAGTCGACGCGTGAAGTGGCAATGTTTTGATTCAATCTCCCCGCCACAATCTCCCCGCCCACCACTCCCCGCCGCGGCGTGTCGCCTCCACAATTATAACCTACATTGTCGCAGCAACAAGCCGATTTCGGCATTCTTTATTCTTCGTTTTTCCAAGGCATTGCTTATTGTATTTTGACAAGCGTATGCCAGACGCAGCAGTACTGTCTTAGAAAACAGTGTGAACATCGCCCAAATTTTACATGCCACAATATACATGTAAAAAATATATTAAGCTCTGTTACTCGAGGCGAGTAATTTGCATTAAATTGCTATCTTAGAACGTTCAATCGTAATGCATGTCATGCATACACTTACTAGAACAACAGAAGAACGTTCTTTTTTAGTATTCAGATGCGGTGCATCAATATTCATTGCGAAATTGATTTATGAAAAATATTAGTCGCGGAGGGAAAACACAGTAGACCAACCTTTGAGTTAAAACTGCCAGCGACCACTGGCATTTCTCGAGTTTCAGTTCTCTCTAATTCTCGCAACCCACTTTTTTTTCACAATTTCGCTAATAGGCTGCTAAAAAAAAGAAGAAGAAAAGTGATCGGATCATCTCATAAGTGGGCTTAAAACCTTCCCCTGGTCGAGCTGGTTCCAAAACTGTGCCATATGAGGGGATTGGGGCACTGGGGGCGGCACCTATCGCGGACAGACAGACAGACAGACACACTTTCGCTTATATTATTATAGATATATATATACATTATTGTTTTTATTTTATTTTTACGTTTGAGCATATAGCGCCTGTAAGCTATTATCTTCCTTCGTTAGGTGTCTTATCTTCTTTTTCCTAGCCAGCTCAATTGCATATTCTTGCATGGGGGCGCAGGCTGGATTTTTATAGTGACATCTGTGATGGATTTCTATGATGAATAATGCTGCCTCCTGGTGCCCACTGCCACACTAGCAGTCCAAGGTGAAGTTGATGGGCTGCATGTTGGTGTCTTCGACCACTTGACGATGGCAGATATAGTTGTTCTTGGCTGGCCTTGAACTCGGTACCTTGTGCTCACAACTACCAGGCTTTTATCAACTGCGTTACAGATGGTCAAATGAATTGCTCCCAGCAGGATTTGAACTCGGGACTTCGAGCTCACCACTCCAAGACGCTAACCACTCGGCCAACGCCTGCCTCCCCATATTTTTCGGGGAAAACGACCCCAAATGGATGACTCCGAGTTTAAAACATAACATAGGATTAAAAAGAAATATATACACAATGGTCAAGGCAGGACAGGGCATCAGTATAATGTGATGGCTAAGAGAGTTTAAAAAATAACAAGAACAGCCAAAAAATTATGAGATTAAGGTTGCTGGCCAGGCAAAGACCGACCCTAAGGGATTTTTTCAGGTCGATAAGACAAAGACTTGGTGGGACCGTTAAAAATAGAGCGGGGAGAGATTGTAAGTTCTGATGAGGATATGTGTAAAATTTTTAATTATTATTTATTAAGTGTTTTTACTCAGGAGGATATGCAGAGGGTACCTGAAAGTGAACAGATATTTAGAGGAAGGGATGATGAGAAACTCAAAGATATTGTGATAACTAGGGAAATGCTAGAAGAAGGTATAGAGGTATAGAAGGAAGAATTTTAAGTCACCAGTACCAGATGAAGTTTATCCCAGGGTATTAAGAGAATGCGAAGAGGTTGTTAGTGAATCGTTAGTGCATATTTTTAGGAAATCGGTTGATATAGAGGTGCCGTTAATGTGGAGGAAAAAGAATGTAGTTCCCATGTTTAAGAAGGGTGATAGAGGATTATGTCAAATTATCGACCCGTTAGCCTGACGTCAGTGGTAGGTAAATTATTGGAATCTGTTATTGGAAAAAATATCAGAGTATTTATAAAAGCACAAGTTTGGTCAATGATTCACAACATGGGTTCACCAAGGGTAGATCATGTCTCACTAATTTATTGAGTTTTTATAGGAAAATTTATAAGACACCAGATAATGATGAGGACTATGATATAGTATACCTGGACTTTAGTAAGGCATTCATCAAGGTACCACATGAGTTACTCTTAAATAAGGTTAAGGCTCATGAAATAGATGGGAAGGTTCTTCGTTAGATCAGAGCTTGGCTAAGTGATAGGCAACAAAGGATTACAATTAACGGTTCTAAATCTGAAAGCAGGGGGCAGGTAACAAGTGGGGTGCCACAAGGGTCTGTTTTAGGTCCATTACTATTTTTGATTTGCATCAACGACTTAGATAGTGGGATTAGCAGTGATATTTGCAAGTTTGCTGATGATACTAAGGTAGGTAGGATTATTAGATCACAGTCTGATATAAACATATTGCAAGGAGACTTAGATATATAAAATGAGTGGTTAGTCAGTTGGCAGATGGAATTTAATGTTCATAAGTGTAGCGTAATTAATGTTGGTAGAAAAAATCCAGGTGATAGGTACGCTATACGCAATGTATCGCTGAAAAGATCATAAGGTGAGAAACTTCTGGGAGTGCGGGTAAGCTCAGATCTCCGTCCTAGGAATCAATGTATTGAGGCTAGAAATCGAGCTAATAGGGTGTTAGGATTCATCACCAGGAGTGTTAAAAGTAAAAGTGCTGAGGTTATTTTAAAGCTTAATTTGGCTCTATCAGACCTCACCTAGACTATGCGGTACAGTTTTGGTCTCCGTATTACAGGATGGAAATATCCTTGTTAGAATCAGTGCAGAGAAGGATGACCAAAATGATACAAGGGATGCGTACCTTTAGTTATAAGAAGAGATTGAAGCTATGAAAATTTACACTCACTCGAGAGGCGTAGAGTAAAAGGCGATCTGATAGAAGTTTTTAAATGTTTACAGGGATACAGTAAAGGAGATGTAGGAAAAGTACTTACGGCTAGTAATCAGGTTAAAACATGAAGTAACGGATTCAAGCTGGATAAGCATAGATTTAATAAGGAAATAGGGAAAAACTGGTTCATAAATAGGATGCTAAATGATTGGAATGGACTCGGTCGTCAGGTGGTCAGTGCGGAGTCAATAGGGAGCTTTTTGCTCGTTTTATGTCTTATGTAGATAATCAGTTTTGAAATATATTATATGGTTTTGAAGATTTGTAATTTATTTTCGACAATTAAATAAGTTACGCTCTGAGAAAAACTTATTTGAAAACTTTTTCACAAAAAATCATATGGGTTTGCAATTATACAACCAAATATTTGATATGTTTTTTCATATGTTGTATACGTATATTTCAAAGTATTTGGCACCTTGTCCCCTTTTTATGCAACGATATCATACACTCGAAGATGAGGAGGCTCTCTGCTCTCCTATCCTTCAATCTGAAGCTCTTTGATCTTGCAGAAGCTTTTTTCGCCTTTTCTATTGCTACTAACTTCTTACTGAACTTTGGCATCATTGAGGAAATTAAAAATGTCTGTAGTGCTGACAGAAGTACTTGCAGTGATTGAATCAGTGGTAAAAAATCACAGACATTTCTGTAGGCAGGAAAAAAAAATCTTCAAACCTTCACACCAAACTTTCAAATTGAAGGGCTTACACATGTGTGCCAGATTGTGGTGGTAATATATAATTGGTACTATACTGTATTTAGTGTAGCAGTGCGTGGCAGACAAACTAAGAATTGGGTAAGAACACAGTTCGATTTCCTGTTTCATAATTATACGGTAGAAGTTCAGAATCACGTTCATCTCATTACGAAGAAAAGTTTTATATTTTTACCTTGATATGCCTCATGAGAATGAATATCACCTGTTGCAACAATGTAATAAAGTGCAGAGAAAGCTGCTGCATTGTAAGGCTTTCTTGTCTAAACTGATTTCCCATGATTTTGCAGACAAGAAGGAATATTAAACACACAGGAGTCAGAAATAATGAAGCCACTCCAAATTAATAATAGTCTAAATTGTGGGAAAAAAGTTAAAAACGAAATCATACATATAAAAGATGATCGATGATCACTATGCATCACTGATGCACATTTAGTAATTATCAACAAAAGTATTTTTCTGATGAGTAAGAAATACGTTCTTTTGTCCCGGCCATTTGCCATGGAGGACATGACAGGCTTGTGTTTGTTTGCTTTAAACCTTCATAGACTTTTGAAGTAAAATTTATTGTGCAAATACATTTGTTTTCACATATTTAACAAAAAATGAAATACCTTACTAAATAGACCTATCTTTTTTACGTAAATAGTAGCCTTAATAGTAAGGCTATTGATTAGAATTAAAATCCTACATTATTAGAAAACAACCACAAACGTCTTACAGATGGTTTGAGTTCCTGTATCATTCAAAGTGTAAAGATTTATTATGGAAACAAAATGTCCAGCATCTTAACAATTCAGTACTACGTTGCCGTTTTTGCACACGAGTTCCTGCTTGCTGCTTTGGTAATCAAAGCCCCACGGGCCCTCACACACGCGGTAGTAGAGGAATACCTGTAGGAACATGTTAGTGTCAGGACAGGTAAATTCAAGTGCAAAGAAATTTGCCATAAAGAAAAATTTCATAGAAAAATAATTAAAAAATATTTAAAAAATTTCATAGGTCTAGGGATAATAATTAGTTAAATATTTACGAGAATAATGCACATAATTACACTTTTCACGCAGTATGATAAAACATAAGTGCAAGAAACTCCCTTGGTGTCGTATGTGAATCTATTCAAAGTAAAGGCACAATATCCTTCAGTAGGAGTTTTGTACAGAAAAAATGCATTGACAATGATTTTTTTCTTCGTCCAACACTAAAGGATCATTATATAAACATAGCGTACAACTCATTGACTTATCTTTCAACACCCTGACCATCATACTTACAGGGTGAGGATCAATATTCTCTATTCCTTTCTTCTCCAGGTTTTCACACATGACTTGGCCCACTGTAGATCCATCGGATGTTTGGCGGCACAAGTCACCATCAAAGGTGAACGCCTCCCACTGGGGATACAATAAACCGTTCCAATTAACACCTTCCGATATAATATATATATATATATATATATATATATATATATATATATATATATATATATATATATATATATATATATATATATATGTATGGATATAATAGCAGTTACTCTGGGATTCAGGCGGGGACAGATATGAGTCGATAAGGGAAAATGCCCTGCCGATCATATCGGCTTTATTATTATTATATTATTATTATTATAATTATTATTACTATCATTATTATTATCATTATTATTATTATTATTATTATCATCATTATTATTGTTATTGTTGTTACCTTTATTATTATAATAATCGTAATTAGTCATCATTATCATTCCCATTATTAATATTGTCACTATCATTACTGTTATAATACCACCCTGATCATCATAACCAAATCTCAAGTGAATTTGTGCAAATAGTTTAATTTTATGATTTTTTTTTGTCTTATCAAGGTTTTTTATGTCTTATTTCTCTATCATTTTTACATCCATTTTTTCATCATTTGCACACTATACTTTATAACTTTCCTAACAAAGTTAGTATGAAAAATTTCAAAAACTTTTAAATATGCGTAAAAAATATGACCTTGGTATATTTTCTTAACTAACTTTGTTGTATGACATCTTGTATCATCATCAGTAGTTAACCCTGAATTTTCTTTGTAATTATGGAAAAAATAGAGGAGATATATTTAATGTTTTTAGCCACTAATTGTGAGAAAATAGAGATTGAAGTATTTTTTCCTCTATTTTAGTTTAGTGTCATAGCGTAAGCAAATACAGTTATAATGTCGCAGATGTGTTATCATATGAATCCTTAAGGTTCTATAATCATATATCAATGCATGTAGTACCTAATGATCTGGTACCTGGTCCCCCTTATAAAGGTATTATCACTCGAGCGCGATATACATATGATATACATATATATATATATATGATATAATATATATATATATATATAATATATATATATATATTATATTATATATCTATATATATTATATATATATAATATTATATTATATATATATATATGTATATATATATGATATATATATATTTATATTATATTATATATATATATATATTATATATATATATTATATATTATATATGTTATATATATATTATATATATATATATATATATTATTTATATATAATATATATATGTATATAATTATATATATCATTATTATATATATATATATATATATATATTATTATTTTAAATATAATATAATATATATATATATATATATTATATACATATATTATATGTATATAATATTATATTATATATATTATATTATATAATGATTATATATTATATTATATATATATATATATAATATATATATATATTATATTATTTATATATATATATATTATATATATATATTATTATTATATATATATTATATATTAATATTATCATTATATGTAAGTATAATATATATATATTTTATAATATGATATTATTATTATATATATTATATATAGTATAATATATACTATATATTATCATTATATATATGTATATATATTATATATAGTATATTATATATTTCATATATTAATATTATTATATCATATATTATATATATTTATTATATATATTATTTTATATATAATATATATTACTATATATATATAATATTATATATTATATGTATATAATTATATATATATAGATATATATATTATAAATAATATTAGTATTAATATATATATTTATAATATTATATATATATTATGATATACTAATTATACATATATATATAATTAAATTATATATATATATAATATTATCTATATATATAATTATATTATATTAATAATATATATATAATAGATAATTTTATACATATCTAATATATATCATATATATTCTATATATATATATATAATCTATATATATTATATATCATTATGATAAAATATATATTTAGTAATTATATAATTTATACTATATATATATATAATATATATATATCTAATATATATATATGTATCTAATATATAATTATACTATATATATAATATTATTATATATATTATATATATATAATAATTATATAATTAATATATACTTATATATATATATATTTAAATATATCTATATATATATAATATATATTATTATTATATATATATTATATATATTATATATATATATAATATATATATAATAGATATATACATATATTATATACATAATATTATATATATTATATACATATATTTATATACTATAATTCTATATTATATACTATATATATATATACTATATCATATATATCTATATATTATATATATAATATATATTATATATATCATACATATTAATATATATATATGTAATATATATATATAATAATATATATATATATAATATTATCATATATATTTATAGATCTATATTATAATTATATATATAATATACATATAATAATATTATAATCTATATATAATAATATATATAATTAATATATATTATATATATAATATAATATATATATATATATATATATAAATATATATATATATAATAATATATACATATAATATTATATATAATATAATATTATAAATATTATATATAATATAATATATATATATAATATAATATTATATAATATATATAAATATAATAATATATAATTAATAATAATATATATATAATATTATTATATATAATAATACTTATATATTATATATATATAATATTATAATATTATATATATAATATATATATAATATATAATATAATATATAATAATATATATATAATATAGTATATAAAACGGGCAGGAGATTTTCTCTGAGACAGATCTCGTTAAAAGTGATAGCTAGTTCAACGTTTATTATCTTTTTAAAGATATTTTCTCTTTGTCTTAAGAGTGTCTTATTCTCTTTTGTAATCACTTTTTTGACTTCGCCGTAGCTTGTCATTTTTGCTGTATCGCGATTTCGGGTCTAAGAACCCTTCTTCAGCAGCATGTGGAAGATGTTTTCTCCTCAGTTGTAGAGGTGAGCATGACTTAGCTGCGGAGTGAAGCGCTATTTATTGATGAAGTCTGGTTACCACGCAGCCTAGTGGCGGCGCTGATTGGTAGATAGCTTTTGCTTCTCGTCTCCGTGAGTGGGAGACGCTTATTGGTTGTTGACTCCTCGCTTTGTTTCTCTGTGAGTAGGCTGTTATTTGCTTTTGTTCTTTTCATGCTGGGTAGAGCTTGTAGGTCGTTTGCCTGTACGTTAAGCTTGGGATTGATCTCTTTTATGTATAGTGCTTCTAGAATTGGAAGTCGCCGCACATCTGCACACATGTCGACCAATTCTGTATTTTCTTCTAAAAATGTTCTTGTGATGATGATGCCATGTTTTTCTAATAGGTGACTTTTTGGGGCTCCGGAAGTTAGGTGGCAGGTAAGACGTCGAGACAGCTTCGTTGTCGTCATGCCGATGTAGGATGAGGGGAGGACTTCACAGTTTCCTCTTTTGCAAGTGATCTATATACGACATGGGACTTTTGTTTTGTCTCCTTCGTCTGGCTTGGGCTGTTACGGAGAAGGAGGTTGCTGGTGTTCTTGTTTTTGTAATAAATTTGTAGTTTTGTTCTCCTCTCTGGGTCTGCAGGTTTCACATTACGGTTGACGATTTGTGATATTATTCTTTCTTCTTTCTGGTGAGCGGTGGAGAAGAAAGCCCGGTAGAAGATAGTTATGTCCTGACTCTTTTTTGTGGCGTTAGGGTTGTACCAGTTCTCCATGATTTTCTTAGTCTGACGGTTGATGTCTCTCTCGCTGAAGCCGTTGTTGATGAGGACTTGAGTGGATCGCTCGATTTCTTTGTGCATAAGTTGCCATGTACTTCAGTGTGCGAGAGCTCTTCTGATGTAAGCACCGACTGTGGAGTCTTTATATCTCTGCGGGCATTCACTTTCTCCGTTGAGGCAGTGTCCGGTGTTCGTTGGCTTCACGTAGACGTTTGTGATGAATGATTCTTCTTTCTGCGTTACAAGGACGTCCAAAAACGGCATTGATTTGTCTGAGTTACTTTCTATGGTGAAGGTGAGGCCTGAAGTATCTTGTAGGCAGAGCTTCAGCTGTTCTGCTTCGTAGTGACTTCGTTTTGATAAAGATGTCATCGATGTAGCGGCAGTATATGTCGGGCTTGCTTATTTTCTTGAATACTTCTTCTACGCAGCCCATGAAGAAGTTTGGCAGCAATACTCCTAAGGGAGAGCCCATAGCGACGCCGTCTATTTGTTGATATTTGTTCCCTCGGGAAGAGGTAAAAGGTGCTTCTTTAGTGCAGCATTCGAGGAGTCCACGTAGTACAGGTTCCGGGACGTCAAGCGGGGGGATGGAGTCATTGTTGTACACCTGGTCGATGATTTAGTTGATTGTACGGTCAACGGGTACGTTGGTGAAGAGGGACTCGACATCAAATGTCTTGATATTTGACGTCCTTGAACCTGTACTCTGTACAACAAACTCCACTTGCCGCCCGTGTTTGCCAGCTTATGGTAATTTTCCCCTACAAAATATATGTTTATCAGTATAAAAGATATACTGTCATCTTAGGAAATGCTTGTTCTATAATATTATCAGATAAAAAACCGTAAGACACACTAAAGAAAGGCCATTATGAGACTCACAAGAAATATGCATGAACTTAATATTCACCAACTCCAGCTCCCATGTAATATTTTGCGAAAAAACTTTTTACATGGAGAATATCAATAGAAGCGGAATTTCATTAGCTTTGCATTAATATCTTTCGTTACCTGATAAATGAATTAGAACCATGCATAAATTAGCGTTAACTAAATAAATAACATCATGAAATCTGGTAATTTTTCCCGATTGATGGTGTTATTTATTTAGTTAACGGTAATTTATGCATGCTGCTAATTGATTTATCAGATAACGAAATATATCAATGGAAAGCTAATGAAATTCCGCTTCTATTAATATTCTCCATGTAAAAAGTTTACCCGCAAAATATTAAATGGGGAAGAGTTTAATAGAATATTAAGTTCATGCATATTTCTTGAGAGTCTCATAATGGCATTTATTTAGCGTGTTTTACGGTTTTTGATTTGATAATATTACAGAACAAACATTTCCGAGGATGACAGTATACCTTTTATACTGATAAACATATATTTAGTAGGGGAAAATTACCATAAGCTGGCAAACACGGGCGGCAAGTGAAGTTTGTTGGTCCTCCAGCTCGCTCCGACGGGCGACATTTGGCTTGAAGACGCTAGATCGTGACGTCAGTGCCAGACACCTATACGCTCATCTGAAATAATTTTGTTTCGTGTCTCTTGCCATTAGCTTCCTGCCACTCGTTACTTTGGTGTGAAAACTCACTTAAACTTATGGTCCAAAAAAAAAAAGATCAAAAAACATTATTTATGTGAGAAGTCTCTCCATGGTGTATGATGTATTGCAATGTGCTTATTATTGTTGTGTTAAATACATCAGTATGTAAACTACAGAAACATCATGCGATCTCCAGCAATTTTTGGATGGAAATCTCCCTGAACCTCGTTAAGCTCAAAAAACTTTTACTAGGAATGACCAAGTCACGTTGTTGCATGTACATTTCATCCCTTACCAGTAACGCATCAAGCTTCTTTCGTCCACGATTGTTGCTAACAATATTGAATATTTTAAAGATTCTACGCCTGCTAATGAAATAGTATGGTGGCTTGTAAAATCAATATAAAGTAATAACTTCAAATTTACGCATTAATGGCCTTAATACACGTCATAAGTCATGTAACACTCCTCTGTACGTTGAGACGTACTGCAAAGTTATATAAAGGGCATAGACAGAAAAAAATTCATGCAGAGATTAGACACCGAGAACTATTGCCGACATGAGCCCACAGAGGACATGGCTCCATGCTACATTGCTTCTAAGCTTTGATCGTCGCTCGGTTTGATAATGGTTTTAAGGCAGTCAAGTGCATCAACGTTGACAGCTATCTAATGTATTCACTGCTCAAGCTGCTCGCAACCTATCAGCCTAAGAACAAGAGCGATACTTGATCAATTATTTCTTGCTAAACTTGACAGCAATTGAACACTTTGTGTCAGGTGTTGATGCTCCCGCTAGTTTAGTTGTTGATTTTATTTAGTTGCTTCAATATATTCCAAAGTGAAGTACTTGATGGAGAAGTAAGATTTGCTTCCATTAGATCTAAAGACTGTACAAAAATGTTTACCGACAGCTGAGAGTGTTATGGGTTTGTAAAATAATTTGTTGATTACATCATATGTGGCAATCTTCCTTTATATGCCTTCATTTTTACCGCAGAACTATGTGCCATTTTTCCAACTCTTCGTGCGATAATCACATCACGACAGCAAATTGGAAAACCTCTCGTGTGAGTGTATGCCCTGACTATTGCCGCTCCACATGCAACTGATGGTTGTATAAATTCCTATTACATTTCTATGCAAGCAGTTATATGGATAAACGGATTATTGATAGTAATACGCAAGCAATGAAGTGGCCAAACCGGCTTCACTTTGTCATGCATAACCATTTCCTAAAGTGAATATCCTTCACTTGGTGTACAGTGCACGCAGTTTACCATAGATTGTACACTTTAGTACTTGCTAGTAAGATGGGGTAGGTCACACCGTGCTGTGTACACTTGATCATAATCCGTGAAACGCGCTGGTTACACTCCATGAGAGGGCCATAACCTAAACATAGCCGGGATTTAAACTCCTTATTCATAGCTTATTCATGCTCAAAGGAATATAGCAAATTTGATATGACTGCTTGGTTACTCTTGACTCTGCTACGAGATGATTTTTGAGAAAATGCAGTACTTTAACTGATAGGGGAGACTGGCAGTTATGTATTCTGTAAGCTTTTAGTTACCCCATGATATTACATATTTTTATATATAATTGCATTTACAGTACGTGTATATTTTTCTTTATTGCAACTTAATTATATTTATATTTGTACTTTACTTTTCATTTGATAACATATCGAGTCATACGTTAAAATGACTTTCGTCCCATGAATAACAAAGGCGAATGAAATAGATTAGCTTTTCGTAGATAAGAACACTCATGCTCACTTCTATCACTGGTTACATATATTTCAATATACCAGATGAATCGTAATGTATATGAAACCTCCACAACATTATACGCTCATAATAACATATTCAGAGATAGTGGACCCTCTCGACTGTCAAGATTAACATATTAAACATTGCTAATGCGAGAAGAGAGATTGGTATTACCTCATATTTGCAGCGTACACTACACTCCAGTATCTCTGAGCAGCTGTCTACGTCAATGGGCGGGAAGGCCAACACCTCCTGCTCGCTGTCTGGCAATGACACGAAGGCGCCACATTGACACTCATTTTGAGCCCCGCTGTGGACACAACTTAGGTCAAAACCAATTGTACTGAGTTAGTACCCTTATCATATTCATTAATATATTTCTTTCAACTTTGTTTTACTTGCTCTATCACAAGCGACTGAATCAATGTTTACGTAGATTGCATGCTTACTAGGTAAGGGTAATCAAGCAGGACAGTACGAGGAAGGTGTTCATCTTGAAAAGGCAAACAGAATGGTGTAACCAGTCTCTGCTCTTCACCTTTATACCCGTGAGAAGCAGAAATACTTAAGGATTTCATGGGAACCGAAAGCCAACACCTGTTCCATCCCAAGCAATTGCCGCAGATTAAATACCGTCACTGCAAGTAAACTGGTGGAACGCCAACGTGAGTTTCGACAGGGGATGTTTGCAGATTATGTTGATCTCAAGAAGACGTTTGCCTCAGTGCATCGTGAGTCACTCTGGGATTTTCTGCGACTTCGCGGGATTCCTGCATGGACTATTGGTTTGATGACTGGTCTGTACTCTGGGACTGAGAGTGCTGTGTAGTGTGGGGGTGGTGTATCCAGCTTCTTTCCTGTTAATACAGGAGTGAGGCAAGGGTGCGTCCTTGCCCCATCACTTTTCAACACTTGTAAGGACTGGGTATTGGGCAAAGTTGTAGATCAAATTGGATGTGAAGCATCCCTCGGCAACACCAAGATCACTGATCTTGTTTTTGCCGATGATGCAGTAATCTTTGCTGAGTCGCTGTAGGTCCTGGTGATGGCTCTTGAGGCGCTGCACGAGGAGGCAAAGCCTTTGGGACTTGAGGTCTCCTGGCTCAAGACCAAGGTCCAGGTGTTTGGAGGCTTACTAGATGAAACAGTACAGTCTGTTCATGCGTGGGGTGAGGACATTGAGATCTTGGAAAGTTTTACATACCTTGGTAGCGCAGTCTATAATGACTTCGGGTCACGTTAAGAAGTCTTACGGCGGATTGGCATAGCCCACGGTGTTATGGACTCGCTCAGCAATATTTGGCGTTGTCGGTACCTGTGCAGGAGGATAAAGATCTGGCTCTTCAAGTCGCTTGTGATCCCTGTATTACTCTATGGTTGTGAGACATGGACACTGAATAGCGACTTGAAAAGGCGAATCGATGCCTTTGGTAATAAGTGTCTTTGAAGAATCATGGGGTATCGCTGGGATGATTACGTGTCAAACCAGCGATTGCACCGTGAGACTGAATCGGGGCCTATTACCTGCATAGTCCGTCAGCGCCAACTTCGGCTATATGGGCATGTGGCACGCTACTCTGAAACCGATCCTTCCCACCGATTTGTATCTGTAAGAGACAGTCCGGCGTGAAGAAGGCCAAGGGGGCGACCACAAGGCTCGTGGCTGGGGCAAGTTGATGCTTCTTGTCGAGAGTTGCTTGGTATGGGAAGGGAGCCTGCATGGGGACTCGCGCGTAGTGACCCCCGGGAGTGGCGTCGTAGGGAGGGCGAGGCGACGCGCGTATGCACCCAATGATTGATGATTGACTGCAGGTAAAGTAAATTTACTTCTAGAGCTTTATTTATTTACTTCACCCTGGAATATACTGGACACTTGCTAATTAATACACTGGGGCTTTTTAGTTGAACTCAGACTTGTCATTAAGGATAGAATCGATGAAACCCAATCTTAGATATTAGAGTTTAAAAAAACCCATCGTATTACTCGCCATGCATCCAAGGACAACAATGTGTGTAAATGAAAATAAATATAAACAAATACACATCCCTACAGGGTATTCAACTTCCGGGCTTTCATGTGTTATATGTCATCAAATACTTTTATGGTATTGTAAAATGCAGATATCCCACATTAGACCATGGGCAAAATCGAAAATGTCCCCCCCCCCTTTTTTTAAACCTGCCACCATTTTTTTTCAGTTACTTTGATGTCTAAGCTTCAAGAAAAGCTTTGTTAGTCAAACAATTTCTGGTTGCTAGTACCCGTAAATGTATATTAAAGATGGCTGCTGGCGGATAGGGGGAAAACTTAATATAACGCCATTTTTCAACCAGCAAGACTAAAAACAAGAGTTACTTATTTCCAACTGTCTTTGATGTGACAAATTTATTTTCATTGTTATTTAGGGGCTTCAAAGTCTATTAATGTGTCAAAAACCTGGAACCAATATAAGAATTAATTAAATCGATGGACAGAGTTAAAAACTTTTGATAATAATCATAATCATGATCATAATCTTCAAATTAATTAAAATCTTCGTGGCTAAGAACTGGTTGTTCAAACTCTTCAGCTTCTATATCATCATCCCCAAAGTTGGAGGGTTATTGACAAGAATTGACACCAAATCCCGTGGGACCATTTCCGGATGCGTCCACTGAAAATTCAGTCCCTTTACTCCCGGAACCCAGCCATGTAGAATCGGGTCTGATAGGTGATAGTGTGGCTCCAGTGACCTCCTCCAGATTGCAGATTTTTTTTTTTACTTCACGAAGGACTGAACAAGGGAAAAATAAAACAGAAGTAACAAAAAGCCCGCTTAGTTGCCAATCCCTATAAAGAAGACGGTAAGAAAATATAGAAAGGAGAGTTGGCCAATTTAGTTCGGGAGGTGTCTTGTCACTTCTCTCTTGAAAAAATATTACATCGTAGGAAGGTGAAAAAATATAAACAGGAAGAGAATTACAGAGTTTATCAGTGAAAAGGTTGAAAGAGTGAAGATACTAGTTTACTCTTGCATTAGGACAGAACGATGGACAAAATAGAGAAAAGAATGAGTAGAAAGTCTTGTGCAGAGAGGCTGCGGGAGGGAGGACGGCATGTAGTTACCAATTTCAGAAGACCAGTGAGCATAAAAATAACGGTAGAAGATAGCAAGAGAAGCAACATTGCGGCGGCGATTTAAAGATTGAAGACAGTCAGTCAGAGGAGAGGAGTTGATGAGACGAAAACCTTTAAACTCTATCCTGTTTAGGAGAGTTGTATGAGTGGATCCCCCCCAAACATGAAAGGCATACTGTATTCTTGGGCGGATAAAGATCCTGTAGCCAGAGCAAACAACTGGGAGGAAGAAAAAAATGGACGAGGATGCACAGTACACCTAACTATTTAATAGCTGTTTTAGCAAGATGTGAGATGTGAGATTGCTAGCTCAGATTTTTTGTTAAGAATAGTCAAACAATGATCGTTCTAGAAGAGGGAGACAATTGAGTGTCATTGAAGAAGAGAGTATAGTTGTGTGGAAGGTTATGTCGACTAGATAGATCAAGAAATTGTGTTTTGTATGAATTGAACTAAGCAAGGTTTGCTTTGCCTAAACCAGAAGTTATAGAGAGATTAGAAGTTAGGTGCTCTGTTGAATCTCTCCCTGAATCACTGATTTCCTTTTGAGTTGGACATCTAATAAACGACGCTGAAAAATGCAGGGTAGAATCATCAGTGTAGGAGTGGATAGGGCATTTGACTTGAAATATCATTAATTTATAGTAAAAAGAAGTGATGTGCCATGGATGGCCCTATGACCATGGAAAGTGATAGGACAGAACCTTGAGAAACACCACTATTACCGTCTATCGTAGCTGCAATAGAACAGGTTGAAAGACATTTAAGTTGAAGATGCAGAGAGAAGGATATTTATTGAATGAGGGTAGTCTAGAAATTAAAGATTTGTGCCAGACTTTATCAAAAGTTTTTGATATGTCTAGGGCAACAGCAAAAGTTACACCTAAACCCCTTAAGGAGGATGACCAAGATTCAGTTAGGAAAGTTAGATCACCAGTAGATCGCCATTTACAGAAACCGTACTGACGATCAGGTAGAATATTGTAAGCAGATAGATGCTTAAGAATCTTTTTATTAAGTATAGATTCAAAAGCTTTAGAAGGGCAGGAATTCAAAGTTATTGGACAGTAGTTTGTATGAATCAAACCTTTGTATGAAGGTCATCCTTCTTAGAAACAGGTTGACTGTAAACAAATGTCCAGCAAGAAGGAAAGGTGGAAGCAGATAGACGCAGACTGAATTTGTTTACCAAGCAGGGTGCAAGCACAGAAGCACAGTTTTTGGGAACAATAGTAGGGAATCCGTCAGGACCGTAAGTCTTCCGAAGATCAAGGCCAGAAAAAGCAAAGAAAAGATCATTACTATGGAGAAGGAACAGGCATAATATGGTCAGAGGATGGAGGAGAAGAAGGAGCGACGAGCGTCTTATGCCAGAAGCATAAAACGGGAAGGGGTTATTTTTCTTTAACCCCTCCCCTTTTTATGCTTTGCCATAGTGCCATATGACCTCTGATGTCTGGCACATTCACCTTTTTTGACATTAAATCAATCAATCAATTATATGCCAGAAGTCACGAGAGGAGTTTGATTCAGAAAGATTTTGACATTCTTTATTGATGAAGGAGTTTTTTGTAGGTTTAAGAAAAGATTTGACATGATTACGGGCAGAAATTTAAAAGGGCGTGCGTTTCAGGAGATGGATGGTTACGGTACCGTCTGTGAGCCGCCTCACAGCCTCACTCATGGACAGCATGAGAACAAGCAGAGTTAATCCAAGGTTGACGGGGTTTAGGATTTTAAAATGTGTGTGGATTGTATACCTCTATGCTAGCGACAATGACCTCAGTTATGCGCTCTGCAAAAAGAGCTGATTTAAAATACCAGTTTGAAATGAAGCACCTTCACGTTGGTAGGTCGCGAGGCATCATCAGGGCGATAGGATAGGTAACATAAATTAGATTGTGATCGGAGGAGCCCAACGGAGGGAACAGTTTCACAGAGTAAGCAAAAGGGTTAGAGGTTAGGAAAATATCAAGAATGTTGGGCGTGTCTCCAAGGCGGTCAGTAATACAGATAGGGTGCTGCACAAACTGCTTTAGGTCTTGGAGGATATAAAAGTTGTAGGCTTGTTAACGAGGTTGGTCAGTAAAAGAAGATGATAGCCAATTATGGGGGTGAACATTGATATCCCCAAATGGAAATTTCTTCAAAAGGAAAATGAGATGAAATGTGGTCTTGGATTTGGATTTTAAAAAGTCGAAGAATTTTACATCATCTGAGGAGTTAGGTGAGAGCTATACAGCAGAGATAAATTAAATATGAGTGACATTGAAGTCGAAGCCGGATAGGAGAAAATTCTGAAGATGCAAGACCGTGGGCACGAGAGCAAGTGATGTCGTTGCGTACATATATGCAACAGCAAGTGTTGGATTGAAAATTATAATAATAGAGAGAGTAAGAGGAAACCTACAAGCAACTGCTGTTAGTGTTCACAAACACTTGGGTTTCAGTGAGGAAAATATGATGAGGTTTAGAGGAGGAGAGGTGATGTTCCACAAATTAGAAGTTATATCTAAGCCCGCGATTTAAGCTTTGGTGTTGTAGCGCCTATTGGTGTTTCTGATAACTTTAAAAATCTTGAAGCCCCAAAATAACAATTCAAATTGAGTTCTCACCCCAAAAACAGTTGAAATACATAAGTACTTCTTGTTTAGCCTTGCTGGTTGAAAAAGGGCGTTGTATTCAGTTTTCCTCCCGTCCTCCAGCAACCATCTTTAATATCTATTTATGGGTACTAGGAACCAGAAATCGCTTGACTAACAATGCTTTTCTTGAAGCTTAGACATCATAGTAACTGAAATAAGGGTGACAGGTATTAAGAAGTGGGAATGATGCATAGTGGAGTGATAATGAAGTGGGATATTCTCGTAGCCCTTGTAGGAAGTAGGTAAGTAAGCGTAGTAAATGTCGCCGCGTACATTTACTTGAAAACAAAACGGATCTAGAACATTCAGATATACAAATATATTGACTATTGATATTAAAGCGACGTAAAAACGAAGTTGTTGTCGTATTCACTATATATGTACAGGTTTACAACTCAACTATGGGGAGGCGGTAGCGGAGCGGTTAGAGTCTCCGACTGGCGTTCTCGGTGATCCGAGTTCGATCCCCAAAGAAACCCAAAACCTTTCTGCACCGTCGAGTGGCCTAAGAACACCCACATGCCCTGCCTATCAACTCTACCTTCGACTGCGAGTGCATCGGAGGACACAGGGGGGCGGCATGAGCCTCACAGGCGTCACTATAAGAATCCTGCCTGCGCCACCAACGGGCGAGGACCAACCATCAGAACCCTCAAGTGAACCTCCAGAGCCTACCATCCGAGCCCTGGGTCACCACTGCCTACAGGCGCTATAGGCACAAATGTAAAAAACAAAAACAAAACAAAAACACACATAATAATACAAAATTGAAAGTAAAATAGGACTAAAAGAAAACATCGCAAAAGATAAGATATTCAAGATGAGGCCGCCTCTTTTATAAATGATAGCAAGCCTCTCTTTCTAAGCCAAGCTTCCTAAAAATATCAATATCGACCCCAAGAGACCGAAGAGACATTTCAGGGGGTCAAAAAAAATTTTGAGAGCTAAAAGGGGGTCGATTAATGTCTGGGTGGTAAAAAAAAATATAGTTAAAGGGTCGATATATACCGGAAAATTGACTGGATTTTCATGTAGATTAGGCATTGGTAGCTGACATTCAGATATACATATAAATATATATATATATATATATATATATATATATATATATATATATATATATATATATATATATATATATATAAATATATATAAGCGGAGGCGGTAGCGGATTGGTTAGCGTCTCCAACTGGCGTTCTCGGTGACCCGAGTTCGATCCCCGAAGAAACCCAAAACCTTTCTGCACCGTCAAGTGGCCTAAGAACACCCACATGCCCTGCCCATCAACTCTACCTTCGATTGCGAGTGCATCGGAGGACACAGGGAGGCGGCATGAGCCTCTAATCACAGGCGTCACTATAAGAATCCTGCCTGCGCCACCACGGGCGAGGGCCAACCCTCACAGCCCTCAAGTGAACCTCCAGAGCCTACTATCCGAGCCCTGGGTCACCACTGCCTATAGGCACAAATGTAAAATATATATATATATATATATATATATATATTAGTCCGGTCAAAATAGTGTCAAATCCTATCCAACCCACCACAAATTGCAACATAAATTATTTCCCCTGTTTTATGTGCAGAAAGTATATTTTTAAAACATGGTAAAAATCTAGGAAAAAATAAGTTGCGGAACATTGTTAAACTTGGTCACGATCTTGTGGGGTTAAATCGATAAAAATATGAAAATGTTGAAAAATGTAATTTTTCTGTTTTTACTTATCCATATTCAATTCAATTCAAATTCAAAATTCTTTTATTGTCATGAACAAATACACAATATATATATTGACTTAATTTCTTCATTGTTACATGGCAATGAGGACTGATACCTACTGGTATATTTTGCCCTCCTATTCTATATAATAACTGTATTAAATTATTAGAAGGCTAAATCTAATTTTCTTAAATGTTCTATTGTATGCTACATCCTAACACAAACAAATAAATATAAAACATAATTTACATGGTCATGAAATATTTCTTAATTCTGTATTTATAAGTTGATAATGAACAATGATGGTCTATAGTTGTTGATACCTCGTTCCATATACGTGTTCCTTTATATCTATATGTTCTGTGTATCATTGTTGTTCTGCCTTGTGGTACACGAAGGTTGCCTCTCTGTCTGGTGGGGTAAGAGTGTATACCCTCACTAGTAGGAAACATGCCTCTCAATGCTATCGGCACCAACCGTTTTACATACTTAAACATCAATTTTGTAACACAGTATGAATAAACTTTAGAAAATGGTAATATTTTGAGTGACTTTAACAATGGGGCAGTGTGATCCCTTGGTCTTGGTGATGTAATTATTCTGACAGTTCTCTTTTGCAATATTATAATCTGCTGAACATAACAATCATTTGCAGATCCCCAAACTTCTACAACATAAGTAATATATGGATATATAAAGCTGTTATACAAAGTAATCAAGGAGTTGGCATTTATACATTTTCTAGCTTTACACAAAATCCCAATACTTTTTACTATTTTACTTTTTATGTAATTAATATGATAGAACCAAGACAATCTTTCATCAATGACTACACCTAAAACTTTTGTTGATTCTACATGATCTATTTTAACCTGGTCAACATAAACATTGAGATTAGTTTTCACTGTTTTACCTCTAGTTCTGAAAATCATATAATGAGTTTTTGAAATATTTAATGAAAGTTTATTAGCATAAATCCATCTCATCAACTTCTTCATTTCAGAGTTGATTTTTATAAACAATTCATCAATATTTGGACCACTAAGAAATAAGTCAGTATCATCAGCGAAAAGTATTGGTACAAGCAACGTCGAAATATTAATAATGTCATTAACATATATCAAAAATAATAGTGGTCCCAAAACCGGCCCCTGGGGAACACCAGATTTTAATTGTAATGATTTTGATTCAACTTCATTATCTAACACATACTGATACCTATTAGTTAAATAACTTTTAATCCAATTACGAGCTGTACCTCTTATGCCATACTGCTCCAATTTTCCTAACAAAATATCATGATTATCATAAAGTATCAAATACTTTACTTAAATCAAGGAATACTCCTAGCACATAATCTCCTGCATCCAATGATTCTGAGATTTTGTCTACCAAGGTGATCAAAGCAAGATCAGTCCCATGGCCTTCCCTAAAACCAAATTGATATTTATATAAAATATTGTTCGATGCTATAAACCCAGTTAATCTCTTATGCATTATTTGCTCAAATATTTTAGAGAATATACTTAGTACAGAGACTGGTCGGTAATTATTCATTAGAGTACTGTCACCTACTTTAAATATGGGAATAACTTTAGCAGTTTTTAATTCTTGGGGAAAAACACCTTGTAAAAGAGACTGATTTATAATATGTGTCAGAGCATTTGGGGAGGCGGTAGCGGACTGGTTAGCGTCTCCGACTGGCGTTCTTGGTGACCCGAGCTCGATCCCCGAAGAACCCAAAACCTTTCTGCACCGTCGAATGGCCTAAGAACACCCACATGCCCTGCCCATCAACTCTACCTTCGATTGCGAGTGCATCGGAGGACACAGGGGGGCGGCATGAGCCTCTAATCACAGGCGTCACTATAAGAATCCTGCCTGCGCCACCACGGGCGAGGACCAACCATCAGAGCCCTCAAGTGAACCTCCAGAGCCTACCATCCGAGCCCTGGGTCACCACTGCCTACAGGCCCTATAGGCACAAATGTAAAAAAAAAAAAAAAAAAAATTATTATGAAGACTGGATATGATAGTTTAATGACATCAGCTGTTATTCCATCATGTCCTGGACTCTTTCTCTTTAGCGTCTTTATTACGTTAGTGACTTCGTTTGTATCTGACGGATGCAAGAATATAGAATTGGTGTTAGGCGCTGACAAATATTCGGAGTAATTTTGATTACAAGGAGGCAATGAATCACAAATTTTCTTTCCAATATTAACAAAATAATAATTGAAAGCGTTAGCAATAATTTCAGAATTTTCTTCTTCTCTATCATTCACTAAAATTTTGTTTGAAATCAGAGTCGATTTCTTCTTTTTATTTATAATTTCATTTATTATATCCCAAGATTTCCTGATGCTACCAATATTGTCATTAAGTAACTTACTATAATGATCACGTTCAGCTAGACCAACGGTCGGCAACCTGCGACTCCGGAGCCACATGCGGCTCTTTCAAGAGGCCTGTGCGGCTCCTGCCACCTACTTAATTAAAAGTGTCCAAATTACCGTTGAAAAGAATAAGAGATAAAATACAGGCATAGATAGCCGCAGCAAAATAGTGTGTGACCAGGTCCTAGGTCTCTAGGGACATATTAGGATGAATTATTGTACTTATTATTTATTAACTTGTACTTGTTCGTCATTTCCATTCATAATGTACACTGCGGCTCCATCAGTACTGCTGCCCTGCCAAGTTTGAAGAAACTGGCTCTCCTCGAATTCTGGCTTGCCGACCTCTGAGCTAGACGAAGTAACTTTTGAAGATTCCTTTTATAAGTTTTGTAATTCTTTGAAGTTTCAGTAGATGGTCTTTTGAATTGCAATAGGTATAGTTTGCTTTTATTTGTAATTGATTCCTTCATGGCTGAAGTTAACCAAGGCTTCCTATGCTTATAACCCATTTTCATTTTGATTATAGGAAATGCTTCATTATAGCATTTAGAAAAATAACTTTGAAATTTAGAATATGCTTCTTGGCAGTCAGTGGTATCAATAACATTATCCCAATTGACAGTTTGCATATTACACATTTCATTAAATTTCTTTATACAATCTTCATTGAATATTCGCTTTGTTATGAAATTAACTTCTCTGTTTCTTATATAATTTTTCTTAATGCAAAATATGGGAAGGTGGTCTGAAATATTTGCATAAAGAACACCATTAACATAATTATTGTTGTGAACATTGTTACAAAATATATTATCAATAAGTGTGGCAGAGGTACTAGTGATTCTTGTGGGTTTGTTAATAAGGGGTAGGTATGAATAATTTAATAGAGTGTCTATGAAATTTGACGTTGGTTTGTGATTTTTAACTCTAGCAAATCTATGTTGAAATCTCCCATGATATACATCTCCTTATGTTCATTATTCACAATATTTAAGATATTACTGAAGGACTCTAGAAAGAATCAACTGGGGCATCCGGAGGCTTATATACAACAACAATTATTATTTTATTACTGTGGTTCTCTGCACTGTCTAGTTCTACAAATAATGATTCAAAACTGCTATTATTAGTTGTTAAATAATTTCTTTCTTTAAAAAGTATATCTTCTTTAATATATAGTGAAACACCTCCGCCTCTCCTGTCTCTCCTGGATGATTCCCTCTGCACATAGCCCCTCATGTTATACAAATTGGTGTTTGTTTCACTTATCCACGTTTTTGTTAAACCAATAACATCAAAATTAATATTCAAATTTTGTACATAAGACATGAAATTGTAAAGATTCTTTGGAACACTGCGAATATTTAAGTTTAGTATAGCTAAATATTGACATTCACCCATTTCTTTAATTTCTTTATCAAATTTTTCTTCCAAATACTTACTTGATATATTACCAATTTGCATATTACGAAAAAAATTTGCATCTGGATCGACATCTAAAAGAAAAGTTTCTGTTTCAATATCATTTATATTAAAAGATTAAATCAATATCATGTTATATATCAATCGAAAGCTAAAATCATATGCATTCAGTTGATATACTCAGTTTAATTTTACATTGTATAGCTTTCTTTTTATCAGCATTTAAATTAAATAAAAATCGAATGGTTTGTTCAGATAAGAGAAACACATATCCATATATATGTATATTTAAGTATGATCTTAGTTATATACATTGTAATAAAAGCATCTTCATATCAAATCCTTGTCACAGATGCTTCCATACTTTGCTGCCTCTGGGCACAATCTTTATGCAAAATCTGTACAGTTATACCTGCATATGATGGCACAACTGGAAAAAATGCATCCAGAAGTTTACAACATGTTTGAGGATAGCCACCACGTTGTTTGACGATCTGATCGCTTCTGGGCAGGATTATCCTCTGATCTAGTCATCCAACAAGTCCTCATGAGAAGCTTAAAATCAAATGGTGGTCTAACAAGAGGAACTGGAATGAACGAGAAACAAATTGTATGGTTGATGTCCATACCTGCCCGCACAGAGCTAAATAATGCAATGCAAGAGTTGACTCAAGTTGAAAACAGAAGCAGTGACCAGCATGTAGATATGACCAGGGCAAGGATTGACAGAAATAGAACAAATGTGAGAAAACTGGTAAACTACCTGGCTGATCGAGATCCTTTTCACGAAGACCCTGTCCTCAGAAACATTGCCAATTGCATCACAGCTAATAGCTCAGTCAATGCAGATGAAGCGAAAAGTGTTGAATCAATGATCTTGGATTCAATGACTGGCAAAAATGTAGGTGACTTTTCATTCAAGAAATCCAATCAAGTTGTGACATTAAATTGCAAACCATCTGTGAAAGATGAGGATATTGCAGAATCTGTTGACCCTCTACTCTTGTTCCAGAGACTAGTAACAGTAGCTGGTGACACATCAGACAACTTGAAGCAGCTTCTGAAGTACGAACTGTGTACTTACCCAACTTCTTTGTTTGACTCCATTGTTCTACTGAAAAAAGCTAACAAACCACTTCTTGCTAATGCAATCTGGGAAATGCTGGATGCCAGAAACTCGCATGTAATGCCAAAAGACGTTCAGTATGTGCTTGAGGGTGGATCGCTGCTGCGTTTACCATGGCCTCGTGGAATCACTTACGATGATGTGTGTGACATGTACTGCAATTATGTCGCCAATCATTATGACATGGCAACAATTGTCTTTGATAGCTACACCGGGAACTCATCAACAAAGAATATGACACATCTGAGGAGGACAGGGGGTGTTGTTGGAGCAACCGTAAAGTTTGACAGTAACATGATCATTCAGACCAAAAAAAGCAATTCCTTGCGAACATCAAGAACAAACAAAGATTTATTCACCTTCTGAGTGACAAACTGAAAGAAAAAGTCTGCACAACAATTCATGCAGTGGAAGATGCAGATGTTCTCATTGCAGAAACAACAGTAGAAAAGGCTCAGGCATCACCAATTGCAGTGATTGGAAAAAATACTGATCTTCTAGTTCTTCTTTGTTACCATGCAAGAGAAGACTCGCATGACTTGTTCTTTCATTTCATTCTACACCCAAGTCAAATTCAAGAAAAAAAATGAAGATATTGGACATTAATGCAACAAAGAGAACAGTTGGCAAATCAGTAACCCAGAGTTTGTTATTACCTCCGCCAACGAAGTTGGAGGGGTTATGTTTTCACCCCGATCTGTCTGTCTGTCTGTCTGTCTGTCTGTCTGTCTGTTAGTGTACAGAATTTCTCTAAAAGTTACGAATAGATTTGGACCAAACTCGGTATACCAAGTCTATTTGGTATAAGAAAGAACTGATTTAATTTTGGATGAAATCTATTGACAACTGTTGCCATGGCAACCAATTGATGAAATATTCGGCCGGAGGTATGCGCTCATACTGAGTGCATATATATATATATATATATATATATATATATATATATATATATATATATATATATATATATATATATATGTATATTTGATGAAATATTCGGGCGGAGGTATGCACTCTACTGAGTGCCCCCCCC
Organism: Chionoecetes opilio; assembly: GCA_016584305.1. Classification (NCBI taxonomy): domain Eukaryota; kingdom Metazoa; phylum Arthropoda; class Malacostraca; order Decapoda; family Majidae; genus Chionoecetes; species Chionoecetes opilio. The sequence goes on from JACEEZ010023934.1 coordinate 146,140, forward strand.
CCCTAGTTTATTCATGCCATGCTGGGTTGTGACACTACATCTAGAATTCACAGCATTGGGAAAGCAGTAGCATTGAAGAAATTTCAGACAAGTCCAGACTTCAGAGAACATTGAAAGGTGTTTGACAAGCCTGTGCATGATGTTACTAGAGAACAAATAATCACATCAGGAGAAAAGGCTATCTTGTGTCTTTATAACAGTTTGCCAGGTGGAGATCTAAATGAACTTAGATACCGTCGATTTCATGAGAAGGTAGCATCAATGTGACTCACGTCACCCCACAAAGCTTGCCCCCAACATCAGCTGCTGCAAAATATCACAGCATGCGGGTGTATCTTCAGGTACAGCGATGGAAAGGGGAAGATGAAATGGTATCAGTAGAATGGGGTTGGAGAGCTGTTGACAAACGAATGATTCCACAGCTAACAAACATACCACCAGCTCCCAAAGAACTACTCACCACAATAAAGTGCAACTGTAAAATGAGCATGTGTAGTTCAGCAAAATGTAGCTGTAGGCGTCATGGATTGCAGTGTTCTTCACTTTGTGGTGAATGTCGTGGAATGTCTTGTTTGAACTTCCAACAACCTGAGACATTTGAAGATAGTGATCTATGATTATTATGTGCATAGCTGTATCTATGCATGTTTGTGTGCCGTAGTGACAATTTGTTGGAATGTATTAGACAGTGTATGACAGTATGTTCTGTTTGGCAGTCGACAGATGACTATTATTGACAATTAAAAACGTATTGTTTATGATTTATATTCACAGAAACAAGATAGAACATAGAAAGGTATATCATTATGAAGCCTGTATCAGTAGCTTTTATTTGATATGTAACATGATGGTCATGGACAAATTCTAAAAAACTCGATATCTATATTTTTCTATGAAACTGATGATTAATCTCCATGGTGATGATGACCGGAAATGTTCCCCAGTTAGATGTTTATAGATTTTTGATATGTTGTTTAAGGAGTCTTGTCAATTCTGAATCAATTAAATCATTTATGTTGCAATTTGTGGTGAGTTTACCTTTATATTGACCGGACTAATATATATATATATATATATATATATAATATATTATATATATATATATATATAATATATATATATATATATATATATATATATATATATATATATATATATATATATATATATATATATATATATAATATATATATTATATATATATATATATATATATATATATATATATATATATATATATATATATATAGTATATATATATATATATATATATATATATATTATATATATATATATATATATATATATATATATATATATATATATATTATATATATATATATATATTTATATATATAATATATTATAATATATTATATATATATATATATATATTATATAATATTACTTTATATATATTATACATAAATAAAATGTAGCCTCGGTGTAGTCTTAACAACAGTGTTTGTTGTGCTGCACTAGTGTCGGGAATTGAGTTAATAGAATTTCCTTTTCTGGTTTTATTACAAAATAAAGTTTCTTACAGAGTAACAAATATCTTGCTTTCGTGCACACTCGCTCACATTCACTCCGCTCGGTGCTCTCTCTAACACGATACGTAATGTACGTCTGAATGGGTCATGATCTGATCTAAGTCTGTCCTAAGAACTGAAAGAGATTTTGTCCTGAAGCTATGAATGTGACGTTACTAAAACGTCATTCCACTAATCGACCAATAGCAAGATACTTCCGTTGTGAGAGCGCTTTGCTTTTGTTCTTTTTCAACCAATGAGATCGATTCTTTAACACTGACTGCTGTGGTTTAGTAATCTGTAATCGATCTCATGTTTAGAGTTTGGCAATGATTTACGAGTTTTCTCTTGACTTTCCGATGAGTTAAGTATCATGCATTATTTACCAAGCCTCCTATTTTTTTTCTCTCTCTCCTACCTATTCATATATCTTATAGGCTTATTCTAGGCCTATTACAGGGCTCGGCAGCTACCGCTTGTCGTCCCGACAAGACTTCTGTTTCAACTAAATGTGAACAAAATACATGGTGAAATATTTATATCTTAATTAACTTTCACAGAGTATGTCCTACAGTTTATCAGTCTATCATATTATACAATCTAAGTAATTGATTTTGCTGTGTTTGCTAGTATAAAATCCTATTACAGGGTTCATGGCACATGAGCCACATGCTTTAACTGTCTGAGTGAGGAAATATTACGTGTATCAGTCTTCTGTACATAAATAACATTCCAAGTAACCCTATAAGTATTGACAAAACGGTAGGTACAATTAACAAGATGTACCAAGTTGACTGATTTAACTCTGTGGTAGACAATTTGCTGGAAGTACGCTTCCCGCTCGTACCAACTGGTTTGGTCTTGACATTTTCAACGGAGGTAGCCTATCTGGTAAGTTTACGTTAATGTCTGAGAGTATATTTTCTTTCGTGATTTCCGTAGTTTTCTTTCTGTTAGCAATTGTAGAAAAATTGTCTGAGTGTAACTGACATTGATCAGGTATGCTATGCAATCCATCAACTGAGGCAACTTTGGGGTTAAAACCTGGACATACTATTGAAATTGTGGTTTTGTTCGGGAAATATAAATAATGCGAGTCCTGGACAGTTTCATGTCTGGCTCAGGGATGTGAGATTTCCTTAAAATGGCAGCGTACTAGTATGGAAACATTTTTCACTAATGAAGCTGCACAAGAGTTGACTAGGGCTTGTTGAAGTGTGAAGAAACGAGCCGGACATAAATATAGATCCAAATTCGTTCCCTTGCAATCTTGTAGGTTATCATTTGAGATTGAACTTTCTTTTAAACTGTCAACTGATAGAATATAATTTAATGGATTCGTAAAGACTGTATCAACTTCCAAAACTGAAATATTGAGTCTCATTGGAAATGGTATGATTTTGTAAATATTGTATATTAATTCTGAAGAAAAGGGTATGTCAACTAGTACTGATGTTCTATTTAGGTAAGAAGTTAATAGAGGGTAGTATAAAGCGATATTATTCTCGTCAAAGAAAGGTTTAAAATTCCAATAATTTTTAGCTGTGTACATTATTTTCATGAGCTGTAGGATTGGCAATAAAGTTGATGTTACATGTCCAGAACTCGCCAAAACTAGGTCTTGTATAAGAGTTTCAACACCTGAATGCAATTCCAGCAACTTAAAATAATCGTCCAGGCCATTTCATCATTCCTGATTTGATGTAGTTAGAGTATAGCCATTATCGAGTGTATCAACAATATGTTGTCACTTTTTGCATCCAGTCAGCCGTTTTTTAATAATCCGCAATCAAAATTTGTAAATTCCCCGAGCTTCGAAAACGCTGCTGGCAACTGGCAGACGATGCGCCACGGCTCGGTGACGTCACGAGAGGAAGGCTCCTCTTCCCGCTGCTGCTGCACATTCAACATAATTAGGCAAAAAAAAATTGGATCTGGACGATTACTTTAAGATACATTTGATGAAGGAGTAGAAAAGTGTCCAGTGATTCCTTAAGGTCGGACCGACTTTCGCTTAGTTGTTCCACGTTCTCTGTAATTTCAGCAATTGTCTCCAGTACTTCATCTACATTGGCTTGAAGTGTGTCTAATTTCGGCAAAGACTGTTGCAAAGTATTCATTATATTTCTCAAATCTGAATATAATCCTAAGTTTGTTATTGCTAGACCTGCAAGTCCACCAATGGCTGCGACTATAGCTATGCCTCTTTTACTCCTATGATTCTCTAGAAAGTTATTTTCCAAACTAGTGACTTTGTTTTCAACATCTATTATCTTGTTCCATAATCTGACATCTTTGACTTTTAGTCTATCCTTTGCTACTTGTATTCCTTCCTTGATTACTGTCAGTGTGTCTCTAATATAAGTTACATTTTCCATTTTCAAGAGGATTCTCACAGATTGGTTTACAATTATCACATCTACTTTCCTCACTAAGGCTCCGGGCCTCCAAGGGTCCAAGGCCAGTGCTAGTGACGCTAACAGCATGCATGTCATCAACCTCATGGTTTTCTGTAAAAGGAGTTACAATCAGCACCTAGTTCCAATAGCATTTCATTTACATATGCCTCAAATTCATCTTGTAAGAGAATTTCCGTTACGTTACAAACTAGCAGAACTTGGCTGGAGTCTTTCTCGCTAAATTCCTTACAATAGCTTCTCAATTTCTTCCTGTAATCATAGTTTTCATTTGTGTCATTTAGCATGTCTACATTTCTACTTTGTGCGCTTGTGTTTGTTTCCTCTGTTGTATTTTCAGATGACCTTTCTCCGTCGTTATGTGCTGTGTCTGTTTGTTTTGCTCTAGTCATATTTGTTTTCTTAAGGTGATCTGCATGTCTGATTGTTACTTCTCCAGAATCTATAGGAATTGAATCTTATACTTGTTTCCACCTGCATTTTCAATTACTTTATATGGACCTCTAAACTTAGGTGATAGCTTATTACTGTGGGCTATAGGTACATGGAGCTTTGCCATTACTAAATCTCCATTTTGTAACTTTACTTCGTGTGCCGTTTTATGTTGCTGTTTCTTTAGTTCCTCTGAGTATTCCTTCATGTGACTTCTTACTCTCTGGTGAATGACTTGAAATTTGTGTAATCTATTTGCCACGTAATCATCCTGATTATACACAGGCATAGGTTCTGCATTTAAAAGTTCATACGGTAGGACCTTATCTTCTCCAAATAATATGTAGTGTGACGTTTCTCCGGTGGCTGAGTTTATCTGTGAATTCAGTGCACATTTGACGTGAGGGATCCATGTATCCCATGCTATGCTGTACGGATCAATTAAACTTCTCAAACAAGTTATTACTTTGCGGTTTAGTCTTTCTACTACTCCATTACTCTGGGGTCTATAGGCTTGTACATTTATTTTCTTTATGTTAAATAGTTTACATAACCCTTCTAGTATCTGATTGTTGAACTCTGTACCGTTGTCTGATACAATTATCTTTGGTGTCGTGAAATTGCAAATTATTTGTTCAAATATTATTGAGGCGACCGTTTCTGCCTTTTTGTTAATCATAGGTTGTATGAAGCAATATCGGGAAAAATAGTCGATGGCTACGAGTAGGTATTTATATCCGTATTCTGACATTGGTAACTCAAGTGTGTCGTCCATATGAACTCTTTTCCATGGTTTCTGGGGTATTGGGTACGTTAACTTTGGTGCTGGAGAACGTGTATTTCCTTTAACTTTGGCGCATGTCGTGCAGTTATCTACGTGTGAATATGTCTTTTGTCATACCGGGCCAAAAATACTTTAGTTGTGCTTGCTTGTAAGTCTTTTCTTTTCCTGGGTGTGCACTGTGGGCACTGTTATCGAGCATCTTTAATACTTCTGGGACTAGTGTCTGAGGGATTACTAACTGTTTCGCTATACCTCGTGTTACATCTTTGCTTATTATTTCTGCGTCTTCTGTATAGTAACCTATTGCATATTTCGAAATCGTTTATCTTGTATTTAGTGGGTAGTTTTGGTTCTTGACTATCTGTCGAGTTTGCTAGGTACGTTACTACTTTGTTCCACATGTCATCCTTTTCAAGTTCTGTGCTGACTAGGTCTGTATCTAGTGCGATTAATTCTTCAATACTGCATATTGAGGTCATTACATCTGTCTCTGGGCTTATGTTTCTGGAGAGTGCGTCTGCGGCTACGTTATTCTTTCCTGGTATGTATTCAAAACTGACTTCATAATTCTGTAACGTCGTGAACCATCTGGCGAGTCTGCCTCTAAGGTTTTTGTACTTGAACAGGTTCTGTATCGCTGTGTGGTCTGTCCACACTCTTATCTTGTACCCTAACAACATGTCTCTGAATTTTTCCAAACAGTATATTACTGCTAAAGTCTCGCGTTCTGTGATGCTGTAATTATTTTCGCCGGTTGTACATAGGTCTAGATGCATAAGCTATCGGTTGGATTGTCTGATCGACTGAGAGTTGGACTCTCTGATCGGTTGGACTTTCTTTTCTGCATTAATATTCCTCCTAGCCCTATATCTGAGGCGTCTGTGCATAAGATGAATTCCTTCGTTTAATCTGGGAAGATTAGTACTGGTGAACTGGTGAGTTTCATCTTTAGAGTTTCAAAGGCTTGCTCTTGGGCTTGTCCCCAAGTAAAAGTCTGATTCTTTTACAATAGAGAGCTTAGTGGCTGTGCTATATCGGCATATCCCCTTATAAAGGTTCTGTAATAACCTGTTAAACCTAGAAAACTCCTTACTTTCTCGACTGTGGTTGGCTTTGGGAAATTTCTCACGGCGTCTATTTTGGATTGTACTGTTCTTAATCCATGTTTATCTATTTGGTGTCCTAGGTAAATAACTTTGTCTTGTAGGAAGGTATATTTTTCCATATTCACTTTTAATCCGACTGATGCTAGCCTAGAAAATACTAAGTCTAGTTTCTTAAAGTGTTCCTCTGCCGTCTGTGATACAGAGATTCTTGGGAATACACGGCTTTTTTCCCCTATTAACCCTTAAAACTGTGTTCTCAGTCATTTTACGTAAAAAAATGTTTTGATAATAAAATTGGCATTCTTTTTTAAACTGTATGTCCAGTCGGTGTGGAAAAGGCTGTCATTTTTGGGGTTCATCTGCATTTATATCTGCCAAAAGGGCGTCTTTATATCATTTGTAATTGTTTGTTTTTTTTCCTGACTGGGGAGAATATCTGAGTTTATGGAAGGGTAACGATCGGGATAGTCGTTTGTTTAACTCCCTGTAGTCATGACGGGGCGTACTGACCGTCTGATTTGGTCTAGGTGAGAGGAAATTTCCCACTCCCTATCACTAGTTCAATCACATCTTGTCTGAGATTTCATTTTTTTAATCTATCTATGTGCGAGTTGGAGTGGGGTATCTTAGTGGTATATAAAGGGTTGGTACCTGACTTTAATTTTATTTGATTTTTCCCAAAAAAGTCTGTTTGCCAAAGGGCCCCCCCGGCAAAGAAATCGCTTCGTTGCTTCGTTGCAGTTTTAAGAGCCTTGCTCTAAATAGGTCGATGCTGGGAAAAAATGGTCTAGGGATCTCTCCCTAATTTTACATCTTTTGGATGAAAGATAATGGGGTTTTGGGGCATTTTCTGAATTCTGTTTTTTATTTCTATTTTAAACGGATGTTCGCATACTTGGGAAAAACCCCATCTGGTTCCTGGGTTTTAGAGTGACTTTTTTTTTCAGTGTACTCATTACCAAAACTTCAGTCTCCCATTCCTGCTTATATACACGGAATCAAGCTGTGCTCCCTTACTCTCATGGATTCCCCGGGATTTCAATTACCCCTACATCATTTTTTTACCTTTTTAACTCCAGTTTCAACCTTGTTAATTTACTGGAAAAGCAAAAGCGTCAAAAATTCACATGTCCTGAACAATTTCATGGCTTCATCTGGACCTTCTAGTTCGTTTGGGGGGTTTTCTCATAGTTTACTATTGATGCTACCCCTTTTTTGTCTGGTATTAACCTGTGCTTTCTCGGTGTGACTCCACTCCCCCTGTCTCGGGGGCAGTGTAAGTCGGACCTAAGGGTTTGAGGGATTTCTTTCCCTTTTCTTTGCATATCAATACCTTTGACCTCTGCCCCCCTATTTTAAAGTTAGATTCACAATTTGGTCCTTTTTTAGTACTCCTATACTACTTCCAGGTTGAGAAATGGTATGAAATTTTTTTAAGCAATGTACCCCATGGTCTGGTGGAGAAACGTAAACTCTGTTCTCGCAGTTGCAAATCCAATTAAAAAAATTTTCCCGGAAGAAAGGGTTTTTTACCACCATGGTGGGTTTTATCGAAATCAAATAATCTTCTTAGTGACAGTGATCTGCGTTTTTTCCAACAGTATTTAATCTTTCGCCTGTCACTCCTTGCAGTGTGTATGGCACCGGTTCAATGAACCTAACTCCTGGCTTTACTTTGTTTAAGATTTCAAGACTTGTTATGCTCACCATGGATCCTGTGTCTAGGAAAATCTGAGTAGGTGTTTGGTACACTTTGCCTTCTATCAATGGGCCTTCTGTGTGTTTGCTGACTGGTATTATCATTTTTGCTTCCTTTTCTGAATTTTCTAAGTCTTCATTCTGACGGGTCTCATGTCTTACTTGAAGAGTAGTATTCTCTTCCTTGTGTTTATTTACGAAGGGGGTCCTGTACGAAAATTTTGACCTACTCGAAAATTCTGTGCGCGTCGAGCTCGGCAGTCCTGCGTTTTGTGTCCTACTTGTTTATGATAGTTACACCAAGGTTCCTGCCAGCAGTTTCTCTCGTTGTGTCCTGCATATTGACAATTTGCACAATGTGGTATATTGTAACAATCTTTCGCTACATGACCGGGCTTACTGCACTGGTAACATTCTATTTGTGTAGGGCGTTGCCATGAAACACTTCTAGTCCTGTTTTCTGTTGGACCCCTACTACGTGACGTAGGTCTACTGGCCCGCGTTCCGGGTTGAAAATTACCGGCCTGCGGCGGCGGTGTGTGTGTTGATCGCACTGGCATCACATACGAATCGATCCTAGGGTTTGTTTCTGCATACCCCCGCAGTAAGCAATTATTTCTCCTAAGGACAATGTTTCTTTCAAGTCCTTGTAAAGCCTTTCGCTTGTTAAGTCATCACATCGGCCACCGCCTCCGGGGGAGGCGATGGCCGAGTGGTTAGCGTCTTGGAGTGGTGAGCTCAATGTTCCGAGTTCGAATCCTGCCGGGGGCAACTCTTTCAAGAGCCTGGTAGGAAAGAAGAAGGTCCCGAGTTCAAGTCCCACCAAGGAGCAACTGTTAAATCCATCGTCGAGTGGCTGAAAAAACCCCGCATGCAGCAATTACCTGGTCTTCGATTGCGAGTGTGACGGAGAAAACTCTAGGGGCTGCATGATCCTGACTGAAGATCCGAACATCATAGAAAACGCGATCTTCACCTAAGACCACAGGTGTCACTATAAAAATCCAGCCTGCACCACTAACGGGTGAGATCGACCAACATCAAGACTCTCCAGGAGTCCATCAAGACTCTCTCCATCAAGCCTACAGGCGCTATAAGTTTAAAAAAAAAAAAAAAAAAAATCATTAAGGATTTTCGAAAACATTATTAATTTGGTTACTAGCGTCACAGACATATGATCCCCGTTTCCTGGCAGTGTCCACCTTGAAGTCTTGAGCATTTTCTTCATGTCCTGTCCCCACAGATCAAGCTTGGAAATTTACTCGGTAACGAGTTGCGAGGAGGGTCTCTTTAATGCTAACATTTGAACCATAGCTCTAAGTGGATCTTGGTGGAAGTGGATCTTGGTCACTCTTTTTGGAGAAGTGTTTCCTGAACACTTGAACGTAATCATCATAACTGTCAAGATCCTGTAACTGTCTGTAGCAGATAACATGTCTGGCTCTACCATTTTCGGCATCAACGTTTTGCTTAATTAAGAACCTCTATTTTCAACCTTTCCGTAGGGAGTTTCTTGTTGGCTATCAGCGTGTCTACTCTATTTAGGAATTGATTCACCTCAATTGTGTGTGGATCTTCAGAAAATATAGGTACACCTGCGGCTGAGATGATAATCTCGTGTCCTACTAACTTTCCACTGTCTTCATCACCCATTTTGGCGTGTGTATACTTTGAATGGAGTCTATGATATAATCTGGTTCCAACAGGACTTTTTCTGATCTGCGTCTTACGACCACGTGAGGTTGGTGACATTTACATAATAATTAACTGCATACCTTGCTTGTCTTAGCGGCGAAACTGGTTGAAAGAGAGCAGCGGTTCCTATCACACAGTTCACACCGGGGAACTGGTATAGGGTACTTCTTGAAGTTCCTCTCGTCTCAATCACAACACATTCATGCCACTTTATCTGTTGGTACAAGTTTTATTAGTTAAGAGTCAACTACATAAAATATAACAAATTGTTTAAAAGGGATTACTTATACTTCTCGGCGTGTAGAGTGGAAGTCCCAGGGTGTCTACAGGCAAGGAATGTCCGCGTCAGCAGGCGTCTGATGGTCTGTGAGGGCGGGCGGTGTAGGCACTCACTTATGGTCTTGATCTGGTAACTGTGCAGGTGATGGCGGCTGAATCTTCTTCTGTGTCCTCTGTCAGGGTCTTCTTTTCTTCTTTCTTGTTTCTCTTCTTACTTGTTTCTCTTCTTTCTTGTTTCTCTTCTTTCTTGTTTCTCTTCTTTCTTGTTTCTCTTCTTTCTTGTTTCTCTTCTTTCTTGTTTCTCTTCTTTCTTGTTTCTCTTCTATCTGTTTCTCTTCTTTCTTGTTTCTCTTCTTTCTTGTTTCTCTTCTTTCTTGTTTCTCTTCTTTCTTGTTTCTCTTCTTTCTTGTTTCTCTTCTTTCTTGTTTCTCTTCTTTCTTGTTTCTCTTCTTTCTTGTTTCTCTTCTTTCTTGTTTCTCTTCTTTCTTGTTTCTCTTCTTTCTTGTTTCTCTTCTTTCTTGTTTCTCTTCTTTCTTGTTTCTCTTCTTTCTTGTTTCTCTTCTTTCTTGTTTCTCTTCTTTTTTGTTTCTCTTCTTTCTTGTTTCTCTTCTTTCTTGTTTCTCTTCTTTCTTGTTTCTCTTCTTTCTTGTTTCTCTCTTTCTTGTTTCTCTCTTTCTTGTTTCTCTCTTTCTTGTTTCTCTCTTTCTTGTTTCTCTTCTTTCTTGTTTCTCTTCTTTCTTGTTTCTCTTCTTTCTTGTTTCTCTTCTTTCTTGTTTCTCTTCTTTTTTGTTTCTCTTCTTTCTTGTTTCTCTTCTTTCTTGTGTACGTGCGTTGTACTGACGTGCTTCTGAAAAGCGTGAGTGAGCGGAGTGAGTTATCGAGTATCGAGTATCGATATATATATATATATATATATATATATATATATATATATATATATATATATATATATATATATATATATATATATATATCATAGATATATATACACATATAATATATATATATATATATATATATATATATATATATATATATATATATATATATATATATATTACCGCCTCCCTATATCATGGGGAGGCGGTAGCGGAGCGGTTAGAGTCTCCGACTGGCGTTCTCGGTGACCCGAGTTCGATCCCCGAAGAAACCCAAAACCTTTCTGCACCGTCGAGTGGCCTAAGAACACCCACATGCCCTGCCTATCAACTCTACCTTCGACTGCGAGTGCATCGGAGGACACAGGGGGGCGGCATGAGACTCACAGGCGTCACTATAAGGCCTCTTTCACACGAGCGGTTTTTGCCTTCCGGTTTCTGCCGCACGGTTTAGCTTTCTATTGACTCTTATGGGAGTATTCACACTGGGCCGTGACGGCAGTTTTGCCGCTGCGGCAGCCGCACCCTGCCGTCATGCCAGCAAGACCGCAACGGCAGAAATGCCGGCGAACGGTTTGGGTGGTAATGTATTGCTATGGGCGCCTTCACACATCCGGTGTTTCCCGCGTGCGGCGGGTCATCGGGTGGTCAGTTGTCTGTCAACATTAGGAGGAAGAGCACACCACCACCTCGTCTGCATCACTGGAAAAGATGGTATGCACTATATTCTCCTTCATGTAAACTTTCAATAATGTATATTGAAAATTTAAGTCTTTACATACTTATTCTGTGTACCTCTGTACAATAAACATATGCATTTAAATTTCAGGGTCATGGCTAATTTTAATTATCATGACACGGAGTTGCTGATCTCCGAGATTGAGAGACGGCCTTGTTTATGGGACCCCTCAAGAGAAGACTACACAAACAAGATAACGAAGACAGAAGCTTGGGTCGAGGTGTATATCTCGCTGTATCCTGATTATGAAAAAAAAAACACTGAAGAAAAACAACAAGAGAGAACCTGCGGCAGAAGCCGCAAGTGCCCGCAACGAGGCACGGTGTCTGCCGCACGCCGCAGCGGCAGAAACCGGACGGCAAAAACCGCTCGTGTGAAAGAGGCCTAAGAAACCTGCCTGCGCCACCAACGGGCGAGGACCAACCATCAGAACCCTCAAGTGAACCTCCAGAGCCTACCGAGCCGTGGGTCACCACTGCCTACAGGCGCTATGGGCACATATGTAAAAAAAAAAAAAAAAAAAAAATATATATATATATATATATATATATATATATATATATATATATATATATACGTATATATATATTTAGATATTTTCTTTCTTTGAAACAAATTACATGCGTTACAAACAAGTGCCGAAAAAGGTCATATTGAGGTTGGCCTCAAGGAAAAAAAAATGGAGGCCAACCTTCTCTGAAAAAGGCCAGATTGGCCTTTTAAAGCCAAACCTGTTAACCCTGCGCGCCCCTGTGCACCTATATGCCACTCCCACCTTCGTCTCCCACCGTAACTTTGCCGTACAACCGCCTTGCATTGCCGTATAACCACCGTACATTGTTGTACAACCGCCGTACATTTCCGTATCACCACTGTACATCGTCGTAGGTCACAATCGTGCGACACCGTAATGTACCGTAAGTCTGTCGTGCATAGCCGTAACTCAGCCGTAATCAACCGTACAAGAAACTTAACTCCACCGTACCACGAGTGAACCGTGGCTAAAAGTACAACGGTACACGCCGATTTCCTTGCCGTCGTTTGCCGTGGCTCGAACCGTGAATGTGTGAAAGGGGCTTTAATGCACTAGTCTCGGAAGGCACTGAACAATTCTCAACTGCAATGCAAGCCTGCCCGCGATCGTGTCTCGATGCATACTGCCCTTCCGTCCCCTGTCCAGGATCACCGAGGCGGCCTCCGTCTGCAGCTGGGGTCAGGGGTGCTAACGCCACGACCGCCCTCGTCATGTAGGAAAACAATCTTAGAGGCTCAGGGGACAGGGTTGTCTGTCACATGCGTTATGAATGAAATAATCCTCAAGCCTGGGCGTTAGTTACCCTGCAGAGGGCAGAGGTTATCAGGTCATGTTTGTCAGCGGAACATCTGAGGATGCGATTCGATGGCTGGCGCTCCTTGCTCGCTGGCTGTTCTGCTATATCAGCCAGCCTTTCCTTTTCTCATTTCTCGTTCCTTCTTCCTTGCCTTCTCTCTTCCTTTTCTCCTTCCCGTTCCTCGATCGTTCCTCGGATCCTCATCTGTTGAACAGCCGAGGTTGCGATTCGACGGCTGTGCGCTCCTCGTTGGCTGATAAGGATCCGCTATATCGGTTAACCATCGTCGCCCCCTCTCTTCGCACCACCATCCTCAACATTTTCCCTCCTCCCCTCTTCTATATCTCCTCATTCATCCTTCTCTCCTACCTTGTTCCTCGTTCCTCTCGTTCCTCGGACTCTTACATTACCCCATTCCGACGGAGACGGCCGTTCTCGGCCGTGCTTAATGAGAGGGGCAAAGATGGCTTAATTTCATACAGACTTATTATATCACAATTAAGCAAAATATCATATACACAAAATTTCTCCAATTTAGTCTTATCTCCATTATCTCCATGATGCAACCCTGAGGTGGTTTTGTGGTAGTTTTAAAAAGAATGAAGGTTCCATCTATCACACACACACACACACACACACACACACACACACACACACACACACACACACACACACACACACACACACACACACACTCCGTAGTGTAGTAGTTAGCACGCTCATTTCATAACCCAGAAATCCCGGGTTCGATTCCCGGCGGTGCGGAGAAAGATTGGCGGTCTCCTTGAAAGCCGAGCCCCTGTCCACCTAGCAGTGAATGGGTATCGGGTGTTCGGGGTTGTGTCCCTCCTGCATATTGCCGATCTCTGGAATGATATGTGGGATGGGGATGTCTCTAGCCCAGCGTTTTTTAACCGTGTTCCGCAAGAGGTCGTTAGGGGTTCCGTGAGAAACAGTGATCATTTTTATATTTTTTTTATACATCACAAAGGACTGGCCAAGGGCACACAAAAAAAGTGGTAACACAAATCCCGCTTAATTACCAGTCCCTAAAAAGACAGTAAGAGAATAAAGAAAGGGGGGTGGGCCAATTTAGTTCGGGAGGTGTCTTGTTACTCTTCTCATGAAAAGATTTAAGTCGTAGGAAGGTGGAAAAATAGAAACAGGAAGAGAGTTCCAGAGTTTACCAGTGAAAGGGATGAAAGAGTAAAGATACTGATTAACTCTTGTATTAGGAAGATGGACATAATGGGGATGATAATGAGCAGAAAGTCTTGTGCGCCGAGGCCGCGGGAGGAGAGGAAGCATGCAGTTAGCAGCTTCAGAAGAACAGTGAGCATGAAAATATCGGTAGAAGATAGCAAGAGAAGCAACATTGCGGCGGTGATTTAAAGATTGAAGACAATCAGTCAGAAGAGGGGAGTTGATGAGACGAAAAGCTTTTGACTCAACCCTGTTTAGGAGAGCTGTATGAGTGGATCTCCCCCAAATATGTGAGACATATTCCATACATGGGCGGATAAGACCCCTGTACAGAGCAAGCAGCTGGGAGGGAGAAAAAAATGGACGCAGACGCGACAGGACACCTAACTTCTTAGAAGCTGTTTTAGCAGGAGAAGATATGTGAGATTTCCAGTTCAGATTTTTAGTAAAGAACAGTCCAAGAATGTTTATTGTAGTATAAGGAGATAGTTGAGTGTCATTGAAGAAGAGGGGATAGTTATCTGGTGGGTTTTGTCGAGTAGATAGGTGAAGAAATCGGGTTTTTGAGGCATTGAACAAAACAAGGTTTGCTTTGCCCCAATCAGAAATTATAAAAAGATCAGAAGTTAGGCGTTCGGTGACATCTCTCCGTGAATCACTTAGTTCCTGTTGAGTTGGACGTCTAATAAACGACGTTGAAAAATGCAGGGTAGAGTCATCAGCGTAGGAGTGGATAGGGCTTTGAGTTAGACTTAGAAGATCATTAATGAATAATAGAATGAGAGTGGGTGGTAGAACAGAACCCTGGGGAACACCACTATTGATAGACTTAAGAGAAGAACAATGTCCGTCTACAGTCGGCTAATGGGTAGGCGTCTGCAAATAGGCTAATCATATGTAAATGCATTTTTTTTTCATTTTTGTGTTTAATTTCATATTCATAATTTTACTATATACGTACGGCATATTCTTAGAAAATTATTGGGTATTATAATAAAGTCTTTAACCTGTTATATCATTTGAAATTATAATAATCATAGGGAATATATTTAGCGACGTCTATACGGCGCCAGTGTGAAACCGCCTTTAGCGGTCAGTGGACAGTAGCTGTACGTGACGAATTAAGTATCTGTGTACCAAAAATCAACCACAGGTTTCACATTAGAGAAGCAAATTTCATTATCTAAATTGGCTTCAAAAATAACAATTCCTTGACCCATATATTTGTTCATATGACATTTTGCCTTCATTTATCTTAGGCCTTTTCAACATTATCAATAAACGATTAAGTTATTGTGGTAGTTATTATCTGTTTTCGTTTTGTTTATGTGTTATGATATTGGTTATTTATGTTTATTTTTTGTGTTTACGGATATGGTTGATTTTTTTGTGTGTGAATGAAAGGTTTCTTGTATGAGGTTTCTTGAACAAATAGTTTGATTTCAGTTATGTATCTTATTTTTTTGCATTGTGAATAAACTTAAGAAAAACGTAACTTATTTATTGCTTAGAAGCAGTTATCAGAAGAAAAATATATATATTGTTTGTCTTATGAACTTTAAGTTTATAAAAGAGAAAGAAAGATATTAATAATGATTTGTAAGAATTTTTATGTAGGGGTTCCCTGAGACATGAAAATTATTGCAAGGGTTCCACAAGGGTAAAAAGGTTGAGAAACGCTGCTCTAGCCAATCACCGTTGTCCAAGCTCGTGACGTCACACGGGGGTGGCCATTAAGTCATCGCTGGGATATATGCTGTTTTATCTAACATAATTTATTTATTCTAGGCTAGGCTAGGATGTTTAAGGTTAGTTTAGTTTAGTTAGTTGGGTTAAATTAAACAATTTAATAAGTCTAATCTTAGATAAAACATACATATAATGGCCCAGCAATCACTTAAGCTCCACCTCCATGTGACGTCACGAGCTTGGACAACGGTGATTGGCTGGAGACATCCCCAAACCACATACTATTCCAGAGAACCGTAATATACCTCCCGATCCTCACAAGAACAACAACAACAACAGCAACCTATTTCCCGTATATCACAGCTAGGTATACACACACACCAGTAGTAGTAGTAGTAGTAGTAAGCACCCAGCCAGCCAGCACTTAGCACCTTCGACCATTCACCTATTTTTTCAAGATATGTTGTGCCGCACCCCCGCCTCCCCCAGGGCAGCCACCCCCCAGGCCACGCCACGCTCCTTCAGGTACGTCCAAACCTAACCCAACCCAAATCAAATCTAAACCAAGCCTTTACTTAACCTAAATTTAACCTATTCGTAACCTAACCTACCTAGCTATTATTATATATAAATAAGTGGTTACATTTTGGTTAAGTTAAGATTTGGTTTAGGTTTGATTTAGGTTATGTTATGTTTAGTATAGTTTAGGTTAAGTTTGTATAATTATTTAGGTTAAATAAGCGAATCTGATGACAATACAAATTTGCCGTGCGTGCATAGTCGTGGCAGTGAAGCTAATCGGGCGGGGAAGCTAGTCAGATCGCTACACCGCGGCGCGGCTAGGGATACGGCGACACGGACCCCTTATCGTCGCGGCTAGAGGTAGGGCGGCCCATTGTATGATGGAGCAGTGTGGCTGAGAGGTGATGGGCGGATTATAGGGAGAGGCTGGACACTGTAATAGGTCAATAAAGCTAATATTTAGAACATGACTGTGTCTGGATTCAAGTATTTTTCACCTTTCTACTATTTCATACAGGTCAGAACGAGTGTGTAAGTAATAATAAAATGTAGTGCAAACATTGAATTGTTCCTAGGCTAGTTTAATGATTTGATTAGGTTATTATTTGATGCTTTTACAAATGGAGTGTTTTTTCCCGTCAAAACCTCTAAAAAGTGTAATTTTAGAAATTTGTCATCACTTTTTCGAATTGCAAACAACATACTTTTTAGAGGTTAGCACAGGAAAAAACGCCCCTTTTAGTCCGGGAAAGATAGGAAAAAACCCTCAACAAAATGCAATAGTAATCATTACAGGTTTAATCAACTCAAAATTATGGTTGAAATAACATATCAAAAGTTTACTGGAATAAAAGTATGGGAACATGGTCTAATTTGCATAAATCCAAAATGGCCGCCACAGGAGCACTTCCAGTGCACCTAGACTACTTTTGGTGATGGTAAAGGACTTTTGTTGTTGATGTGGAAATTTATGTCACAAACACATATTTATTTGAGATCTTACCTATAGAAAACCCATTGTCTATCTCATCCCGACACAATACCCCAACTAGTCAACTAACTAGGGTACTTATCGGTGGATAGTAGGGTTGAATTGGGTTGTAGGCTTATCAATACTGCAATGTCTTGTTATTCGAAGTGGTCGCGCGTGATCGAGGCCGCAGGTGAAGGGCGGAGGCGGAGGCGTTATTTGTTATGGGCGTCAAGTGGTTCATCAAACCATCACGGCGCGGCGATTATAAATAATCACTGAGGCGTCAGAGAAGCTATTCAAGCTTAATAGACGCGGCACTGATATTCGCTATGTCGATAAGAAACGTCCTATTGTTAGACACTTATATGTACAAAATGAACGTATGTACAAATTATTCTCATTATAATCAGAGAAGCACAATGAAAGGTGTTATTAACGGGAGGGTCTAGAGTGAACTAATTCTCCGTGAGCGGGCGGCGGCGATCGCCACCCTACCCAGCCACGTATACAAATGTCAGTGGCTAGTATCTAATGAGCGGCGAGCAATGACCGGCCGCTTCAACCAAGGCGCTAATTATATAAGGTGTAAATGGTTAATGCCTCTGGGAAAGTTCATTTATAATATCCCAGTACTTATCATTTACTTAAATTACCTTAATTAATACCCATTACCATTATAACTATATATATATATATATATATATATATATATATATAATATATATATATATATATATAATATATATATATATATATATATATATATATACATCCCTACCTCTCTCCCCTATGATGAGCGGACAATCCTCCCTCACAGGGGGGGGGGGAACAAAACCACCACTCAACCAATTATTGAGAGGGTGGTTGGTGGATAATTTCCACAGTTGATATGGGATATGGAACTCAGGAGAACAGGCTAGACACAGTCACAGTGATGTAGTGTGGTATTGATAGTTAACAGTTAACTGAAAATTAAACATTATGTAAAACAAAATAGTCGAATTATAGTGCGGCATCAATATCTAAAACCGGACATGTCAACAAGATCTTAACAGTCAACTAAATCCTGCCTATTGGGTCTTCTCATGTCCTTTCACATGCTACCTACTATTCATAAATATAATAATGAAATAAATGTGTTAACTTCATGCATATAATCATGGTTATACTTTCAGCGTGTCCACATAAATATGGGTTATAACCGGTTCAGATGTGTCAGTAAATATAGTTCTTGTGCAATCATCTGAGATACATCTGAGATAAACTTAGCAATGCAAGAATTGTCTTAAGTCAGCTATGAAACTAGCGAACAAAACAAGGACACATCTGCAATAAGAATGGCAAAAGATTCGTCAGACACTCACAAAATGGTTCTTGTCTTCAAGGAATCCATTCACTGACAATCATGAACTGTACAACATGGCTACTGGAGTGACTGCAGATGAATCTGTCAATGTTGATCAAGCATCAGAAGTTGGCACGAAAATTCTTCAGAACATGATTGGTAAAACCGTTGAACAACATACATTAAAAAAGAAGGAACAAGTGATCCT
>JACEEZ010023934.1:168041-183041 GCA_016584305.1 Chionoecetes opilio
AAAAAAAAAAGCCGCCACAGGAGCACTTCCATTGTAGGCTACCTAAACTATTTTGGTGAGGTAAAGGACTTTATGTTGAATGGATATGGAACTCAGCAAACAGGCTAGACACAGCACATGATGTAGTTGTGGTATTGATATTTAAAACAGTTAACTAAAAATTAACATTATGTAAAACAAAATAGTCGAATTATAGTGCGGTATCAATATTTCAAACCGGACATGTCAACAAGATCTTAACAGTCAACTAAATCCTGCCTATTGGGTCTTCTCATGTCCTTTCACATACTACCTACTATTCACATATATAATAATGGAATAAATGTGTTAACTTTATACATATTATCATGGTTATATTTTCAGAATTTTCATCTTGTCCACATAAATAAGGGTTATAACCGGTTCAGCTGTGTCAGTAAATATAGTTCTTGTGCAATCATCTGAGATACATCTGAGATAAACTTAGCAATGCAAGAATTGTCTGGAGTCAGCTATGAAACCAGCGAACAACACAAAGACACATCTGCAACCAGAATGGCAAGATTCGTCAGACACTCACAAAATGTTTTTAGTCTTCAAGATTCCTTGAACTTTGCAACCTGGTTACTGGAGTGACTGCAGATGAATCTGTCAATGTTGATCAAGCATCAGAAGTTGGCACGAAAGTTCTTCAGAACATGATTGGTAAAACCGTTGAATAACATACATTAAAAAAGAAGGAACAAGTGATCCCTCCTAGTAACAGCAATGCAGTGAAAATCAAAGGAGATGTCATCAACATCGATCCACAGCTCCTATTCCAAAGACTAGTAACTGCATGCAGGCACACGCAACGACAATCCTGCTGAAGTGTTTGAATACGAGTTGTGCAGTTATCCACCTGCACTCTTTGAGAACGGGGGAACCCCAAGACTCGCTACTAAGTCTTCACTGGCTGATGCCATGTGGAAGTTAATGCCCCCTGACTTACCGACTCCATCAGGTGATGTACAATACTTGCTGGATGGTGGTGCATTGCTCCATAGAGTAAGCTGCAATCGGGGTGCTACGTATGCCGATATATGCCAAGCCTACACAAAGTATGTCACATCGCATTACGGAAGAGCCGTGATTGTCTTTGATGGATATCCTGAGGGACCATCAACCAAAGATGTTACTCACCAGCGAAGAGGGTTTGATCCATGCTATAGCATACTGTACACGTATCTGATGTCATAGGGTTCAAGGAGAAAAGGATGACTGTGAACTGAGATGCTGTCAACAAACAGAAGTTCATCCACCTATTGGCTGATCACGTAAGTCAGGCAGGATGTCATATTGAACATGCTAAGGCAGACGCTGATTTGATGATTGTGCAGACTGCCATTGCTGTTGCTACCAGGAATCCCACAAAACTCACAGTGGTGGTAGCAGAAGACACAGATATCCTCATTCTTTTGTGTTGGCATTGCACACCATCAACACCGGGTGTAAATTTAAAGCCAGAACCTCGTTCCGGTACCAAGAAAGCTCCAAGATGCTGGAATATTGCAGTGATGCGAACAGCTCTTGCTCCAGAGGTTTGTAACAATATTCTGTTTGTGCATGACATGCTGGGTTGTGACACTACATCTTCCCTATATGGTATTGGAAAGAAAGCAGGCCTGAAATTGATCAGCACAAATAAGCTATTCCTGGAGCAAGCGCACATGTTCTCTAATCAGACCTCAACACCCGCGAATGTGGTTACTGCTGGAGAAAAGGTACTAGTTGAAATCTTCAAAGGCCATCCTGATGACACATTGAACTTCCTCCGATTCCAACGTTTCCACCAGAAAGTAGCCAGCAGCACATCTCCTGTGCAACCCGAAGTATTGCCACCTTCGTCATCTGCAGCAAAATACCACAGTCTTCATGTCTATTTTCAAGTTCAAGAATGGATGGGTAGAACAGATATGTCACCAGAAGAATGGGGTTGGTACAAGCAAGGCAATAACTTTCTGCCTGTCCTCATGGATGGGCCTGGAGCTCCTACAGCTTTGCTCGAGGTAGTCAGATGAAAATGTAAATCAGGTTGTAGTATCAGGCAATGTAGCCTACTACATGCCGCAAGCATGGACTGGACTGTTCCACTGGCTGTGGGCATTGCCGATGTCTCTGTACAAATATATCACAGGTGCACGATGACGATGTAATAAATTAATGAGCAGCGTTTGATGATTGTTACTTTTAGTCACTTTTGTACAAACACGAACTGCCAATTATTATTTGCATTGCAATTATTAAATTGCAATACAAATATAATGAAATTTCGATTTCTGGCGCCCATCTTGAATTTATGCAAATTAGACTGTTCCCATACTTTTATTCGAGTAAACCTTTGATAAATTATACTATACATATTTTGTGTGGTGAATAATGCTGCTTTCATTGCTATTGCAATTTGTTGAGGGTTGACCCCTTTTTTGCCTAATTTCCCCGGACTATACTCAAAACTCCAGATTATACGCGATTCCCGATTACGGCCATGGGGTTTATTTTTCAATACTTGCTTCTTCATATTATAGTTGTAGGTCATATTTTTAGATCCTGGAATGGACGCGAAACCCTAATATGGGTCCTGCTTAGAGTGGCCCGCCGCGCTCCATAAGAACATAAGACATAAGAAAATAAGGAATCTACAAGAGGCCGTGATACCTACACGTGGTAGTTCCTGTAAACATTAACTGAGATCCATCCAGTGTGTACTACAGCTGCTACACATCCCTGCTGCCCCCTACACATCTCTCCAGTGTACTACAGCTGCTACACCCCCCCTACACATCCCTGCTGCCCCCTACACATCTCTCCAGTGTACTACAGCTGCTACACCCCCCCTACACATCCCTGCTGCCCCCCTACACATCCCTCCACAGTGTACTACAGCTGCTACACCCCCCCTACACACCCCTGCTGCCCCCTACACATCCCTCCACAGTGTACTACAGCTGCTACACCCCCCCTACACACCCCTGCTGCCCCCTACACATCCCTCCACAGTGTACTAAGGCTGCTACACCCCCCTACACATCCCTGCTGCCCCCTCCACATCCCTCCACAGTGTACTACAACTGCTACACCCCCCCTACACATCCCTGCTGCCCCCTACACATCCCTCCACAGTGTACTACAGCTGCTACACACCCCTCCACAGTGTACTACAGCTGCTACACCCCCCTACACACCCCTCCATAGTGTACTACAGCTGCTACACCCCCCCTACACATCCCTGCTGCCTCACACCACTCCACAGTGTACTACAGCTGCTACACCCCCCCTACACACCCCTCCACAGTGTACTACAGCTGCTACACCCCCCCTACACATCCCTGCTGCCTCACACCCCTCCACAGTGTACTACAGCTGCTACACCCCCCCTACACATCCCTGCTGCCTCACACCCCTCCACAGTGTACTACAGCTGCTACACCTCCCCTACACATCCCTGCTGCTACACACCCCTCCACAGTGTACTACAGCTGCTACACCCCCCTACACATCCCTGCTTCCCCAACACACCCCTGCTGCTTCACACCCCTCCACAGTGTACTACAACTACTACTCTGCCCCCTACAGCCCCCCCTACACATCTATACCCTCTACACCCTGCCCCCCTCTACACAGTGTTTTAGCATGCACACCCACATCAACCTTCCTCTTAAACCGCTTCCCGCACACCTCACAACTGTACTTAGCGGACCCGGAGTGTGCACGCGAATGGTTGTTTAAATTGGCCCAAGACACGAACTTCCGCCCACAGTCCCGGCACTCAAAGTTCCTCTCGTCCTAGTGGCTTTCGGAATGTTTGCTCAGCGCTGCCTCGTCGACGAATTTTTTCCCGCATTCCTGGCATTCAAAAGTCTTGTCGGAGTGCGTGAGTAAGTGCGTTCTCATGTTCTGTCGCATGGAGAAGTTTTTGCCACATTCTAGACATTCATGATCCTTCTTACCGGAGTGCGTGAAGGAGTGCGATTTGAGGAGTTTCGTGGTGGTGAATTTCTTACCGCACTCCTTGCATTCGCACTTCTTTACGCTAAAGATATGGTGCAAAATATGTCGTTTGAGCCGATCTTTACCAACGAATTTCTCTCCGCAATGTTGACACTCGAAGCTTTTCACGTCATTATGAGTGTACATGTGAATTTCTAACCTAATATCCGTATGAAATCTTTGCCCACACACATTGAGCCATACCACTGAGCCACGTATATATGTATGAGTACGTGTGCTGGGGTGAGCTAGGTGTAGTTTGCATGTCATAGGCAATAAAACCACTATGATAGGCTGAATGAGGATACTATTAAATATCTTAGATGGGCACGGCCGGACACATATTCCCGTTCTCTGGAGGAGTATGTGGCGTTTACTCTTGAACACGTCAGGTTAGGTTCCGTTAGGTTAGGGATAGGGTAGAATCAGTTTTTTCAATTCTCAAGGAAGTAAATTTGCGTGGGAATCACAATGGGCGTATTCTAGAGAAGAGTTTATGGTTAGTTTCGGAGCTACGTAGATTCAAGCGTCTTCACTTGGAAACCAGACTCGCATAGAGGTCGGGAATATGCCGGCCGGAGGTGTGTTGTGACGATGGCAGGCTGGCGTGACTCTCGGTGATCAGCACAGCAATCAGGCAGGCTGCAGGGTCATGTGTTAATTAGGCTTCACCTGCTTCCTACTGCCTCAGGATAACCTACATATATATATATTGTATACTGCAATGTGTGCGATAATGTCCATGTACTGAGGTGTGCCTTGCTAGTTCCTGTTTGACTGTACAGTTTTGCCTCACAACAGGGACTCCACTGGAAATAAGTCAGTTAATTTTTGTGGCTTATCCTTGTGAGAGTTAGCATACTTCACGGTTATGTTAATGCAATGTGCCTGTATGATCTAAATTGTGAACTAACTCTCACGAAATCAATCGTCAATCTTACGTCAATCAATCAATCAATCACAATATTTGGCCTGTACAGGTCATTCCTCTGTTTTTTCTCTCAATTCTAACACTAAGTCAAGGTTTCAGCATATTGATTAACCCAAATTTACGTCTAGAAGTTGTATGAATATGTTACGAAGACAAAAAGTTATGGCGAGACTGAAGTACCTAAGTTTTGTATTATTATATTAGCCCACCGTTAATGTTTTTATTATCACTACAATAGAAAGTAGTTAACTTTTCTGTTTTTATTATCACTACAATAGAAAGTAGTTAACTTTTCTGTTTTTATTATCACTACAATAGAAAGTAGTTAACGTTTCTGTTTTTATTATCACTACAATAGAAAGTAGTTAACGTTTCTATTTTTATTATCACTACAATAGAAAGTAGTTAACGTTTCTATTTGTATTATCACTACAATAGAAAGTAGTTAACGTTTCTATTTTTATTATCACTACAATAGAAAGTAGTTAACGTTTCTGTTTTTATTATCACTACAATAGAAAGTAGTTAACGTTTCTATTTTTATTATCACTACAATAGAAAGTAGTTAACGGTTTCTATTTGTATATCACTACAATAGAAAGTAGTTAACGTTTCTATTTTTATTATCACTACAATAGAAAGTAGCTAACGTTTCTGTTTTTATTATCACTACAATAGAAAGTAGTTAACGTTTCTGTTTTTATTATCACTACAATAGAAAGTAGTTAACGTTTCTATTTTTATTATCACTACAATAGAAAGTAGTTAACGTTTCTATTTTTATTATCACTACAATAGAAAGTAGTTAACGTTTCTATTTTTATTATCACTACAATAGAAAGTAGTTAACGTTTCTATTTTTATTATCACTACAATAGAAAGTAGTTAACGTTTCTATTTTTATTATCACTACAATAGAAAGTAGTTAACGTTTCTGTTTTTATTATCACTACAATAGAAAGTAGTTAACATAAGTACTCAAACGTCCTTCCCACCTAGTGCAAGGCTTTCTTATATCTCATAGTGCGTATATGATGGAATCATATAATAAAAAATAAAAAAGGACAAGGTAAGGAGGGAAGAAAGAGGAAATATGTGAAATAAAATATATTACAGAAAAAAAATCGATAAAAATTGAAAGGTTTGGAACAGTCAATGGCGGAAAAAAAATAATATGATGCTGTTAATTGAATTTAATGAGGTATTTTTTTATGGTGAATTGAGAGAGAGAGAGAGAGATGCTGTTAATTGAATTTAATGAGGTAGTTTTTTATGGTGAATGGAGTAGAGAGAGAGAGAGAGAGAGGAGAGAGAAGAGAGAGGAGAGAGGAGGAGAGGAGAGAGAGAGAGAGAGAGAGAGAAGAAGAGAGAGAGAGAGGAGAGAGAGAGAAGAGAGAGAGAGAGAGAGAGAGAGAGAAGAGATAGAGAGAGGGAAGAGAGCGAGCGAGCGAGCGAGCGAGCGAGCGAGAAGAAAGAGAGCGAGCGAAGAGAGAGCGAGAGAGAGAGAGAGAGAGAGAGAGAGAGAGAGAGAGGGAGAGAGAGAGAGAGAGAAGAGAGAGAGAGAGAAGAGGAGGAGTAGAGAAGAGAGAGAGAGAGAGAGAGAGAGAGAGAGAGAATAGAGTAGAGAGAGAGAGAAGAGAGAGAGAGAGAGAGAGAGAGAGAGAGAGAGAGAGGAGAATAGATAGAGAGAGAGAGAGAGAGAGAGAGAAGAGTGAGAGAGAGAGAGAGGAGAGAGAGAGAGAGAGAGAGAGAGAGAGAGAGAGAGAGAGAGAGAGAGAGAGAGAGAGAGAGAGAGAGAGAGAGGAGATAGAGAGAGAGAGAGAGAGAGAGAGAGGAAGTAAACCAGACACAAAATAAAGTAATTGACGGAAGATCTCACTAACGCTCACTGATATGGGCAGGCCGGCCGACTGCCACCACAGGCCGCCGATCAACACAGCAGTCGGCGGCCAAGCCCAAAACTATACTACCTACTGTTGTGGTCAAATCCTTGTGTTAGTAAGTTTGGTTTGGTGGTTGTGGGGTTGTGGTGGGCTGTACGTGGTGAATATTTGGCAGTGGTCGTAGTAGTTGCAATGGATGACATTGTAGGCAGAGGTAGGGGAAGAGGGAGAAGGGAGGGAAGAGGTGTGGTGGGTAGTAGTAGTAAAGGTGGTTCTGTTTGTGGTAGTAGTAGTGTATTTTGAAAGATGGTGAAAGAGTAAGAAGAGGAGGGCTTACATTTTTTTGTGGGTGTGTGATAAAAAAGTGCCGTTATTTTAATTTACCACCCCACCCACACACACCCACACACACCGTTCACCCCCCCCCCCCCACTACCCAAACTCCCCTTTAAACCACCACCACCACTGACTAACACCTCTCCTCTAATCTCTTCCATCTAATCTCATCTCAACTGCACGAAGAAATCAACAGCGGATCCGTAGATAACATTGATATAGGAGTTCCGCGGCCTCACCCCGCCCGCCCAACCTCCACCCCAGCCCCCCACTATGGATGGCCCCCACCCAGGAATCGGATCCACTCCAGGGGCACCGGGGGCTCTGACTACAACTATGGGAACATTGTATACTGTCCTAAGCCCTTCCAGAGGCCCTACCCATGAAACCATCGATCCGGAACCGAACAGGGGTGGGAGGACGAAGACCGGATAACAATAGGCGGTTCCAGCCGGGTTTCTTGTCGGGTGGAGACCGGGTCGGCCTACTGGGAGAAAAACGAACGCCCCCATAATCCCATCTCGCCCCAGGCCTCAGAAAGGCCAGGGGAAAGTCCTTCGGGAGAGGGTAGAAACGGCTGGGTATTTCTTCCCGACTATGCCCATTACCCCTTAAACAAGTGGTTGTCGCGGGAGCATGGTAAGCCCTGGGTATTGACATGGGTATCGGGGCACGGGCATACCCTACCCTCAACGTTGGTCAACGCTACCATTACAGATTGAAGAAAGAGTTTGCATGATTTGCCATCACATTCGTGTATGACCATTGAAGTAAACACCTTATTTGGATGAACTCTCAGATACTGTTGACACAAACTTTAAATACTTGTAAGTATGAGATAACTGTAGACTGTTTTTAATTGTCTCGCATAAATGCCTTAACCCTTCAACGCCAGTATCTTTTCCGTGCATATAAATAAGTGTATGTTGTCGAGCCATAAAATTATGAAAGTTACTGATACCAGATCAATTGAGTGGACAAGGACACTAGGCATGTCATAGCTATAAAAATATTGGGCTTACAAGTCACTAAAATTGTTCTAATGGGTACCCAAATTACAATGAAATACGTTCCTGGGTTTCGATGGGGTGTGCTGAGGTGGCATGACAACTCACCCGCCACCCTTGAGCTGTGGGCTGGCCGGGCGGGGCAGCTCCATGTAGTACTGACGTCTCACATTAATAATCCGTCGGACGTCGGAGATACGGGGACTTTTGCCCCCCCAGGCCGTTAAAACCCTCCCTGTCCTCCCCTGAGGTTCCCTGGCTTGTTACAGGTCCCCGGGGCACCTAACGGCCCGCCCTGTCATGCACTGTGCCATCATTAAAACCTCACCACCGGCCTCGTCGACCCTGGAATGCCCAGGGGGCCCTAATCCCTGCGGGTATGTCTGCAATGCCCCGGGGTCCCTGAGGGGCCCTGGGCGAGAACCACAGGTGGGGTGTGATACAAGGTCTTGGTGGCACCGCAGGCCCGCTGATCAAGTGCACGGGGCATGAAGGGCATATCTCCATGTACCAAATGTTTTTCATTTTTATAATGCTTCAACGGCATTTTAAATGCTTCAGCGGCATTTTATAATGCTTCACGGCATTTTATAATGCTTTAACGGCATTTTATATGCTTCAGCGGCATTTTATAATGCTTCTACGGCATTTTATAATGCTTCAACGCCCTTTTATAATGCTTCAACGGCATTTTATAATGCTTCAGCGGCATTTTTTTAGTGCTTCAACGACATTTTGTAATGCTTCAACGGCATTTATTTAAAGCTTCACGGGATTTAATAATGCTACGGCGGCATTTTATAATTCTTCAACGGCATTTTATAATGCTTCAACGGGATTTTATATGCTTCAGCGGCATTTTATAATGCTTCAACGGCATTTTATAATGCTTCCCAAAAGCCCCGGGATTTTATAATGCTTCAACGACATTTTATAATGCTTTAACGGCATTTTATAATGCTTCAAAGACATTTTATAATGCTTCAACGGCATTTTATAATGCTTCAGCGGCATTTTATAGTGCTTCAACGACATTTTATAATGCTTCAACGGGATTTTATAATGCTCAACGGTATTTTATAATGCTTCAACGGCATTTGATAATGCTTCAACGGCATTTTAATAATGCTACAACGGCATTTTATAATGCTTCAACGGCATTTTATAATGCTTCAACGGCATTTTATAATGCTTCACGACATTTTATAATGCTTCAGCGGCATTTTATAATGCTTCAAAGGCAATTTTATAATGCTTCAACGGCATTTTATAATGCTTCAACGCCTTTTAAAAATGCCCTTGCGGCATTTTATAATGCTTTCAACGGCATTTTATAATGCTTCAGCGGCATTTTATAATGCTTCAACGGGAATTTTATAATGCTTCAGCGGCATTTTTTAATGCTTCAACGGCATTTTATAATGCTTCACGGCATTTTATAATGCTTCAACGGCATTTTTAAAAGTTTCAACGACATTTTATAATGCGTCAGCGGCATTTTATAATGCTTCAGCGCATTTTATAATGCTTCAACGGCATTTTAAATGCTTTTAACGGCATTTTTTAATGCTTCAACGACATTTTATAATGCTTCAGCGGCATTTTATAATGCTTCAACGGCATTTTATAATCTTCAACGGCATTTTATAATGCTTCAAAGGCATTTTATAATGCTTCAGCGGCATTTTATAATGCTGGGAACGGCATTTTATAATGCTTCAACGCATTATATAATGCTTCAAACGGCATTTTATAATGTTTCAACGACATTTTATAGTGCGTCAGCGGCATTTTATAATGCTTCAACGGCATTTTATAATGCTTCAACGGCATTTTATAATGCTTCAGCGGCATTTTATAATGCTTCAACGGCATTTTATAATGCTTTAATGCTTCAACGGCATTTTTTAATGCTTCAGCGGCATTTTATATTGCTTCAAGGACATTTTATAATGCTTTAATGCTTCAACGGCATTTTATAATGCTTCAGCGGCATTTTATATTGCTTCAACGACATTTTATAATGCTTCAGCGGCATTTTATAATGCTTCAGCGGCATTTTATAATGCTTCAACGGCATTTTATAATGCTTTAATGCTTCAACGGCATTTTATAATGCTTCAGCGGCATTTTATAATGCTTCAACGACATTTTATAATGCTTCAACGACATTTTATAATGCATCAACAACATTTTATAATGCATCAACGGCATTTTATAATGCATCAATGGCATTTTATAATGCTTCAACGGAATTTTATAATGCTTCAACGACATTTTACAATGCATCAACGGCATTTTATAATGCTTCAACGACATTTTATAATGTTTCAACGGCATTTTATAATGCTTCAACGGCATTTTATAATGCTTACAACGGTATTTTATAAAGCTTCAACGGCTTTTTTTTAAAAATATTGCTTCAACGGCATTTTATAATGCTTCAACGGCATTTTTAATGCTTTTAACGACATTTTTAAAAATGCATCAACGGCTTTATAATGCTTCAACGACATTTTATAATGCTTCAACGGCAAATTTTTAATGCTTCAAACGCATTTTATAATCCATCAACGGCATTTTATAATGCTTCAACGGTATTTTATAATGCTTCAACGACATTTTATAATGCTTCAACGACATTTTATATTGCTTCAACGACATTTTATAATGCTTCAACGACATTTTATAATCCATCAACGGCATTTTATAATGCTTCAACGGCATTTTTTAATGCTTCAACGACATTTTTCAAATGCTTCAACGGCATTTTATAATGCTTCAACGACATTTTATAATGCTTCAACGGCATTTTATAATGCTTCAACGGCATTTTATAATGCTTACAACGGTATTTTATAATGCTTCAACGACATTTTATAATGCTTCAGCGGCATTTTATAATGCTTCAACGGCATTTTATAATGCTTCAACGGCATTTTATAATGCTTTCAACGGCATTTTATAATGCTTCAACGACATTTTATAATGCTTCAACGGCATTTTATAATGCTTCAACGGCATTTTAGGAAGGCTTCAACGGCATTATTTAATGCTGCAGCGGCATTTTATAATGCTTCAAAGACATTTTATAATGCTTCAACGACATTTTATAATGCTTCAACGACATTTTATAATGCTTCAACGACATTTTATAATGCTTCAGCGGCATTTTATAATGCTTCAACGGCATTTTATAATGCTTCAACGACATTTTATAATGCTTCAACGACATTTTATAATGCTTCAACGACATTTTATAATGCTTCAACGACATTTTATAATGCTTCAGCGGCATTTTATAATGCTTCAACGGCATTTTATAATGCTTAAACGACATTTTATAATGCTTCAGCGGCATTTTATAATGCTTCAAAGGCATTTTATAATGCTTCAAAGGCATTTTCTAATGCTTCAAAGGCATTTTATAATGCTTCAAAGGCATTTTATAATGCTTCAAAGGCATTTTATAATGCTTCAAAGGCATTTTCTAATGCTTCAAAGGCATTTTATAATGCTTCAAAGGCATTTTCTAATGCTTCAAAGGCATTTTATAATGCTTAAACGACATTTTATAATGCTTCAGCGGCATTTTATAATGCTTCAAAGGCATTTTATAATGCTTCAACGGCATTTTCTACTGCTTCAAAGGCATTTTATAATGCTTTCAACGACATTTTATAATGCTTCAACGACATTTTATAATGCTTCAACGGCATTTTATAATGCTTTAACGACATTTTATAATGCTTCAGCGGCATTTTATAATGCTTCAAAGACATTTTATAATGCTTCAGCGGCATTTTATAATGCTTCATAGACATTTTATTATGCATCAACGATATTTTATAATGCTTCAGCGGCATTTTGTAATGCTTCAACGACATTTTATAATGCTTCAACGACATTTTATAATGCTTCAAAGACATTTTATAATGCTTCAACGGCATTTTATAATGCTGCAACGACATTTTATAATGCTTCAACGGCATTTTATAATGCTTCAGCGGCATTTTATAATGCTTCAACGACATTTTATAATGCTTCAACGACATTTTATAATGCTTCAACGATATTTTATAATGCTTCAACGACATTTTATAATGCTTCAACGACATTATATAATGCTGCAACGACATTTTATAATGCTTCAACGACATGTTATAATGCTTCAACGACATTTTATAATGCTTCAACGACATTTTATAATGCTTCAACGACATTTTATAATGCTTCAACGACATTTTATAATGCTTCAA
Organism: Chionoecetes opilio; assembly: GCA_016584305.1. NCBI lineage: Eukaryota > Metazoa > Arthropoda > Malacostraca > Decapoda > Majidae > Chionoecetes > Chionoecetes opilio. The sequence continues at coordinate 180,466 of JACEEZ010023934.1, forward strand.
AGGCATTTTATAATGCTTCAACGACAGTTTATAATACTTCAACTACATTTTATAATGCTTCAACGACATTTTATAATGCTTCAACGCATTTTAGAAAGGCTTCAACGGCATTATTTAATGCTTTCAACGGCATTATTTAATGCTTAGAACGACATTTTATAATGCTTCAACGGCATTTTATAATGTGTTCTTGAAGGAGCATGTCTAGGAGCATCGACCTGAATCCATTGGTGGTATGCAGCGGCCGTCACCACCAAGATGGCAGCCGTCAGGAAGGCAGAGTGGCACCAAAATGGCAGCCGTCAGGAAGCCAGAGTGGCACCAAGATGGCAAACGTCAGGAAGGCAGAGTGGCACCGAGATGGCAACCGTCAGGAAGGCGTAGTGGCACCAAGATGGCGGCCGTCAGGAAGGCAGAGTGGCACCAAGATTGCAGCCGTCAGGAGGCAGAGTGGCACCAAAGATGGCAGCCGTCAGGAAGGCAGAGTGGCAAACCAAGATGGCAGCCGTCAGGAAGGCAGAGTGGCACCAAGATGGACCGTCAGGAAGGCAGAGTGGCACCAAGATGGCAGCCGTCAGGAAGGCAAGTGGCACCAAGATGGCGGCCGTCAGGAAGGCAGAGTTGCACCAAATGGCAGCCGTAAGGAAGGCAAGTGGCACCAAGATGGTAGACGTCAGGAAGGCAGAGTGGCACCAAGATGGCGGCCGTCGGAAGCAGAGTGGCACCAAAATGGCACCGTCAGGGAAAGGGAGAGTGGCACCCCCGATGGCAGCCGTAAGGAAGGCAAACGTGGCACCAAGATGGCAGCCGTCAGGGAAAGGGAGAGTGGCCCAAGATGGGAGCCGTCAGGAAGGCAGAGTCGCACCAAGATGGCGGCCGTCAGGGAAAACGAGTGGCACCAAGATGGCAGCCCTAAGGAAAGGGAGAGTGGCACCAAGATGGCGGCCGTCAGGAAGGCAGAGTGCACCAAGATGGGACCGTCAGGAAGGCGAGTGGCACCAAGATGGGGGCCGTCAGGAAGGCAGAGTGGCACCAAGATGGGAAAACCCTAAGGAAGGCAGAGTAGCACCAAGATGGCGGCAGTCCGGAGGGGAGAGTGGCACCAAAAGGGCAGCCGTTAGGAAGGCAGAGTGGCACCAGATGGCGGCCGTCAGGAAGGCAGAGTGGCCCAAGATGGCGGCCGTCAGGGAAAGGGAAGTGGCACCAAGATGGCGGCCGTCAGGAAGGCAGGGGGCACCAAGATGGCGGCCGTGAGGAAGGCAGAGTGCACCAAGATGGCAGCCGTAAGGAAGGGAGAGTGGCACCAAGATGGCAGCCGTAAGGAAGGCGAGTGGCACCCAAGATTTGGGGCCGTAAGGAAACAGAGTGGCACCAAGATGGCAGCCGTAAGGAACAGAGTGGCACCAAGATGGCAGCGTAAGGAAGACAGAGTGGCACCAAGATGGCACCGTAAGGAAGGCAGAGTGGCACCAAGATGGCAGCCGTAAGGAAGGCAGAGTGGCACCAAAATGGCAGCCGTAAAAGGGAAGACAGAGTGGCACCAAGATGGCAGCCGTAAGGAAGGCAGAGTGGGCACCAAGATGGCAGCCGTAAGGAAGACAAGTGGCACCAAGATGGCAGCCGTAAGGAAGGCAGAGTGGTACCAGATGGCAGGCGTCAGGAAGGCAAGTGGCACCAAGATGGCAACCGTAAGGAAGGCAAAGTGGCACCAAGATGGCGCCGTCAGGAAGGCAGAGTGGGACCAAGATGGCAGCCGTAAGGAAGACAGAGTGGCATCAAGATGGCAGCCGTAAGGAAGGCAGAGTGGCACCAAGATGGGAGCGGTAAGGAAGGCAGAGTGGCACCAAAATGGCAGCCGTAAGGAAGACAGAGTGGCACCAAGATAGCAGCCGTAAGGAAGGCAAGTGCACCAAGTGGCAGCCGTAAGGAAGGGAGAGTGGCACCCAAAATGGCAGCCGTAAGGAAAGCAGAGTGGCACCAAGATGGCGGCCGTAAGGAAGCAGAGTGGCACCCAAAATGGCGGCCGTCAGGGAAAGGGGAGTGGCACCAAGATGGCAGCCGTCAGGAAGGCAGAGTGGCACCAGATTGGCGGCCGTCAGGAGGGCAAAGTGGCACCAAGATGGCAACCGCAAGGAAGGCAGAGTAGCACCAAGATGGCGGCCGTCCGGGGGCAGAGTGGCACCAAGATGGCAGCCGTCAGGGAAAGGGAGAGTGGCACCAAGATGGCGGCCGTCAAAAAGCAGAGTGCAAACCCAAAATGGCGGCCGTCAGGAAGGCAGAGTGGGACCAAGATGGCGGCCGTCAGGAAGGCAGAGTGGCACCAAGATGGGGGGCATTGGGGGAAGGCAGAGTGGCACAAGATGCAGCCGTAAGGAAGGCAGAGTGGCACCAAGATGGCAGTCGTAAGGAAGGCAGAGTGGCACCAAGATGGCAGCCGTAAGGAAGACAGAGTGGCACCAAGATGGCAGCCGTAAAGGGAAAGGGAGAGTGGCACCAAAATGGCAGCCGTAAGGAAGACAGAGTGGCACCAAGATGGCGCCGTAAGGAAGACAGAGTGGCACCAAGATGGCAAACCG
>JACEEZ010023934.1:188041-199694 GCA_016584305.1 Chionoecetes opilio
ACTGCATAACACTTCACCTTACCCTCCCCCACTGTTCACACGCAGTAAAACACTGCACCATACCCTCCCCCCCCTCACCTCCCCACTGTCACACTCATAACACTTCACCATACCCTTCCCCCCTCCACACTGTCACCACGCATAAACATCACCATACCCTCCCCCCTCCCCCACTGTCACTCATCACACTTCACCATACCCTCCCCCCTCCCCCACTGTTCACACTCATAACACTCACCCCATACCCTCCCCCATCCCAATGTCACAACATATACCCACTCACCATAGCCTCACCCTCCCCCTGTCACACTCATCACACTTCACAATAAACTCCCCACTCCCCACTGTTAACACTTCTAACACTTCACCATAACCTCCCCCTACTGTCACAACAAACAACTTCAACCATACCCTCCCCCTCGCTACTTTCACACTCATAACACTTCACAATACCCCCCCACTTGTCACACTCATAACACTTCACCATACCCTCCCCCCGTCACACTCATAACGGGCTTCACCATACCCTCCCTCCCCCCAACTGTCACACTCAAACACTTCCCATGCCCCCCCTCCCCCCCACGTCACACTCATAACATTCACCATACCCTCCCCCCAATGTCACACCATAAAATCTTCACCATACCCTACCCCCTCCCCACGGTCACATCATAACACTTCACCATTAGCCACCCCATGGGAACACTCATAAAACAATTCACCATACCCTGCCCCACCGTCACACTCACCAAACACTTCACCATACCCTCCCCCCTCCCCACGTCACACTCATAACGCTTCAACCATACCCTCCCTCCCCCCCACTGTCACACTCATAACACTTCACCATACCCTCCCTCCCCCCCACTGTCACACTCGTAACACTTCACCATACCACTCCCCCCCTTCACACTCATAACACTTCACATACCCTCCCCCCTCCCCAACTGTCACACTCATAACCACTTCACCATACCCCATCCATGGTCACACTCATAACACTTCACCCTACCCCCCCGTCACACTCATAACACTCCCATACCCTCCCCACTGTCACACTCATAACACCTTCACCATAACCTCCCCCCCCCCACTGTCACACTCATAACACTTCAACCATACCTCCCTCCCCCCCTGTCACATCATAACCATTCACCATAAACTTCCCTCCCCCCCACTGTCCCACACTCAGAACAATTCACCCTACCCTCCCTGCCCCCCACTGTCACACGCATTAACACTTCACCATACCCTCCCTCGACCCCCACTTGTCAAACGCATAAACACTTCACCATACTCCCTCCCCCCCCCACGGTCACCACTCATAACACTTCACCATACCCTCCCCTCCCCCCCACGTTCACACTCAAACATTCACCATACCCTCTCCCCGTCACACTCATAACACTTCACATAACCCTCCCTCCCCACCCTTGTCACACTCATAAAATTCACCATACCCTCCTGCCCCCCCCACTGTCACACTCATAACACTTACCATACCCTCCCCACCGTCACACTCATAACGCTTCACCTACCCTCCTCACCCCCCCCCTGTCACACTCATAACACTTCACCATTACCCCCCCTCCCCCCACTGTCCACACTCATAACATTCCACCATACCCTCAACCCCACTGTCACACTCATAACACTTAACCATACCCTCCGCCCTCCGTGGACTATAAGCAATATTTTATAGTTATGGGACCTGTTTAGTATCCTTGGTTCGCACTAAATGATTGGGTATATTCAGTTCCTTTCGTTAATTTTATCGGCTAACAAAATACGATTTTTTTAGCAAAGGAAAGATCTGGGCGTGAAGGGGTTAAGCGTTAGGTAAATGTTAGTACGGCACAATACAGCCCCTCGCCCTCGCAGACACAGGTATGCAGGGACCAGGTAAAGCCGGATCAGAAGGCACGTAAGCAAAGGTAGGCGCGGCAAGGTAGGGGGAGAGAGAGAGAGAGAGAGAGAGAGAGAGAGAGAGATAGAGGAGAGAGAGAGAGAGACTCGAGAGGGAGGGAGAAGAGAGAGAGAGAGAGGGAGAGAGATGGAGAGAGAGAGAGACGATGAGAGAGAGAGAGCAGAGAGAGAAGAGAGAGAGATGAGAATGAGAGAGAGAGAGAGATGAGAGAGAGAGAGGAGGGAGAGGAGAGAGAGAGTGAGAGATCGAGAGAGGAGAGAGATGACCTGAGAGAGAGAGGAGAGAGAGAGAGAGATGGACGAGAGAGAGAGGAGGAGAGAGAAGAGATAGAGGAGAGAGAGGTGGGAAGAGGAGAGAGGAGAGAGAGAGAGAGAGAGAGAGAGAATTGGAGAGGAGAGAGAGAGAGAGGGAGAGATGAGAGAGAGGAGAGAGAGAGAGAGAAGAGAGTAGAGAGGAGAGAGGAGAGAGAGACGATGAGAGTACGGGAGAGAGAGAGAGAGAGAGAAGGAGAGAAGAGAGAGAGAGAGAGAGGAGAGAGGAAAGAGAGAGAGAACGAGGATTGAGAGAGGAGAAGGAGAGATAGAGGAGAGAGAGAGAGAGAGAGAGAGGAGAGGAGACGAGGAGAGAGAGAAAGACGACGAGAGACGGAGAGAAGAGAGATGAGAGAGGAGGAGAGAGAGAGAGAGAGACCGAGGAAGAGAGATGAGAGAGAGAGAGAGAGACGAGAGAGAGACCAGAGAGAGAGAGAGAGTGACCGAGAGAGAGAGAGAGAGGAGAGAGAGAGATAAGAGAGAGAGAGAGAGAGCGACCGCGAGAGAGCGATGAGAGCGAGAGAGAGCGAGCGATGCTGAGCGAGAGAGAGAGAGAGACGAGAGAGAGAGAGAGACCGGAGAGAGAAGAGACGGAGAGAGAGAGAGAGAGTGAGAGGAGAGAGAGAGAGAGAGAGAGAGAGAGAGAGAGAGAGAGGGAAGAAGAGATAGAGAGAGAGCGATGAGAGAGAGAGAGAGAGAGAGGAGAGGAGACGAGAAGAGAGAGGAGACCGATGAGAGAGGGAGAGAGAGAGAGAGGATGGATTCGTACATACCGAGTGTTGAATATCGCAGTGCAGAGAGAGAGAGAGAGAGAGAGGAGAGGAGGAGGAAGAGAGGAGAGAGAGAGAGAGAAGAGAGAGAGAGGAAGGAGAGAGAAGAGAGAAGACGGAGGTCGGAGGAGAGAGAGAGAGAGTGAGGACGAGCGAGAGAGACGACCTGAGAGAGAGGAGTGAGGATGGATTCGTACATAACGAGTGTGAATATCGCAGGGCAGAGAGAGAGAGAGAAGAGAGAGATGAGGAAGAGGAGAGAGAGGAGGAGAGAGAGAGAGAGAGAGAGAGAAGGAGGAGAGAAGAGAGAGAGAGAGGAAGAGAGGAGAGAGTGGTCGACGTTGGGAACGGGACTACAGTAAGGTCGCATCTAGTGTATATGTTTAGGAGTGTCCTCCCGCCGTCGTCGTTCGCTCGGAAAAAAACCCCAGAAATGTGAAATTGAAAACGTCTAATACTTGAAGATACAAAGCATTAAAAACAACTTGAAAACGGGGTAGATTATACAGACATGATTAAGCTACCATGTATTCAGATGGGCACATAAAAATCAGTAGTGATTGCTCTAATTCAGTAATATATTGCGGATTGGCGACATCACTGCAGTTGGCGACTTTACTGTATCTAGGGTAGTACTATGACTTTCTCATCTATATTCGCCATCTAGATTATCTATTCTGAATATAAACGCGCGCCATATTTCTCACTTTCCTCCAAAGTTACGAGGCGCACAGTGGCACAGGTTGACTTCATACATAGTCAAGGAGTGTTCGTTGACAGTACTACGTCCTACCCTCACGCCTCCCCCCACCCTCCATACTGAGACGTGCTGCAAGGGTAGACAGTCAGCCACTGGTACTACGTCTGACAGCACCCTCTTTCTTTCTTCTTTCCAATGCAACATAAAGTTGTAATACCAAAGCTAGTCAGTTTCGAATATCATGCATGTGCTCACTTTATTTAGGTAGTGTGTGTTCTATCTATCTGTCTATCTGCTTGCCTGTTATCTATCTATCTATTGCTGCCTGTATATCCATCTGTCTAATCTGCTTGTCTGCTCTATCTATCTATCTATATGATTGCCTGTCTATCTATCTTTCTTATCTGGCTTTGTTGCCTGTCCTAATTGCTCTGACTTGGTCTATCTGCTTGCCTGTATATCTATCTATCTAATTTCTGTGTGACTGCTATCTATCTGATTGCCATGCTATCTATCTATCTATCTATCTGCTGCTGTCTATACATATAATATATCCTGTTTGCCGTCTATCTATCTATCATCTGTATTGCCTGTCTATCTATTGGTCTATCGATTGCCTGTCTATCTATCTGCTTGCCTAAAAATATCTATCTGTCCTATCTCTTTCCTGTCTATTATCTATCTATCTTATCTGTTTGCCGCTGTCTATTATCTATCTATCTGCTTGCCTGTCTATATATCTGTTACTGCTTGCCCCTGTCTTATTATCTATCTATCGATGCCGTCTATCATCTATCTATCTGCTTGCTGTCTATCTATCTATCTATTTGCTTGCCTGTATATCTATCTGTTCTATCTGCTTGCCGGTCTATCTATCTATTCTATCTGCTTGCCTGTCTATCTGCTTGCCTGTCTATCTATCTGTCTATCTGCTTGCCCTGTCGAATCTATCTGTATTGCTTGCCTGTCTATCTATTCTGTCTATCTGCTTGCCTCTGTCTATCTATCTGTTATCTGCTTGCCAGTATATCTATCTATCAATCTGCTTGCCTGTCTATGTCTATATATCTCTCTATCTTTTTGCTTGCCTGTCTATCTATATGTCTATATGCTTAGCTCTGTCTACCATCTATCTATATGCTGCTTGTTATTATCTACATATGTTTGCCGTCTATCTATCTGCTTTTATCTGTCTATCTATCTGTCTATCTGCTTGCATATCTGATCTATACCTTTGCCTGTCTATCTATCTATCTATATGTTTGCTTGTATATCTATCTATCTATCTGCTCACTGTCTATCTATCTATCTATATGTTGTGCCTGTCTATCTATCTATCTATCTGCTTGCCTGTCTATCTATCTATCTATATGTGTGGCCTGTCTATCTATCATGTCTATCTGACTTGCCGGTCTATCTATTATCGATCTGCTGCCAGCATCTATCTATCTAATGTTTGCCTGTCTATCTATCTATCTAAGTTTGCCTCCTGTCTAGCATCATATTAAGCTTGCCTGTCTATCTTCTAACTATATTGTGCCTGTGTATCTATTATCTATCTGCTAACTGTCTATCATCATCTATATGTTTGCCTGTCTATCTATATATCTATCTGCTTGCCTGTCTATCTATCTTCTATTATGTTTGCCCTGTCTTATCTATCTATCTATATGTTTGCCTAGTCTAATCATCTGCTTGCCCTCTATATATATATATCTATATGTTTTGCCTGTCTATCATCTATTCTATATCGCTTGCCTGTCTATCTATCTACTATAGGTTTTGCTGTCATATTCTATCTATCTATATGGTTTGCCTGTCTATCTATCTATCTAGATGTTTGCCTGTCATCTACTATCTATATGTTTGCCTGTCTTTATATTCTTATCTATATGTTTGCCTCTGTTATCTATCTATCTATCTGCTCTTGCCTGTCTACTATAGTTGACTGTCTATCTATCTATTCTAAATGTTGCTGTTATCTACTATCTTGCTTGCCTGTCTATCTATCTATTCTTATTTTGCCTGTGTCTATCTAATCTATCTATATGTTTGCCTGTCTATTTATCTATCTATATGTTGCCTGTCTATCTATCTATCTATATTGTTTGCCTGCTTACTATCTATCTATATGTTTGCTGTCTATCTAATCTATCGTTATGTTTGCCGTCTATCGATCTATCTATATGTTGCCGTCTATCTAATTATCATCTGCTTGCCTGTCTATCTATCTATCTATATGTCTGCCTGTCCTATCTATCTATCTATTGCTTGCCTGTAATCGATATATCTATATGTTTGCTCTCTATCTATCTATCTATATTGTTTGCCCTGTCTATCTATCTATCTATATGTTTGGCCTGTCATCTATCTATCTGTTTCCCTTGTCTATTAGCTATCTATATGTTGCCTGTCTATCTATCATCTCTATGTTTGCTGTCTATCTATCTATCTATATGCTGCCGCTATCTGATATATCTATCTGCTGCAGTGTCTATCTATTGTTTGCCTGTCTATCTATCTATCTATTGTTGCCTGTTATCTATCTATCATATGTTGCTGTATTTATATCTATCTAATCTATATGTTTGCCTGTCTATCTATAAGTTTGCCTGTCTATCTACTATCAATATGCTTGCCTGTCTATCTATCTATCTATCTGCTTGCCTGTCTTATCATATGAGTTTGCCGGTATTTCTATCTGTATCTATAGTTTGCATGTCTATCTATCTATCATATGCTTGCCTGTCTATCTATCTATATCTGCGTGGCCTGTCTAGCTATATGTTTGTCTGTCTATCTATCTATCTATATGTTTGCCTGTCCTATCTATATGTTGCCTGTTATCTATTCTATCTACATGTTTGCCTGTCTAAATCTATATGTTTGCCGTATATCTACTATAGATGCTTGCCTATCTACTATCTAGCTAATATGCTTGCCTGTCTATCTATCTATCTATCTGTTTGCCTGTCTATATATCTATCTGCTTGCCTGTCTCTCTTATCATTTATTATGTTTGTCCTGTCTATCATCTATCTATCTGCTTGCCTGGTCTATCTATATAAATCTATAGTTTGACTGTCTATCTAATCTATCTATCTGCTTGCCTGTCTATCTATTTATCTGCTGCCTGTCTATCTATCTATCTATCTGCTTGCCTTGTCTTTATCTATCTATCTGCTTACCTGTCTATTTATCTATTCTGCTTGCCTGGTCTATCTATATATCTATCTGCTTGCCTGTCTATCTCTCTATCTATCTGATGCCTGTCTCATCTATCTATCGGCGTTGCCTGTACTATCATATAGCTATTTGCTGCCTCGTCTATCTATCTACCTATATGTTGGACTGTCTATATATATATCTATCGGACTTGCCTTTCTATCTATATATCTATCTGCTTGCCAGGTTATCTATCTGCTTGCCGTCTATCTATCTAGCTATAAGGTTTGACTTATATCTATCTATCCTAATCGCTTGCCTGTCTATCTTATCTCATCTATTGCTTGCATGTCTATCTATCTGCTGCCTGGTTATCTATCTATCTATATGTGCTGTATATCTATCTATCTATCTGCTTGCCTGTCCTATCTATATGTTTGACTGCTATCTATCTGTCTATATCTGCTTGCCTGTCTATCAATCTATCTATCGGCTTGCCTCGTCGATCTATCAAATCTATTCTAATCTGCTTGCTGTCTATATATCTAATCGAATCTGCTTGACGTCTATCTATATGTTTGCCTGTCGATCTATCTGTCTATCTGCTTGCCTGTCTATCTATCTATCTATAGGCTTGCCTGTTTATATATCTTCTATCTGCTTGCCCTGTATATCTATCTATCTATCTGCTTGCCTGGTCTATCTATTTATCTATCTGCTTGCATGTATATCTATCTATCTATCTGCTGCTGTCTATCTATCATCTATATATTTGCCTGTCTATCTATATATCATCTGCTTGCCTGTCTACTATAGATCTATATGGTTGCCTGCTATCTATCTATCTATATGTTTGCCGGTTCATCCATCTATCATATGTTTTGCCTATCTATCTGCTTGCCTGTTGTCTATATATCTATCTATTATGTTTGCCTGTCTATCTCTCTGCTAGGCCGTCTATCTATCTATCGCGGCCTGTCTATCTATCTATCTATCTGCTTGCCTGTCTATTATATCTATCTATCTATATGTTTGCCTGTCTATCTATCTGCTTTCCTGTCTATATATCTCTCTGCTTGGCTTCTATCTATCTATCTATCGGCTTGCCTGTCTATCTAGCTGCTTGCAGTGCTATTAGCTATCTATCGGCTTGCCTGTCTATCTATATGCTATGCATGTCTATCTATCGATCTATCGCGTTGCCGTCTATCTATCTATCTGCTTGCCTGTTATCTAGCTATCTATCCGCTTGCGTCCATATCTATCTATCTATATGCTGCCTGTCAATCTATATATCTTCTGCTTGCCTGTATTATCTATCTATCTACTATATGTTTGCCTGTATATATATCTGTCTATATGTTTGCCTGCAATCTATATAATCTATTCTGCTTGTCTGTCTATCTATTCATCTGTCTGCCTGTTCATCGATTCTATCTATATGTTTGCCTGTCTATCTATCTGTATATCTGCTGCCTGTATATCTATCTATCTATTGCTTACCTGTCTATATATCTGTCTATCTACTTGCTGTCTATCATCTAATCTATCTGCTTGCCTTGTCTATCATCTGTCTATCCGCTTGCCTGTCTATCTGCTTGCCTGTCTTCTTCTTGCCTGTCTATCATTGTCTATCTGCTTGCCTGTCTAGCTATCTTTCTATCTGCCTTGCCTGTCTATCTATATGCATGCCTGTCTATCTATCTAATACTGCTTGCATGTCTATCTATCCCTCTATCTGCTTGCCTGTCTATCTATCTATCTATCTGCTCTTTCCGCCATCTATCTATTAGCTGCCTTGCCTGTCTATCTATCTATTTATCTGCTGTCGCCTGTCTATCTATCTATTATATGTTTGCCTGTATATCTTATCTACTATCTTGCTTTGACTGTATAATCTATCTATCCATCTGCTGGCTGCTCTAATCCTAGTCTATCCTATCTGCTTGCCGGCTCTATCTAATGAATTTGCCTGTCTATCCATCCTGCTTGCCTGTCTATTTATCTATCTGCTTGCCTGTCTATCTATCTATCGATCAGCTTGCCTGGTCTATCTATCTATCTATCTGCTTGCCGGTCTAATCTGACCGTGCCTTGTGACTCTGCTCGACAGTCTATCTTATCTGCTTGCCTGTCTATCTATCTGGTTTGCCTCGTCATCTATCTGTGTGACTGTTTATATATCTATCTATCTGTTTGCCTGTCTATATATTGTTTGCCTGTTCTCTAATATCTATCTGCTTGCCTGTTCTATCATGCTTGCCTTCTATCTATCTATCTATCTGAATTGCCTGGCTCCACTTATTGTTTGCATGTCTATATATATGTTGCGCCTGTCTATCTATCTATCTATGTTGCTGTGTATATATCTGTTTGCTTGTCTATCAATCTATCTATCTGTTTGCCTGTATATCTGCCCCGCCTCATGATAGGGGCCATTTAAAAATAAACGTAAATGCTTTTTTTATTAATCTGACGCCCCTCCCCCTTGCAACGCCTGTAACACGTGTCCAGACCCCCAGATAATTATATACCACCAGTAGTACCCCCCCCCCCACGCTATAATAAGCAGGTTTGCATTTTTTCCATACACAATCAATATAAGTCTAAGCCTAAGTGCCCTGTACCTGCAAATGATATATTTAGGTTGTTGCTAGGAAAAAAATCTGAAAAATGTTATGTAACCCAGCAGTGGCGGCCCCCATGGGCGGGGGGCTAAGGGGGACTTAGCCCCCCCAAGTCAAGGGACTAGCCCCCCCAAACATTGCTGCTAGTAGCTGCTACCCCAAAACAATTAAAAAGGAAATATATTATCCAATTTTCCATGCCAGAGCAAACCTATTTTTTCACACTTCTATAGAAAAATTGGTTTGACGTTTCATTAAATGGTGAAATAAAAAAAAATTTGTTTTGCATCTGCGAGGAGAAGATTAACACAGGATGGGAGGCAGGCTTAAGGCAGTGGGAGCCAGTGTAAGGCAGTGGGTGGCAGGGTAACACAGGGTACGGGGAGGCAGGTTAAACAGGATGCGGAGCAGTGTTAAGGTAAATTGTACTGGCGTTACCGTTTTTTGGCAATAAGGCAAGTATACCTTGAATATATTGTAAATTTATATTATATATTTTTTCATTATCAAAGATAAAACATTACGAGAAACAACCCAACAAAAAATACATGGTGCAATTCCTTTGTGTTTGTTAGTGGAGAGAGAAAAATGGCCATTTTATTATTTTGCATAAACAGAATAAAAAATTTCTTCAAATTATCAAATTTAGTTAATATGGTATGATGCATGGTATAACTATTAATTTATGTGTCATGTAATTAAAGCTTAATTCCACTTTCTTCTCTTTTTTGGGCCTCAAAATTACCCCCCGACCCCCCAGCTGTATAGGCTCGCTGCGCTCGCCCATCACCACCCCGGGGCTAAAGCCCCCCCAATTTTTGTTTCCTGGTGACGCCACTGATCTCATTACGCTAATTACTCATTAAGGGCTTGTTCTACGCAAAAAGTTTGTTGCACAGACCCCCCATTTATTTTGACAGCACTACTTGCATGTCAAATTTCAGCTCAATCCGACAATATTTAGGAGTAGTTATACACCTTTTGACTTAAACTTGGTTCCACGGGTCTTATGGTAAGAAGCAGCGAGCGAAGCGAGCTGCCAATTAGATTTTATTCAGGCGAACTACCTTCATTTATACGAAACTTTACACTCACAATTAATTTAGTTTCAATAAAACTTCTTTTTATACATGAAAATTACACCTTTGAATCTAAGTATGAGAGAGGAGAGCCCGCCACCAGCGACATATTTACTGAGGAGAAATCAGGGGTAATTATCAAGAGGTGCTTGACCGGATGGTAATTATAGAGAGGTGGCTAAAAAAAAAAAGGTGGATCGAGGAGAAAGTGTCGTAGCGAGGAGGTGACTGTCCTGATGACAATTGTCGCGAGGAGATAGGTGACTGGTGGCCGGGTGTAGGAGAAGGAGGGTTACTTAAATTATTGTTCAGAGCCAATCGCTATTCAAGAAAAGACTTGAAAGCTGGAAGAAAGCCAAGCTGTAAAAAAAACACACAAAAAAAACCAACCAGCTACAACAGATGGAGTCTCTTGTCAGTGTGCGCATCGTCTGCATGTGTACATTTGCTGGCCGGGAATTCGAGCACGCGAAGACCAGCAGGATGAAACCCCTTGATGTACCTACTACTTGAGAAAGTAGATAGTTGTTAACTGGTTATGTTCCTTCTGAACACTAAGTGTTCACACAATGATTATACGAGACACTTCACAACCTAATTGGTTGCTAACCACAAAGGAACTTAAATGGTAGAGTGTACTCCATAGAGACGCTAAACTCAAAGAACCATTACCTTTTAATATGTTATATGAGGCTTTACCTACAATTTGCATGGGATTATATTCTTTCGAGATCAAGGATGATTATAAGATTTATGTTCTTTAATCTTTTTTCTAACATCTCTCAATCTGCTGTAAAAATTTCTCCCGTCCTTCCTTTTTGTTTGTTTTTATCCCTACTATGAAGGGGGAGGAGCGTACAAAATTGGTAGGAGGGGTGGGGTGTAGGTATGTAGGAGAACATTCGGGAAGTCTTATGGTAGATTATAAAAAAAAAAAAAAAAAAAAAAAAATAGGTGGACAACTTTGATTTACCATGGTTATCGATAAAAGAAGTGTGCGCTCTTTGTAACATGTGGCGTAGTAGGAACATGTATATTCGCCACCAGAGTCACCAGTTCGAGTTTTTTCTTCAA
>JACEEZ010023935.1:0-5000 GCA_016584305.1 Chionoecetes opilio
CTGAGTCCTTGAGCACCTGTGTGAGCTCGTGAAGTGGAGCCTCGCGTCTGATTGAAATTTCCTGCAGAATGCCATACGTGGTGAACATGTGAATTAAGGTCTTTGTTACATTTTTGGCTGTATATTCTTTAATGGAAAGGCCTCCAGGATTACCCACACACACGCCTGCAAACACGCCTCTTACCCACGCACACGCCTCCTTCCCACACCACCACGGCCTGCAAAACACGCCTCTACCACACAAACGCCTCCTTCACACACACACGCCTGCCCACCGACACCCTTCCCACACACACGCCGCACCCACAACGCCTCCTTCCCAACACACGCTTGCATACACGCCTCCTTCCCACACACACGCTTGCATACACGCCTCCTTCCCACACACACGCCTGACACACACCTTCCGTCCCACAACACGCCTGCAACGACACCCTTCCCACACTCACGCAATGCACACACGCCTCGTCCCACCACACACGCCTTCACACCGACACCCTTTCCCACACTCACGCCTGCACACACGCCTCATCCCACACACAGCCTGCACACGACACCTTCCCACACACACGCCGCACCCCAACGCCTCCTTCCCCACACCACGCATTCACCACACGCTTCCTTCCTACACACACGCCGCATACACACCTCCTTCCCACACACACGCCTGCACACACGCCTCCTTCCCACACACAAGCCTGCAGGGACACGCTTCCTCCCACACACACGCTGCACACCGACACCCTTCCCACACCACACGCCTCCTCCCACACACACGCCTGCACACACGCCTCCTTCCCACACACACGCTTCCTTCCACACACACGCCTGCACACCGCACACCTTCCCACACACACGCTGCACACAAGCCTCCTTCCCACACACACGTCGCACACCGACACCCTTCTTACACACACGCCTGCACACACGCTCCTTCACACACACACGCCTCCTTCCCAACACACACGCCCTCCACAACGTGTGTGTGTGTGTGTGTGTGCAGGAAGGGGTGTTGGTGGCCAGGCGGTGTGTGGAAGGAGGCGTGTGGGAAGGGTGCTCGGTCACAGCGACAGATTCACTGTCTGACACCGAAGTACAATCGCTCACATACATTTGCCGACAGGTGGTCAGACAGAGTGTCTGCGGTCGTCCCTGTTCTGACGTCATCAATCAACAGCGTAGCCCTGTTGGAGGGAGATTTTTTTCGCCGCGCTTTTTACAAAAAGTCGTGTTTTTACGGAAATAAGGCCTGAGGAAATCAATATTTTTGGTGGATGAGGTATTTGAATTACTTCAACATAATTAGTCAAAAAAAAAGGATCTGGACGCTTACTTAAGGAGAGAATCCCTGATGCCCTGCGTTTCCTCATGGTGTTTTTTTTTTTTTTTTTTTTTTCTTTTTTTTTTTTTTTTTTTTTTTTTTTTTTTTTTTGTTTTTTTTCTCTTTTTTTTTTTTTTCTTCTCCTTTTTTTATCTACCAATTTAAGTGAAGTAGCTGTAAAACGCTGCTTATAGTGGGCAGACAAAAACGCCACCTCACCACAGCACGCGGAGCAATGGGGATGTGTCACAGGACTGTAAACCCGTGTCCAAACCACATTCTCAGCATTCGAGAACATTCCGAAGCCACAGGCCCACCAAAAACGAAACCAGGATTCAATATTTTACACACAAGCCCCACGACTCCATCCTACTGGCATGTGAGAGCTCCCTTTCACCACCACACAAAACATCTTGGTGCGCACAAGGCACCTCAACCCCGACTACTGTGTTTTTAAAGCATGTGGGAATCCCACACACTTACACTTCTAAGTTGATGGTGGGTGTAGTTTTTATAATTATGTGGGATCTATGTGTTTTTTATCATTTAATTTAGGCTAGGGGATTTAAACACTTCATATACTATGATTTGTAGATTTCGGGTTTAACATGTGTTGGTAGTATGTTCCATTTTTAGGCTGACGATGGCTTAGAGTTATACAGGCTCGCAACGCTACCAACAGCAATCAAGGATGTTTGTACCATCGCTGTTTTATCGGCATAGGAGATTAGATAGATAGAAGAGTGAGAAAAGGAGAGAGAGAGAGCGAGATAGAGAGAGAGGAGATAGACATGATAAGATATGGAATGATATAGATGGAGATAGATAGAGAGATAGAGAGGTACGACGAGATATAGATAAGAGCCAGATTAGCGCGAGAGGTAGAGAGAGAGAGAAGAGAGATATTGAGAGATAGAGAGAGAGAGAGAAGAGAGAGTAGAGAGGGATAGAGAGATAGAGTAGAGGAGAGAGATATAGAGAGAGGAGAGAGAGAGGAGAGAGAGGAGAGATAGATAAGTAAGCAAACAAAAACAGAGATATAGAGATAGAGGATGAGATAAGAGTATAGATATAAGCAGATATGGAGAGAGATACGAATCGACAGATATAGAGATAGTGAATAGAGAGAGAAGATATGATATTGATGATAGAGAGAGATATATAAGTAAGTTATTAGATAGCAGATTGAGAGATATATAGAGAGAGTTATGAGAGAGAGAGAGAGAGAGAGATAGATTAGTAGATAGAGGAGAGATAGAGGTAGATGTATATATATGATAATCTATAAGAATATATATATATATATGAGATGAGATATATATTAGTAGAGAGATTATAGTTAGATATATATAATTTGATAGAAAGATATATTGATAGATATATATAGAGGGGATATTAGATATAGATATATATATATTTATAGAGATTTTATATATATATTGAGAGATATATATAGATAGTTATATATATATATATATAGATATGGGAGATATATAGGTATATATATATAGATATATATATCAGATAGCGAGTATATAATATATATATATTATATATATAGATATATAGATAGAGATAGATATAGAGATATATAGGTATAAGATATCTATATAGATATAATATTAAGATAATTATATTATAGTCAGATTTTCTATACATGTAAGTTAATTGGAGTTAGATATATTATACTAGCTATATATAATAGCTAGAGAGATAAGAGATATATATATTAGATTATAGATACGTATATAGAATAGATAGAGATAGAGATATAGATAGGAGAGTAGATAGAGTAGATTTAGAGATAGATACCATAGATATAAGATATATAGATAATAGAGAATAGATATATAAGCGAGATATATATATAGAATAGATTATAAGTTGGTATATATAGAGAAGTTGGAGATATATATAATATTTAGATATTTATATATATATATGTTAGACAAGAGTAATTTAGATAAATATATATTTAGAGATAGTAGTAGGTAGGGATATATATATTTAGATCTATAGATAGTTATATTCATATAGATATATAGATAGGTTATGAGATGAGAGATAAGATATATATCTAGTTATATAGTATATATATATTAATAGAGTAGGGAGATATATGTGTTGAGATATAGAGAGAGTATTTATAGATATATGAGGTAGAGATATATAGTAAGAGATATTATAATTGAGGATATAGATATATAGATATAGGAATATGAATATATATTTAGGAGATATATAGATCTATATATAAGATTAGAATATATATATAAGATAGAGATAGAGAGAGTAGTAATAATAAGATATATAATATGATATGATATTATATGGATAGAGATAGGTATAATACTATTATATTTATATATAATATATATATATATAGAGATTATAGATCGGATATATATAGAGATAGTAGATATATATATAAGAGATATATATACAGATATTTATAGAGATAGATGGAAAGAGCTAGAATGATAAATAGTATAGATAGAGGATAGAGTACATATGAGATATACTATATATAAGAATAGGATGATGAGAAGATATATCTATAGATATTATAGATATATAGATAGAGATATATAGATATAGAGATATATAGTAGATGATATAGTATATTAGTATAGTATAGTATATAGAGAAGAGTACCGAGAGATATATATATATATATAATCGATTATATCTTAGATATATATAGATATATATATATATGATGAGAGAGATATAGGAGATATAGAGAGATATAGATATATATAGAGAGATTATATATATATAATATATATATATATATATAGAGATAGTAGTATAGATAGATATATATAGAGTATATAATCTAAGAATATATATAGATATATATATAGAGTAGATATATATATAGAGATATATAGAGAGATATAGATGATATATATAGATATGACCCTATATATAGATATATATATAGAGAAGATATATAGATATATAGAAGAGAGCGTTAGATAGAGTTATATAATATGAGTATATATATATAGAGATAGATAGATAAGATAATAGAGATAGATATATAGATGAGAGAATAGATAGATATAGAGATAGATATATAGATAATCTATATATTAGATAGATAGATATATAGATATATAGATAATATATAAAGATATATATATAGATATATAGATATAGATGATATAGAGAGATGAGAGAGAGGATAGATTATAGATATATAGATATATATATATATATATATATAATGACATATAGATATAGATGATATAGACAGATATATATAATTATAGAGAGATATACTATATAGATTATGCTAGATATATTAGTAGAATAGATATATAGATATATAGAATATATGATAGAGAGAGGATATGAGATATATTAGAACGATATATAGGATAAGATAGATATATGAGAGAATATAGAGTAGAGAAAGTAGAGGATATAGAGCTATATATATATGATATCTATATATAGATATAGATAGAGAGAGAGATATAAGATATATATAGATATAATATATAGAGTGAGCTATATATTATATATATGAGATATATATATAGATGATAGAGATATATAGATATAAGTGATATGATATATGATATATAGAGATATATGATAGATAGAATATATATATAGTATAATATCTATAGATAGAGGAGTAGAGATAGATATATATATATATAGTAAT
>JACEEZ010023935.1:7500-18418 GCA_016584305.1 Chionoecetes opilio
ACAGCTACTTCACTTAAATTGGTACACCAAATGAGGAACGCAGGGCATCAGGGATTCTCTCCTTAAAGTAATCGTCCAGACCCCTTTTTTTTTGCCTAATTATGTTGGGAAAGTACATTCAAAATACCTAATCCACCAAAAATAATTGATTTCCAGGCCTTATTTCCGTAAAAACACGACTTTTGTAAAAGCGCGCGAAAAAAAAAAACTTCCCTCCCAAAAGGGCTACGGCTGTTATTGATGACGTCAGAACAGGGACGACCGCAGACACTCTGTCTGACACCTGTCGGCAAAAGTTATGATGAGCGATTGTACTTCGGTGTCAGACAGTGAATCTGTCGCTGTGACCGACAAACCCTTCCCACACGCCTCCTTCCCCCACAGCGCGCGCACCAACACCCTTCCTGCAACACAACACACACACACGTGTGGAGGGCGTGTGTGTGGAAGAGCGTGTGTGGGGAAGGGGGGCGGGGAGATTTTTTTGCTATATGCCACATGCATGCATCCCTTTATGGGTCAGCAGCTTCCTTCCCACACACACGCCTGCACACGACACCTTCCCCACACAACACGCCTCTCTTTCCTCACACACGCTGCATACACGCATCCTTCCCACCACACACGCCTGCACACCGACACCCTGACCACATCTCACGCCTCCGTCCCACACACACGCATGCACACGACACCCTTCCCACACTCACGCCTGCAACACGCCTCCGTCCCACACACAGCCGGCACACCGACACCCTTCCACACACGCTCCTTCCCCCCACACACGCCTGCACACACGCCCTGAACAACGACACCCTTCCACACACACGCTTGCATACACGCCTCATTCCCACACAACGCCTGCAGGACAGCTTCCTTCCCACAACACAAGCCTGCACACGACACCCTTCCCACACAGACGCCTCCCACACACACACGCCTGCACACCGACACCCTTCCCACACACGCCTGCACACACGCCTCTTCCCACACACACGTCTGCACACCGACACCCTTCTTACAACACTCCTGCACCACACGCCTCCTTCCGACACAAACGCCTGCACACACGCATTCTTCCACACACACGCTCTCCACACACGTGATGTATGTGGTGTATGTGTGTGTGTGTGCAGGAGGGTGTTGTGACGCAGGCGTGTGTGTGGCGAAGGAGGCGTGGTGTGGGAAGAGTGTCGGTCACAGCGACAGATTCACGTCTGACACTAAAGTACAAGTCGCCTCATCATTAACATTTGCCGAACAGGTGTCAGACAGTGTCTGCGGGGCGTCCCTGGTTCTGACGTTCTCCAATAACAGTCGTAGCCCTGTGGAGGGAAGTTTTTTTTTTTTCGCGCGCTTTTTACAAAAGTCGTGTTTTACGGAAATAAGCCGGGAAATCAATTATTTTTGGTGTCGATTAGGTGTTTTGACTGACATTCAAACATAATTAGGCCAAAACAAAAATGGTGTCTGGACGCTTACTTTAAATAAAGGTAGTAGTATTTTTGACCATTATAAGCAGCCTAAAAAAATTGTGAGTGTATTAGCAACAGACCTATAAATGATCAATAACAGTTGTACATTTCCAAAGACCAATAAACCTGTTCTATATATTTTCTAACAGAGCATAGTTTGTTTGAAAGTGCGTACAGATATATTTACGTGGGTAAATAAGCTTAACAAAGGCTCAACTAATTGCTTTTAGTACATACTATCGGGAAAAAACGAAGACTGAGCGTTATCACCATCAGCAAAAAGCACACTATGAACAGAGTCGGTCTCCTGCAAATCCGGTGAAAATTTTTTTTTGCTGAAATGTGAAGTTATGGCCCATGAAATATTGTGATGAAAATCACATTTGCAGTAATAAAATCTATCTTAAAATCGAGAAAATTATTTACCAGAGAAGAGCCGCACGCGTACGTCTAGCTCTGACAGAGGAATCTGAGAGACTGCGCCGCGAAGGCCCTTTGTTCCCCAATAAAAACTTTAAGGCCAATGTCACACGGGCAATATTTTCCGCATCTTTTGGGATCTTGCTACCAAGATGCCCGTACCGGTGGCAAAAGGTTGCGCGATTGTCAACGGAGTTTCGGGTACGAGCATCTTCCTACCGGCAATCTACTAGACCCGCGCCCAAAACAAAACAATATGGATCGTGCAACAAGACTGGTAGTATAGTATATATATAAAATTAATATATAATATATCGATATATATCTATTATTATATATATATATATATATAATCTATCATATATATATACTATATATATATTATATAATATATATATACTATATATATCATATTATATATATATATATAACTATATATATTATATATATATAGATCTAGATATAATATATATCTTAATAATATGTTTATATATATTAAAATTACTATATATATATATATGATAAACAAAAATGGCAGTTTTTTCCTCTTTTTTGCCTTTATTTTCCCCCTTCCCCCCCCCGA
Source organism: Chionoecetes opilio (assembly GCA_016584305.1). Taxonomy (NCBI): domain Eukaryota; kingdom Metazoa; phylum Arthropoda; class Malacostraca; order Decapoda; family Majidae; genus Chionoecetes; species Chionoecetes opilio. The sequence goes on from JACEEZ010023935.1 coordinate 9,976, forward strand.
AGCCAAACCTTTAGTGTGGTATGCTATGTATTCCAGTAGGTATTTTTGTGCTAAAGTGATTTGTTTTGCAGTTATGGCTTCTATAGTATCAGATTAACAGAAAAATAAGATGGGTCCAATTTTCAGACCCTCCACCCCCTTTCTGTGGGCATTCCTCTTTTGGCAACCCCAGGATTGGTTCCCCTCTGGTAACACTAAGCAACAAATTTCAACATTTTCTTTGTTACAAGAACGTGAACTACTGATTCCTACTAACGTGTGATGCTTGATGTCAGGTCTGCTATCTAAATTCTCTATCACGTCCAGATTTGGTTAAACCGAAACCTCTAATTTTTCGTTGTTTTCTCAACCCCGCTTCTATTACGAAAGCCGGTCTAAGCTACTTTTCCATGCCAAGTTTATGCTAGGCCAATACCTAATAATGTAACAGGTTGTCTTTCCTCCTTTATTCTGGCTTAAGGACAGACAGTGGAGTTCACACTGGCGGATTTACCACCCTGCGCCCAACATCACCCAAAGCGCGTTAGTATTTATCATACGTCGATTTGCGCTACTGTCAAAAATCGGACGTAAAAATCAATCAGTATTCATCAATTGACATATTTGAAATGTCCTCACGAATAGCGTTTGCGCCATCATGCCATGCATTATAGAGAGGAGTACAGGGCAGGCCATTCTTCAAGCAGCTACACCTATTTCCTGCCATCCTACTTTGCAGCCACATTTGACGAGTTTAACTACAGCTGTGGGGCAGGCAGGGCAAACATGTCAGTGGAACATACACGCCTTTATCCAAGTTCCAATCCATTTTTTTCAATTGGCAAGGAAGGGTTGGACACAATTTTCAGGTATGGACTTGTCCCGAATTGTCATGTAGTTTCACGCATGATATGGGGGAAGCATGCACACGAGTTGGTGGAAGCATTTCCCCTTAAAGTTCTTGACCGAAAAGCTCCCACCTGAGTGATGGTAGGGTTGTTGGACCTTTTGAACTTAGAACAGACACACAAAAGTCTCCAACGCTTTCATCTGCGTGGGAAGCTCGTCATTGACCAATCGGCAGGAATAGAAATGCACCTAATGCTTTGAAGGCCAGTAAATGGGCAGGGTCATCATCATCAAGCTTTAGTATGCATATACCCATGGATTGCTTTGAAATTCCTATGAATCTGCCTCCCCAATCAGCACCTGAGAATTTGTGGAGTCCAAGAAGTCCCTTGACATTGCGACGGCCAATAACCTGCACTCTTTCAAAGATGTCTATTTCCGTTCTTCTTTCCTTTGCCTGTATGGAAACTTCAAGGATATAATCGATGCTATCGTCTGGAGGCGACAGGTCAGGAGGTCAATATATGATCGCAAACCAGTGTCAGGCCTTTCTTGACAAAGTTTGGGAGACAAAATCCACCAGCCTCTTAATCGCGGAGAACACTTGCCTCAACTCGTTTCTCTAAGTCAATGATGTGAAGGTATGGCACTTCCAATATACACAGCTGAGAGGTTTCAGGCAAGATTCTTGTCACGCACTCTAGAATGAACAGCAAGGGGAAGATCGATTGACAGAGGGTCTGGACTGTTTGTGGAAGGCACGTCTTCTTTGTCTGATCGTTTCACCTGCGATCACAGTCCGAGTATTTGGACAAGGAAACTGGCATGAAACGTCGACAGTTTTTTGTCTAACCTCCTGGTCTCGTATCCGGACACTTTGACAACATGGCTACCAAAGAGGAGGTGACTCATGAAGAACTGCGAGTAACGACGGATTTTCCAAATTACTGAAGCTGCTGGTAAACGACCAAACTGCGTTGTTGCCGTGCATTCTCTTCTCGAGAAAGGTTGGCGACATCTTCAGGTGACCAACTATATCATCATAATTCATCATGAGGACCTGTAATCCATAGCCCATCGTGATGCAGGGAGAGCACAAGACGGTCAGGCTCATTCCGTCTTAGTGATGTGAAAAACTTCACTTCGGGAAGGCGCTCGTCTGATGAGTCTTTTATGAGGATGTCCGATAGTTCTCACTCTCATTACATCCACACGGTATCTTTTTCAAATTGACAAGTAGGCATCATTACCTCAGCCATGCTCAGTGTAACATCCTCGTCATCAAGGGTTTTGAATAGCGAGGACCAATTGTGCATCACATACTGAGCGAATATGAGTGGGCAAATTACTGGATCATGTCCTCGTTGATATTCGCTGTGCACGAGCGCAAACATGTCCGATGATATGCTTTTCAAAGAGCTGATGCGTCGCGGTCTTCAAGGTCAGCTACTGAAACTCTACATAGTCATTGGGGTTTCTGCTGGATCTGTAGGAGTGTGTTTACCCATTGAGGGTCAGTAAAGAACACGGTGCAGTGGCTATGAGTAATTCTTTAGGACAGAAGTCAACAGTGGGGGAAAAATAGACAACACTTGTTCCTTTGGAAAGTCTTTGACCGCTTTGGCCGAACAGATCCACAGCACTTGAAGGTCGCCCCGGTGCATCGGGAGCGCAGACAGGTGAAATCGGGTCGGGATCTCTTCCTAAGGGACGTTAATCTTGGTCTTGATGCGATAGGTTTCCGACATTCACTAATGATACCGAACGTACTGAGTTCTCTTCAATTAAACACTGAAAAGAATTTAGTGTCTCAGAATTGTCCCTTTCAGTTATCACCAGAGACACTATCTCTTGACAGTGTTGAAAATTTAATCCTGTCATGACCGGTATTGTTTTCACCAATCGCTTCTTGATGTCGGCACCTTCTTACAGACACGCAAACCTCCGTCCTCCTCCGACATATGGGCGATAATTACACGATATCAGTTCCCAGGTATCTCTTACTGAGCCAAAAACTGCTTCTTCAACAGCCTGAAAAAGAAAAATGGAGTTAGACCCCTATAATCGACCGGAAGTTTGCCTAAATACTGAACCGGAAGTGCTATACGGACATTCCGGTTGCTTTTTTAGTGCTATAAATCGATCGGCCCACGAAAAACATACAAAAGGATACTCAAATTATGAAAACGGTCAATATTGGCGGAGATAGGGGCATGGTCAGTGCCGGGGGGCCCAAAAGGGAAGTGGACCCCAAAAGGGGGTAAGGGGTCTGAAAAATTGGGACCCCATCTGTTTCTGTTACTTGATAACTATAGAAAAGCCAGAACTGCAAAAAAACAATTTTAGCCACAAAAATCCTACGGGAGCCCTTTACAACATTACATACCGCACTATTCCCTCAAACAGGGGAAATTGTCCTGCATATGGCACCACAGGCTCCAAAATGTAAACAAGGTATGCGGTACTGGTGGCAAAAGAACGAAACATGCGCGACTCTGCGTTTGCTATCAAAGATTCGGTATCAGGACGTCAAATGATGCTGATACGCTTTTGCTACCAAAAGATGCCGGAAAAAGTGTCGAGTGACATGGCCTTTAGGGTCAGCGTCCCTGCGGCCCCTATCCACAGACCTTTCTGTACCCCTTAAGGGGTGCCCCTCATGTAATGGCCTACGCACCCAACGTTCGCCTTGTGTCGTGAAGCGGACTCTTAACAAGGGCAGAGTGGCTGCAGAAACTCGTGAAAACACCAGCAGGAAACTTTCACGGGTGCGGAATGTATTACTGCATAGCGAGGTGGAACACCGAGGAGGACTCTCCCCAACGTACGGCTCGGGAAGACTGAAGGTTTGGTAGCGCGAGCGCCGGTGCGACGCCCCCCTCCAGTCGCGCAACCAAACACTCTAATTTGTCCAAATATATCTACAGAGACCATGAAAGTCCCTAAACGTGTCCCTACGTACAATGGCAAATCCCCGCGCCGTCCCTACATGAAATAATAAAAATGTTAGAGCGAGAGAGAAATGCACATAGCACGTTATAATTTTTAAAAAGTGAACTTTATGGACCGATAATTGATGATCTGAAAATGTATTGTATATAACGAGTAAACATTGACTTGCCTAATATCTCACTAATAGTACCATGCTGAATATTAATATACAGTGACAAGGAAATGGTAATAATGGTGTACCCACTGTTCATCATTGAACAATATTGTAATATGGAAGGCCAATGGCGAAATGGTGTACAACCTGCTCATAATTTCATACAATATGAGTTATAATTGCAACGGAGACAATTAAGGTGGTTCCATATACCTGAAGTTGTACATGAACACGCTAAGTGGACTTACCTTCAGCCATTTAGATCTGAAGGCGTTGTTTTCTTTGCGGAGATTGTCTTCTTTGAGAGTTCGCGTCTTTTCTTTCTAGAATTTTTAGGTTTCCTTGCAACGTCTTTCCAGTATAATATTTTCTGAAGTCAAAACTACCGGAGTAGCGTGACTGATCCCCAACAAACGATTTAAACAGCTGATGTTATTGATGGGTAAGATCCGGTCACATGAAACGATATTTTCCAGCATCTTTTGGTTTCATTGCTACCAAAAGATGCCCGCAGTGGGTGCAAAAAGTGGCGTGTAGTCACACGGCGTTTCGGCTACGAGCATCTCATGCCAAGTATTAGCTAAGATCTGTTCTTTATCTTAGCTACTCTACTTCTACTGCATCTAATAAACTGTCTTCCCTGTTGGAAACCATATAACCTCCACATTTCCCTTGATAACCATAAATAAACCACTCAAAACTGACTTGTATTCATAAATTCAAGTAAAAAATAACACACATTCCAAATTTATTATCCCCGTTCTGTAGTAGTAAAGACACACGCAGCCTATAAATATATTTTTATCACATTTTACGTCATTCCCTCCTCATCCAACAACTCAAAACTTAACTATATATCTAAATCATAAGTAAAAAAATATAATAACACGCCTGTACCATATCATGCCGGTCTTGTATATATAGTGTTAAAAACCTATTCTATCTACCATATACTATACAAAACACTTGATTTTCCTCCACTCATCTTGTATTTTTCTCCTCGTATCTACAATATCTTACTATTAATATATAAAATCCATACAGCTACTATTCCCTATATACAGCATATTTTCCCTAAACATATCACATAGAGATGCTACAACAACTTGACCACCCAAGATTGGTAATTTCTCGTTAATTCATGAAATGTGTAAAAAGTGTCCGTTGTGTCATGCTTAAAGCTGATCTACCCCTAAATACGGCTAAATAAATATGGATCCATAAATACGCGTCTGAGATAACGTGCTTCAGCGGGTTTTATTTATTTTTCATCGAAGAAAAGGAAAAAGTGGAGAACTTTTATAATTTTATAAAGTAAACCATTTTGTTTTATTTTTATTTATTTGTTGATTTATTAGCATTTTTGTTAATTTTCATATTTAAATTCACTGGTCAAAAAAAAAAAAAAAAAAGTTCTGGCAAGGGAATTTAAGAACGTTTTAGACTAATTTGAGGGTGCTGAATTCAAATCTGACCTTATATTTTTCTCTATCAATCACGTTTTTGCGCTATAGGTATATATTCCATTTTCATGAATTTCAAAAAAAATGTATCCTTCTATTGAGTAGTGTAAGCAAAAAGGGCCGGATTATATGGTTTTTTTTTTAATTCAGTCTCCAATAAACTGGAGAATATCTTCGATTTCTTTGAACATGCATAACATTCCCATTCTTTATGATACGAAAGAAAAACAAACACATTTCAACTTGCACAGCAATCGTCCGAGGTAGTGTTTATTATTGAATTTTACATTAAATTGAGTTATTTATTGTTTTTTCTCCTGTTGTTTCTTTTTTGTGAAACAATGCCTAAGGTGTAGGTGGTTGGGTAGCAAATTAAAGGGAACAACTCAGGTAGCTAACAACTCTTTTTCTTTTTTTTTGTCCGCAGTTGGGTTTGCTGCTCTAACAATGGCCTCTACTCTCACAGAAAAGTGCTCAAATGATCCAAATATATTTTGCTACATCGTGGAAGTTTTAAACTTTAAAGACTCAGAGGCGCAACATTACTGACTTTGTTAAGAGCGTGTATTTTGCGTACTTAAAAGTACCACTTGGAGACCAAGACAGCATTGGGCTCCTCACAAGTGTGCAAAACCTGTGTTGAGACTTTAGATCATGGTCTCAAGGAAAAAGGCTAAACTTAAGTTTGGAGTGCCTATGGTTTGGAGAGAACCAAGCATCATTTAGATGACTGCTATTTCTGCCTTGTCAATGTAAAAGGTTTCAATAAGAAAAACAAGAAATTTGCAATACCCAAGTATCCCTTCAGCTATTCGACCAGTTACACATAGTGAAGAAATACCTGTACCAATTTTTACTGAGCTTCAAAAAAATGATGAACAGATCTCTGCTCACCTGCTCCCACTGATGAAGAAGACACTACAGATATTTTTCAGCCATCTGATGAAGATTGTGACAAACCAATTCTGTTTACTCAGTTTGCTTTGAATGTTTGGTTAGAGATCTGTATCTACCAAAAGAGTCTGCTGAACTGTTGTCTTCAAGACTGCAAGAGAATCGAATGCTGAAACCCGGCACAGGTGTCTCATTTTATCGTAACGGGAAGCAGAACTGCGTAAGTACTTCCATTCAGATGGCCAGCTTGTCTATTGTACTGATGTAGAAGGGCTACTTCTTTTTATGGGACTGCTAGCATATGATTCAAGGATTGGAGGCTTTTATTGACAGTTCCAAAAAAGTTTGAAATGTTTCTGTTACACAATGGAAATAAGTTGGCTCTGTACCAATAGGTCTTTCTGTAAAATTTAAAGAAGAATAAAACAACATCAAGATTGGTCCTAGAGAGGTTGCAATATCATGTTCATGGGTGGTTAATTTGTGTCGATTTAAAAATGGTTAACTTTCTTTTAGGTCAGCAAGGAGGGTACAAAAAAAACCCCTGTTTTCTGTGTTACTGGGACAGTAGAGCTACAGCAGAGCATTGGGTGAAAAAAGAATGGCCTCAGCGACAGAGTTTGGCAAACTGGCGATAAGAAGTCTCATGGGTCCTTAGTGGATAGGAAGAAGATTGTCTTTCCTCCCTTGCACATAAAAACTTGGATTGATGAAGCGTTCGTCAAAGTCTTGATCAAGTGGAGAAGCTTCAGCTTATATATGTTTAACCTTCCTGGTCTTCGTGAAGAGAAGAAAAAGCTGGATATTTGATGGACCTCAAATAAGAACACTATGAGGGGATCCAAATTTTATCACATCAATGAATGAGAAGAAGAAAGAGCTTGGAATGCATTTTGTAATGTGGTGAAGAATTTTCTAGGGGAAAAAGAAGCAGACAACTATGAAGAGATTGTGGAAGAGCTACTAATGAGCCTGCGAGATCTTGGATGTAGAATGAGTATCAAGGTTCCTATTTACACAGCCATTTGGACAAGTTTCCCGGGGAACCCTTTGGGGGTGTGAGCGAGGAACAAGGGGGGCGTTTTCATCAGGACATTAAAACCATGGAAGAACGGTATCAAGGCCGGTGGGACTCACATATGATGGCGGATTATTGCTGGAGCTTGATGAGAGACAACCCAGAAGCTGTACATCAGAGATCAGCCAAGAAAAAAAATTCACATACTGCTACTTGCCATTGATCTGTGCACCATATATATGTATTGTTTATATTTTCTATTTTAATTCTGTCACTATTTTGATTTACTTGTACATGGACTTCGTAATCTTTGTAATTCCTTGATTAAGAATATACAAAATGTATTACTAAAAATCAAGTGTTTTTATTTTGAAACCTTCGATACATAGGCTGATGAGTCATTTTCATCAAAAAATTTAAAAATGCTATATCGCGAAAACCTGATGTGATAGACAAAAATTGGTTCAAAATTCGTAATCAGCAGCCCAAATTCAGTTAGAATTTGTTTTTAAAACTTTTGCCAGAAATATCGTGTTGACCAGTGAATTGTTGATGATTGTCAAAAAACCCCACGTTCTTAATAATTTTGCCTGGGCGTCCCTACGTCTCTAGCTCTTAAAACATTGTCAAAAGTCCCTACGTTTAGAGACATGTCCCTACGGTTGGCAACACTGCCCTCCCTTCACGCCCAGACCTTTCCTTTGCAATAAAAAATCGTATGTTTTTAGTCATAAAAACATAAAAGTAACTGAAAATACCCAATGATTTTGTGGACAAGGATACTAAACACCTCACAAACCTAAACAAGAGACCTCAGCAGTCTGGTTTCACGCCTGGTAGTCAACAACGGACCGTAAACCTAGCGCTTCGTGTCCGGTGGAACTCCGACGTGAATTTTGACAGTAGTGTAGGAGATAGCAGAAAAATCGTGCAAATGATGATACAAACTTGTCACACTTGTTCTCCATGTGATACTAAACAAAACTGCCGATTTGGGCCAATTGAAAATCCAAGACGGCGGCCATTTTCAAGATGGCCGCCAATTTGCTCCCGAAGTGACGTTTGCTTAGAAGTTTTGTAGTTTCCGATTTGCAGATCTAGTGTGGTTTCTATGTTTTTCAAGCCTGCACTTTT
>JACEEZ010023936.1:0-72500 GCA_016584305.1 Chionoecetes opilio
GTTTTTTTTGGGGGGGGCTATTGAACCACGGAATTTATTTCCCCTTTTGGTTTTTGCCCAACCTCCCCCCAAATTAAATTTTAAAATATTTTGAGGGTTTATGTCTTTTCCCTACCTTTCAATAATTTTTTGCCTGGTTTTGAAAAACCTTTTATTTTCCTTACTTAAACCCGGGACTAATCAGTTTTATTTTTTAGGGGGAACCCCTTAACTTAAAGGGGTTGGGGCCCCGGTTCGTTTTGGGGTTCAAAAACCGTGGCCGTACTTCTGTCCAGCACCCACTTTGGGGGTTTAAAAATAAAATTTTTGGACTTTCACCTTTAAAATTTAAAATTCAGAAGGGGGTAAAAGTGTTTTCTTGTTAAATCTTTTAACATGGGGGCCCCCGGGAAATGTTTTTTATTTCCCCCTTTTCGGCAATAAATACAGGGGGAAAAAGTATACAATCTTTTTTCTCCTTTTACGTTTGGGTTTGCTGGGGCTAATCTTTTTTATTTTCCCGCTCTTTTTTTTTCCCCCTTTTAAAACCCTTTTTTGGCCGGGTTTTACTTTTGGGGGGCCCTTTCCCCAGAAAAATTATCCAAAATAAAAAAAGGGGGTTAAGGAAAAGGGGGCCGGGAAAAAAAAGCCCACCTTTGGGGCCTTTAAGGCCAGGGGTTTTGAAAGGGGGGTTTGGTAAAGGGGGACCCCGGGAAAAAACCCCAAACTTTTTTCGAAAAAACTTTTCTTCCAATTTTAGAAAAATAATTCAAAAAGTTTTACCTAAATTCCAAATTTTTTTTTTTTTAGAAAATTTTAAAAACAAAAAAAAAATTTGGGGCGCCCCTTTTAATTTGCCAACCCTTTTTTTGGGAAAAAAATGAAAAAAAAAAAGAAATTTAAGGGCTTTAAATGATTACGCATTTGCCCGGTTTGGGCCCGGTTTTAATTGAAATATGCCCCCAATTGGGGTTCCCAAATTTAAACCAGGGTGGTAAGCTCTTTCTTGATAAAGTTGGCCAAAGGCACAGATCCCCAAGTGCCCACGGGGGCCTCTACTTTGGGCCTAAAAACCTTTGCCCCATCATGTCCCTTCTTAGACCTGAAGCGGGCTTTGGTCCCCGGTGGGGGGCCCCGGGCCCCGGGAAAAAACCCGCTCTGTCCTGGCTCCCACCCCTGTTTGCCGGGGCCTCGGGTCCCCTGCTTAGGGCCCTTTTGGGTGCTCTAGGGGTGGATAGAAAAATCCGAACCTTTTACGGCTTGCCAGGATTTCCTGGTTGACCCCCGGGCCCAGTAAAAACGGGGGTAAGGGCTTTTGCACCTGGCCAGGCGGGGCCAGCTGATCAGGGGTCTGCAAGATGGTGGCAAACAATTTTCACGGGGGTGTGATGCGAGGTCTTAAAAGGGTGTCCCCATATTTCCTCCCCGGGCCCTCAGCTCAAAATTTTGGGTTACGGCGAACCTGGGGGCGTCCCACTCGACTCCCCAAATCCGAGGAGGGGGGAAATTCTGGGGGTGTGAACCATGCCCCGTCCGAACGGAGAAGGCACAGCTGTTTGGACCTTTCTTGGGCGGAAACCTCATCACTCCTGGGGCTCGTGAGGATGTGCTTGGGGCCGCCCTTTTAGTCGGGGTTGAACCTTGATGTCGTGGGTGGGATTTTGGGAAGGGGAACACCTGCAGGGCCAGAAATTGACTAGGATTTCCAGGGTTTTTGGGGGTTCCCGGGCCAGTGTCCAGCTTTTGGTCCAAGGAAACCCGGGCGATTTGGGCTGGGGGGTGACCATTGGAGTGGGCCCACCTTCCCACAGGGGGATCCCCTGCGGGCCGGAGGGGGAAACGCCCCGTTTCACAGCCTGGACCAGCGGGTGGAGCCCTGTGGTCAGTGGACCATTTTGACCAGGAAACCCCGGGTTATCCCCGGGTTGAGATTTCACTGCCGGGAAATCCTCTGAATTTCTGCGTTTTACTCCCTCCCCTTCACGGGCGGGACAGCAGACTGCACCTGGCCCGGAAGGGGTTTCAGTTTGAGGTAGGCCCTGATGCTGGTGATAAGGTGGCGCAGGGGCAACCCATTTGGGTGCAACACGCATAACTCCGGGAAAGCTGCGTCCCGGGATTTTCCCAAAATGGGCGTGATCCCCAACCCTTCCAAACCCCGTTTTTCCCCAATTTGGGGGTCACCTTGCAGTACGATCATGAGTGGGGTGGAGCCCGTTTTGTCCCCCAGCAAAATAATAGAGAGCCAAAGGCCCCCTTGAACGCGGGGCCTTTCCGGGGGGTTGGCCCCGGGGGCCCTTTGGGGTAAAATTTTTGGCCAAAGCTCCCTTTTAAATTGCCCCTCTGTCACTGCCCAAGCCCCTCCCTGAAAACCCTTTGGGGGCCGTTTCCCCCTAGCTTTCGGGCCCCATCCCCTTGGTTTGTCCTTCCCCCATGGGAACCCCATCCAACTTTTTTTGGTACCCTGGTTAGGGTACCCCTTAAAACAAAACTTTTTTTTCCTCAACTTTAGCATCCCAAAATTTTATGAAAAATGGAATTCTAAGACGTTTTAGCCTTTCCTTTTTTTGCATTTGAGAAATTTTTTTTTAACTAGGGCAAAATGGAAAATTTAAAGCTATTTTTTGGGGCATATGAAAAATAAAAGTCCTTTTTTTGCAAAAGCAAGAATGCTAAAACCCAAAAAAATTTAAAAGGGGAAAAACCCCCCAAACCTTTAAAAACTTTTTTACATAAAAAAACCCACCTGAAAATTTCCAAATAATCAGATTTCATTTTTTCATTGGCCCCTGGGCGTACCCAAACCCACTGTCAGTGTTTCCATTTTGCCCCCGCCTCCCCCCCCAGGTTAGTAAGGTTGGGTTTTAGTTTTTCTTTGGGTAAACTTATTTTTATGTTTAGTTTTTGATGTGTTTAGGAACAACTGAATTTTGTTTTTTTTGGAAATCCCCTTTTTTTTCGGGAGGTGAGGTCAAAAAAGGGGTAAAAAAGAAAAAAACTATAGTAATTTACGTTCAACCTGCCGAAAAGCCCCCCCCCTTTTCTATGTGACAGCTGATTGGTCCCTTTTTTTTCCCCACCCAAAAACCAAATAAACAATACCCCTAAACTTTTAAAGTGTGTGACCAGGGGCAGACAATCTTCATTTAAAAAGGGTGAGTGTAAATAAGGCCAACATTATTGGGTGTAGTGAAAAATTTATTTCACTAAAAAAAAAAGGGTTGGGCCTATTTTTTACACCCCCCCTTTGTAGTGAAGATATTTTTCCCCCCGTGGTCACGCACTTTTAAAAAGTAGTGAGGATTTTGGTAAAAATGGTAGGGGGATGAGCGGGGAATGCACTAATCAGCTCCCCACGTAGAAAAGGGGGGAAAAAAAAGGCAAGGGGGTTGGTTTTTGGGGGAAAGGGTTGAACGTAAATTTTTTATTTATAATGTTTTGCCAAAAAAAAAAACCCATCAGAGTTCTTCAAAACCACCCAAAAATCTAAAAAAAAAAAAAGGGGAACCCATGAAGAACCGGCCCCCCAGCTATTTTTTTGGGGTTTACCTAACGGGGGTTTCCGGCCCCCCAAAAACCCCCCGCTACACTAATTTCCCCCCGGAAAATTTGGGTTTTTACGTAATCTAAACCAAAACTGGGTTTAAACCACTCTCACTCGCATGAAGATCATTTCACCCCAAAAATAGCGGGGGGTGGCGGATTTGCATGAGTTTCCCAAAAAAATTTTGGGTTTCATCTAAAAAAGGGAAGGGGTTTTTAAATAAAAAAATAAACTTACCCAAAATAATGCTAAAAATGATTTTAAGGGTCATTTTTGGTTTTGGTTTTGTAAGGTGCAAATGATGACGGATAGAAAAACCGGGCGTCCCAAGGGTTTTGTGTCAAAAGCGGAGGGGCATCAAAGGGGGAGGATTAACAAAAGAAAAATTTATTTTTATTTGGCCCCAAAAGCCCATTTTTTGTTAATCCCCCCAACATTCTCCGATCACCCCAACCAACACATCCCCCAAATTCTTGTAAAAGCCCATGTCTCAGGAAACCATACAGAAAAAATGACTTTTTCATGTTTTAAGAGTATTTGAAGAATGAAATGGAGGGGGTTTTTTGGGCTGATTGTTCTAAGACAGGGGCCCTTTTGACGAAGAAGTTGGGGGGATGGGGTTAGATGGGTTGTTTGGAAAATTTTTTGAAATAAAAGGGATTTGGGTTTAAACATGGAGGGGAAAAGTGTCCGTGAAAAAGGTTTGACAAAAAAAATTTTTGGAAATTAAAGGAGCTGGGGTCCCAGTGCTGAGAGAAAGGGCGATTGGAGGTGGTTTGGGCACGTGAAGGGGGAGAGAAGGGGGGTGGGCTTGGGGAGACCACCCGGCGGGGCCCCAAAAAAAGCCATGGGGGGCCAGTGGGGGGTTTGAAGAGGACTGGAAGCTTTGGGCATTAAAGAATTGGGGCCCAACGGGAATAAAAAGTTTTTTAAATCATCGGCCTTTCAAACCCCTCAAAAAAATTAGGGGGAAAAACTAACTTTAAAACGGGAAAGAAGAATAAGAAGCATCCCCCAATTAAAAAATTTTCTTACCTTTTTCTTTGTTTGGTCTCGTCACTCGAATTTGAAGTTAGAGCTGGTTCGGGCAATTAAAAAATTAAAAAACCCAAAAAACCAAAAGGAATAATCAGTTGGGTTTCCAGTGGGGGGGGTTCAGTGGGTGGCCCCACCCCAAACCACAACGTGTGTACTATCATAACTTTTTAAAAACGAGGAACAAAAAGGAACAATTTTTTTGAAATTTTTGAGGGTTTTGGAAAAATTCCCGTATTTACGGTTTTTAAGACGCACTTTTTCCCCCTAAAAAAAAAACCCCTAAACCCAATACTCAGGGGCGTTTTCCAAACGAAATTTGTAGGGGGTTAGTTTTAGGTAGCTACCCCAATTTCAGCCTTATATGATGTTACCCCAGTCCCTTCCCTTTTACAAGATTTTAAATACCAAAGGGGACTTTAAAATCAAAAATCTGTCCCCCGTAGTCTCCCCGGGTCAATTGGCCCCCCCAAAACCCAAAAACCGGTAAAAGGGGGCTTTTTTTTAAATTTAAATTAAAATGAAATTTTTTGTATTTTAGGTACATGAAACCCCAACCCAAAATTTATAAGGGTCTTAAATTTAAAACCCAATTTAAAAACAATACGTGGTGGGCCCAGGAGGAGGAAAACGAGTGAGGCAGGGGAAAGACTTTGGAGGTTTTTAAACACTCGGGAAGAAAAAGCCAGACTGAATCAGCAGCCAGCCCAGGGAAAAAGGCCTGCCCCCCACCACCTTTGGTTTTGGCTTTTTTTTTCACTTCCCCCGGGGCCCCCCGCCCTGCGTGTACAGTTCACCCCACCCAAACCCATAAACATTTATTTAAACACAAAACCCCCTCTTTTTTGGGACAATGGGGGGAGCCCCGGCCCGGGGAAAACCCCCAAACGTCCGGGAATCGCAACACCGAGGCCTTTACCCCCCCCCGGACGTTTACCCTACCTATTTTTTACCCCCGGGGAAACCCCCCAAATATCAACTACCCGCCGCGGCCCTTTTACGTCACTTTTTTTTTTTTAAAGGGTGCGAGGATCCCTTGGGGAACATATGACCCGGGGTGATTCTTAGGGAACCCCAATCACGGGGGCGCTGTAATTGCCCTTTTTTTTCCCTCGGGAAAGGCACAGGTGAGGCAAAATTAAAAGCGTTTTCCCGGGAGGGGGGCCTTTCACCCGCCGTCAGCAGGGTGGGCAGGTCACATTTTGGCGACGTTCGGGGAAAGGAGTTGAGAGGTACCCACTACAGGGTTTGGGAGTGGAAGGCGGCCCACTGCAGCAAAAAGTGTTAAAAGGGGTCTCAAAAAGAGGGTTCCCGCCCCAGGGGAAGTGGGATATAGGGGACTGATGGAGGCGGTGCGGGTAAACCCGTGGGGGTTTTGTGCCTAAATGAAAACCAATACCGACCGCTGAGCTTTCCTGCCACCGGGGGGGAAAGGGGGCGGACACTGACCAGGGGGGGACAGGAGCCCCCTCGGACCGCCGGACAATTTTGTCGTTTTAAAGGGGGAAATGGCCCAGGGCCTTTTTTGGGGCCCTGCCCTATCCCCGGAACCCTCGGATTTTGACGGGGGGGGGAAAAATTCGTTTTCCCGGGGAAAAATGGAAGTCCGGGAAAACGAGGGTTTGTTGGGACTAGAAAAGCTGAAAAAAATGAATGGCTGATGAGCAGTGCGAAAGAAAAATAATGAAAAGGAGTGTGTTTTTTTGTGTGAAAATGACTAATTTTTTTTTTGGGAAATTTTTTTTTTTTTATATCTTTCCAAAAAACAGGGTGGGATTTTTTTCCCCGATGCAGCGTTTATAAGCCAGGGAAAAATGGTAAATTGGGTTAAAAAAAAAATGCGGTGGGTGTTTGGGTTTATGGATCCTCCCGACCCCCCACTTTAAAAAATAGAAGAAAGTAAAGGCAAAATTTTGCCCAAAAAACATTTACCCGATTTAATTTAAAACACATAAAATAAAATTTTTAAAAAAAAAAGTTGTTTTTTCTTGAAAATACAGGATGAACCAAACTGAAAATATACCAAAAATTTTAGGTATTATTTTGGTTTTAAAGGGATTTTTGCATTATTTTTTTGGAAAGGGAAAAAAATTTTTTTTTTAAAAATTTTCAAAACTAACGTTGATAAAGTAGGGTTGTTTTCCCAGTGGAAAAGCCGACGTGAGTTTTTACAAAGGGGAAAGCTTGCAGTTGTTTAAACTCAAGAAGGGGTTTGACCCCAAATGCATAAGAGTCAATGGGGTCTTTTGCGACCGCGGGTTCCCGCAAGGGGGGGGGGGGGGGCTTAATTTGGGTTTTTTTTTTTTTTAGGGCTGGTTTTACTCTGGAACGAGAGTGCTGTTTAAGTGTGGGGGGAGGTGTATTAGCTTCTTTCCCGGAAAACAGGGGAGGAAGGGGGATCCTTGCCCCCACTTTTCAACACCCTTTATGGGGCGGGTAATTTGGGGAAAGTTGCGATAAAAGTGATTGGGAGCATCCCTCGCAACACCAAGATACTGATTTTTTTTTTGCCCATGATGCAAGGGACCCTTTGGGGGTGGGTCAGGGGTCCAGTGATGGTTTTTCCCAAGGTGCCCCCAAAGGGGGCAAAACCTTTGGGTTTTAAGCCCCTGGGCCCAAAAACCCAAAGGGCCCCGGTGTTTGGGATTTATGACAGTACAGATGAAATGTAACTAAAACTAGTACAACTAGATGAAACAATACAGTCGGGTTCCTGCAAGGGGGGGGTTTTTTGAGATCTTGGGAAAATTTTTCATACCTTGGGTTAAACCCCATTCCATAATGATGGCGGGTCCGTCAAGAAAGGGCTTAAAGACGGATTGGCATAAACCCACTGGGTTTTGGAAATCGGCCCGCAGAGTATTTTCGTTGGGCCGGTACCCGTGCAGGAGGACCAAAACTGGGTCTTCAAGGCGCTGTCTTTCTCTATGGTTTTTAAGGGCAGGACACTAAATAGCGACTTTAAAAAAGGGGAATCCATGCTTTGGGAATAAATTGGGCTTGCAGGATCATGGGGTATCCTGAGAATGATTACGTGGTCCCAAAACCGCAATTAAAACCGTGAAATGAATTTGAAAGGGCCCATTACCTGGGAAATTCGTCACGCCAAAATTCGGTATATGGGGGTGTGGAAAGCTACAGAAACCGATCCTTCCCTCGGGTTTTATTGTTAAAAGACAATCTGGTTGGAGGGGCCAAGGGGAAGCCCCCAAGGTGTGGCTGGGGGAAGTTGATATTTCCTGTCGAGGTTTTTCTTTTTTGGATGGGGAAAGGGGGGCCTGCCTGGGGGCTCGCGCGTGGTGTTCCCCCGGGTTTTTGTCGTAGGGGGGGCGGGGACTCCCCCCCAGAAATTTTTTTGCCCACCCTATATTTAATCTTTAATATCCAAAAATGAATTTATTGGAAAAATTAGGGGTTTTTAAAAATAGATTAACCACCAAAAAACAAAAATTTATTTTCTTGGGTTATGCTGCCAATTCCCCAAATTTTTTATTGTTTTTGATTATATCCTTTTGGAAAAAATTCGCATTTTTTGGGTTTTTCCAAAGCCCATCAGCGCCAAATAAGAAACCTCTGTGTATTCAAAAAGGGGTTTTTTTCCACATTAAAAAGTTGGGTTTATTATCATAGTTCACTGAAAGTTTTCTTTTTTAGTAGGACCCCAACCCCAAAATAAATACCGTCTAAGAGGGGGCCTACCAAAAGGCAGCCCCTTTCTAATCATGATTTTTTTGGGGTTTTTTGGGGGGGGAGGTGGAAGCCTAAGATTAGGGTTTTTGCCTGTAGTAAAACCACACCCAGGCCGGGCATATAAATCAAAAAATTGGGATTTGAAGGGTTGGGAGGAAAGGTTTACTGTTTAAAAACTCCCGAATATAAATAAATTTTTAAAATTTAGTCCGAATCTGTAAGCCCCTCTTTCTCATGAAGTGCTGGGGTTTTTGTTTGGGAAAGAGTTTTTTTTTGTGAACTTAAATTTTTGTGTGCAGATTTTTTAGAAATTTGGGAAAATAAATTTTTCCCCCCCCAAAAAGGGGGAGAAGCCATCAGAAAAAATCAAAACCCAAAAGGGGTGGGTCAAGATGGCCCGGGTTGTGAATTTTAAAAAATTAAAAAAAACAAATCCCCCAAGAAACTCATAATGCATAAGGAAAGATCGGGAAGTTTTTTGGTTGTTTATCAAGTTTAAAAATGTTTATGAGTAAATTTACCATAAAACAAAAAGGTTTTTTTGCAGTAAGAAAGGATGAGTAGGTACACTTGTTTTTCAGACCCGTAGATAGTAGGGGAGATGAAATCAGTGAATTTGGTTTGCATCTGTGATACACTCTCAGTTTTTATTTAACTAAAATTTACCCCACCCTATTTAAAATTTTCCCCTAGCCAGGATAAGCTTTTTAGCTCTACATTTAAAAATTTTTTTGAGGGTTTCCCGGAGAAAAAATGAAAATTACCTTCCCAGCCACAGCTATCAAAATCCCACATTTATTTAAAATGGAACATTTTTTAAAGCCAAAAATCATAAAATATAGCCCCGAGGTAGTTTTGTTTTACTTGTAACCCGAGTTATTTCTTTTTGGTAAAAGGGCTATGAAAAAAATAACCTTTAAATAAAGGGTTTTTGTAAAAGTTTTTTCCCAAAATTTTTGGGGGAATCGATTCCAAAAGGTTGAATTTTTTTTTTTTTTTTTTATTGTTTTTTTTCAATTGTGGGGGGTTTCTGCCCCCCTTGGGCGGCCCAAAACCCCTAGAGAAGGAATACATCCCCAGGGGGTTTAAAAAAAATCTCGCCTTTCCCCCCCTCTCTTCCCTCCACCTCCTTTCCTTTTTCCTCCCCCAATAAACCCAAACCCTCCATCTCTCTTCCCCCTACTTCCTTCTCTTTTCTTTTGGGGCCATGTGACCTCTGATGTTGAACCCCAAATTTCCCTTTTTTTTTTTTGGGATTAAAATCAATCAAACTTGTTTTTTAACCCCCAAAGGGCCGGGTCACGGCCCCCCGGGGCTGCAATTCCCGATGTTTTCCCCTTTTGGAAAAAAGCTTAAAGGGGGTTTCCCCCAAACGCCCAACTTTTGGGAAAGTGGACCACACCACACACAACAACGCACACAGGGAATTAAAAAACATAAGAAAATAGGAAGCTACAAGAGGCAGCCCAGACCCAACGTGGTAAATTCCTGTTTAGAAACACTAAAAACATCCCCCTTTTATCCCACCATAAAGCTGTTTGGGTCCCCTTTTTTTAAACCCTAATACCCAGTGGGCACAGAGTCAAAAAATCCCCACAAAACCGATTCCCTTTAATCAAGGGGAAAAAACAGAAAAACCCGGGGTTTTGGGGGCCCCCCACTGAAGAGGAGAGAGGTGGTGAGGCATTGGGGAGACCACCCGGCAGGCCAAGGAAGACATGGAGGCAGTGTGTTGAAGAGGATCTGGCAGCTTTGGGCATTGAAGAAGCTGAGGCAACGGATAGAGATAGTTGTCATCATCGGCCATCTAACCTCATAAAAATTATGGGAAAAACTAACGTTAAACAGAAAGAAGAATAAGAAGCATCCTCCAGATAATAAATTCTTACCTATTTCATTGTTTAGGTCTCGTCACTCTGAGTATTTGAATGTTAGAGCTGGTTCGGCAAATTAAGAATTAAAGAACCAAGAACCAAATTAGTGAATAATCAGGTTAGGTTACAGTGTGGGGGTCAGTGGGTGGCCCCACCCCAAACCACAACGCTGTGTACTATCATAACTGTTATAAACGAGGAAGAAACAATTTTTTTGATAAGTTTTGATGTGTTTTGAATTACCGTATTCTACGGCTTATAAGACGCACTTTTCCCCCTAAAAAATACCCTGAAAAATACTCATGCGTTTTCCAAGACGAATGTTGTAGGAGGTTAGCTTAGGTAGCTATCCAATTCAGCCTCTTATATGATGTAACCTCAGTACTTACCTGTTACAAGTATTTTAAATACCATAAGACATTCAAATCAACTAATCTGTCCTCCGTAGTCTACCTCGGCAGATTGGCGCCAAAAGCCATAACGTGTATAAGGACATTTTTTTATTACATTAAATGAAAGTTTGTATACTTATGTACATGCAGCCATCACAAATACTACGCTCATTAATTAAAATCAATTAAAACAATACGTGGTGAGGCACAGGAGGCAGGCAACGTAGTGAGGCACGGGAGGACGTGAGAGGTGTTTACACTCGGGAAGACAAAGCCAGACTGAATCAGCACGCCAGTCACGCAGCTGCGCACCACCGTGGTTGGCTTTGTTTTCACTCCCGCCGTCCGACCTGCGTGTACATGTTCACCCAGCCAACATGACGATTTACTTATACACACAACCCTCGTTTTCCCGGACTAATAGGGGGGAGCACTGGTCCGGGAACCGCAAACGTCCGGGAATCGCAACAGTCCGAGGCCATTACCCACCCCCGGACGTTTATCCTACTCTAGTATTTACTGCCCGGCAACCACCAATATCAACTACCCCGCCGCGGACTTTTACGTCACTTTGTTGTTGTTTTTAGGGCTGCGAGGATCCCTTGGGGAACACTATGAGCCCTGGTGATGTCTTATGATGCTATCACAGGCGCTGTAATTGACCTGTCTTCCTCAGGAAGGCACAGGTGAGGCAGATGACAGCGTGTTGCCGGGAGGGGTGGACGTCAGCCGCCGTCAGCAGGGTGGGCAGGTCACATGTGGCGACGTTCAGGGTAAGGAGTTGAGAGCGTAGCACTACACGGTGGGAGTGGAAGCGCGGACACTGCAGCAGAAAGTGTTCAATAGTCTCAGAGACGTTCCTGCACCAGGGGCAGTGGGATATAGGGGACTGATGGAGGCGGTGCAGGTGAACCGTGGGTGTCTTGTGCCTAAATGTAAACAATACGACCGCTGAGCATGCTGCCACCTGGCGGGAGGTGCGGACACTGACCAGGGGTGACAGGAGACGCTCGGACCGCCGGACAACTTTGTCGATTTACGGACTGGACCAGGCATTTGTCTGGGACTCTGACCTATCCCCGGACCTCGGATTTTGACTGGCAAATTCGATTTCCGGGAAATGGAAGTCCGGGAAAACGAGGGTTGTGTGTACTATACAAGCTAGAAAATATGAATGGCTGATGAGCAGTGCTGAATGAAGATAATGAATAGTGAGTGTGTTCTTGTGTGAAAATGACTATTTTTGGCAAATTTTTTTTTTTTTTTTATATCTTTCCAAAATCAGGGTGCATTTTCCAAGATGCAGCGTCTTATAAGCCATGAAATATGGTAATCTGATAAAAAAAATATGCCGGTGGGCTGCTTGTTGATGGATCGTCCCGACCCCCCATCTTAAAATATAGAAGAAAGTAAGATGCAATTCTGCCAAAAATCATTTACCAGATTCATTCAAAACACATCAAAATATATGAGAAAAAATTCGTTTTGTCTTGAAAATAGCAGGATGAACTAAACTGAAAATATACCATCATTTTTAGGTATTATTTTGTTTCTAAGCATTCTGCATTATTTTTTGACGATAATATTTTTTTTAAAGATTTGCAAGACTAACGTTGCATAAGTAGTGCTTCGTGTCCTAGTGGAACGCCGACGTGAGTTTCGACAGGGGATGCTTGCAGCCTATGTTGATCTCAAGAAGGCGTTTGACTCAGTGCATCATGAGTCACTGGGATCTTTTGCGACCGCGGGATTCCTGCAAGGACTATTGGTTTGATGACTGGTCTGTACTCTGGAACTGAGAGTGCTGTGAAGTGTGGGGGAGGTGTATTCAGCTTCTTTCCTGTGAATACAGGAGTGAGGCAAGGGTGAGTCCTTGCCCCATCACTTTTCAACACTTGTATGGACTGGGTATTGGGCAAAGTTGTAGATCAATGTGATTGTGGAGCATCCCTCGGGCAACACCAAGATCACTGATCTTGTTTTTGCCGATGATGCAGTAATCTTTGCTGAGTCACTGGAGGTCCTAGTGATGGTTCTCGAAGTGCTGCACAAGGAGGCAAAGCCTTTAGGACTTGAAGTCTCCTGGCTCAAGACCAAGGTCCAGGTGTTTGGAGATGATGACAGTACAGATGAAATGTAACTATACTAGTACAACTAGATGAAACAGTACAGTCTGTTCATGCATGGGGCGAGGTTATTGAGATCTTGGAAAGTTTTACATACCTTGGTAGCGCATTCCATAATGATGGCGGGTCACGTCAAGAAGTCTTACGACGGATTGGCATAGCCCACTGTGTTATGGACTCGCTCAGCATGAGTATTTGGCGTTGGGCCGGTACCTGTGCAGGAGGACACAGATCTGGATCTTCAAGTCGCTGTCTTACTCTATGGTTGTAAGACATGGACACTAAATAGCGACTTAAAGAGGCGAATCCATGCCTTTGGTAATAATTGTCTTCGCAGGATCATGGGGTATCGCTGAGATGATTACGTGTCAAATCAGCAATTACACCGTGAAACTGATCGAGGCCTATTACCTGCATAGTTCGTCAGCGCCAACTTCGGCTATATGGGCATGTGGCACGCTACACTGAAACCGATCCTTCCCATCGGGTTGTATCTGTAAGAGACAATCTGGTGTGGAGGAGGCCAAGGGGACGCCCACAAGGCTCGTGGCTGGGGAAGTTGATATTTCCTGTCGAGAGTTGCTTGGTATGGGAAGGGAGCCTGCATGGGGACTCGCGCGTGGTGTTCCCCAGGAGTAGTGTCGTAGGGTGGGCGAGGCGACTCGCCCCCAGCATATTTTCTTGCCTCACCTATATTTTATCTCTTAATATCCAATAATGACTGATTGGAAAAATTAGGTTTATAAAATAGATTAACCACCAAATAAACAAAAATTGATTCTCTGAGGGTTATGCTGCCAATTCACAAATTTCTTATTGTTTTGATTATATCCTTTGGAAAATTCGCATTTGTTGAGCTTCCTCCAATGCCCATCAGTCGCCAAATAAGAAACCTCTGTGTATTCAAATGGTTATTTTCCACATGAAATGTTGATGATTCATCATATGTTCACTGAAAGTTTGCTCATTAGTAGGACCTACAAGCCACACATAAATACCGTCTAAGCAGGGAGCTACTAATGGCAGCCTTACTAATCTATGATTTCTGGGTTTGGGCTGCAGGTGACAGCCTGAAGATTAGATTTCGCCTGTAGTCACACCACACCCAGGCCTGTCATATAAAGTCAGAATATTGCATTGAAGGGTTGTAGGCATGCTGTTACTGTCTAACATCTCAGAATATAAATAATTATATTGTAGTCCTGAATAGCTGTAAGACTCTCTCTCTCATGAAGTGCTGAGTTTTCGTTGGGTATGAGTATTTTTTTGTGAACTTAATTTTGTGTGCAGATTTTCTTAGCCTTCATACATATTTTTCCCGCAGAAGAGGAGAAGCCATCAGAACACATCAAACCTAAAAGTGGTGGGTCAAGATGGCCAGATTGTGCATTTTAAGATTAAAAACATACATCCCTCAAGAAACTCATCAATGCATACTGTGAAAGATCGGTAAGTTTGTTTGCTTTCTATCAAGTGGAATAGTGTTATGCAGTAATGATTATTACTATAAAACAAAAGTTTTCTGCAGTAAGAATGGATGAGTAGTGTACACTTGTTAATCAAGACAGTAGATAGTAGGAGAGATGACTCAGTGAATTAGGTCTTGCATCTGCTGATACACTATTCATGTTCACTTTCAGCATATATTTACCTACCTCTATTACATTACTCTAGCCAGGATAGCTTGCAGCTCTACATTAAAATTATTTGACTGTTTCAGGAGAATAATGAAATGACATTCTAGCCACAGCTATCATATACCTACATGATTTATAAATGGAACATTTTTAATGCAAATAACATAAGTATAGCCAGAGGTAGTGTGTGTAGCTTGTAACCTGAGTATTTCTTTTAGGTAATAAGACTATGAAAACATAACTAATTAACTATGTGTATGTACAGTTTGTCCACAAATTTGGGGTAATCGATTCAATGGTTGAATTTTTTTTTTTTTTTTTTATTGTTTGTTCACTAAGTAGTGTTTCTGCGCCTTGACGGCTCAAACCACTAGAGAAGATACATCCCAGGGGGTTATTAACATCTCGCTCTCCCTCCCTCTCTCCCTCCACCTCCTTTCTTTTCCCTCCCCTACTATCTCCATCCCTCCATCTCTCTTCCCCCTACTTCACTCTCTCTGTCTTTTGTGCCATGTGACCTCTGATGTCTGACACATTCACCTTTTTTTTTTTGGCATTAAATCAATCAATCTCTGTCTTTTACCCTACGGCCTGATCACGCTCTGGACATGCAATCTCCAGATGTTACCCTTCTGGAAAGAGCTTAAGAGGTTAAAGCGACCAATCTTTAGGTAAAGCTGGGACCACACACACACACACGCACACAGGAACTTAAGAACATAAGAAAATAAGGAAGCTACAAGAGGCAGCGAGACCTACACGTGGTAGTTCCTGTTACTTAACACTACCTACATCCACCTTTCATCCCCATCCATAAAGCTGTCTAGCCTCCTTTTGAAACACCCTAACTACCTAGCTGACGACAGAGTCAAAACATACACACACACACTGATTCCCTTACTCAAGGGGAACAGTAACTGCTTGCATCATCGAAAAACCTTGGGGTCTTGAGCAGGCCTTGATCTCGCGACCGACTGAAAACCAGACGGAGATATCTCCACCAGACCGCACAAGCAGTGTGTGTGTGTGCGAGGGAGAGGTGGGTGTAGAAAATTGACCACAATTTTGTCCCTTAGGACTAGCGTCTAGCGGGGTCACCTGAGCACAATCTTTGTATTTGCTTGTTTGCTTGGGTGTGTCATTAATTAATTCACCCAAGAATCAAGATCTTGCCTAAGCGATCTGGACTCGTGATCACCAGCTCTTACCCTCTCGGAAAGAGCTTCGAGATCATAGTTACCGATCTATGGGTATGATTGGAATCTAGCACACCACATTATACCCATATCCATTGTTCAAGGTGGACATAAACAATGTCTCGTCAGCGGATTCCACCTGAGCGGGATTTGAACCACAGAGCTACTGAACAGTAGGCGGAAGCTCCTACTGAATACTCTGAATAAAGTCCTGAATACTTATTGCATTAATCACTTTTGCATCAAGGTTGTTCCAGGCTTCTATGCTTCTATACGGGAAGCTGTATTTTTTTATGTCCCTCTTGCATGTTGTCCTTTTCAATTTTTTCTCATGACCTCTTGTACTTCTGTCGTCTCACACAAACAGATCTTCTCTATCAATTTTTTCCAGACCCATTGATGCTCTATACACTGCTATAAAATCTCCCCTTTCTCTTCTTTTCTCAAGAGTTGGGAGTTTCTGTCTTGAAAGTCCTTTCCCTCATATGTAATCTCTCAGGCTTGTAGCCATTTTTGTGGATGCTCTTTGTATTCTCTCTCTTCCTTTCCTTCTTTTTATGTGGTGACCAAACTCACAGCTTCATATTCCAACGTGGTCGAAAGTGTGTATTTTACCTAGTTGTATTTACCTGTGTAACATACAGGAAAAGAGCTATGCTCGTACTGTCCCAGTCTCCAATCTACTATATCCAACCGGCTTGCCTTTGAGTCCTGAATACTTCTTGCATTATCACTTGCATCAAGGCTGTTCCAGGCTTGTATGTTCATACGGGAAGCTGTATTTTTTTTATATCCCCTCTTGCATGTTGTCCTTTCACATTTCTTTCCTTCTCATGACCTCTTGCACTTCTAGTCTTCTATCGTCCACACAAAACAGATCTTCTCTGTCAATTTTTTCCAGACCCATTGATTGCTCTATACAGTGTACACTGCTATAAAATCTCCCTTTCTCTTCTTTTCCTCAAGAGTTTGGGAGTTTTAGTCTTGAAAGTCTTTCTTCATAGTAAATCTCTCAGGCTTGTAGCCATTTTTGTGGCTGCTCTTTGTATACTCTCACTCATCCTTATATCCTTCTTTTTTATGTGGTGACCCAATCACTGCCGCTATTCCAACCTTTGGTCGAATCAAAGATGTTTATCAATTTCTTAATCATCTCTTCATCCCGATATTTGAATCCATTCTTATAATTCCTTCAGCACTGATATGTATCTCCTGTGATCTTGTTTTATATGCTTCTCTTTGACAATTGTCCGTAATACATACTCCCAGATCTTTTTCGAACCTTTGTTTTGATATCCATTCATTTCCATCTAAATACTTTTCTCTCTGTCTCTTTTTGTACTGCCCCACTTTCCATCACTTTACACTTTGTTAGCATTAAATCTCCATTTCCCATATTTACTCCAGCTGAAAATCTTATCTAGATCCTTTTGTAAATCCTCACAGTCCCTCTTTACTTTCTACTTTTTCTTAGTAATTTTAGCATCTCAGTGATAAAACTCATATAACTGTTTACCTCTCCTTCTAGTCTATCGTTTACATGACCAAGAACATCACTGGGGCCATGTAACTGATCCTTGAGGAACTCCACTTATCACACTGCAACCAATTTCTGACTTCTGATCTTTATTACTGTTCCTCATCTCTCTCTGGCTGCAAAATTCTTCCATCCACTTCAGCAAACCACCTTCAATCCTCCTACATGTTTCTAGCTTCCAGAGCAGTCGCCTTATGGAGGTACCTTGTCAAATGCCTTCTTTAGGTCAAGTATATGCAATCGAGCCCCTCTCTTTTCCTGTGTCACATCGTCACTCCATGAGTAAAAGCTTAATAATTCCGTTGTACATGACATTCCTCCTCTAAATTCAAACTGGCCCCTGCGAGTGTGTTTTGTCTCTTAAAAAAATATTTCAACCATATGTCCTTCACCACAATTTTTTCACCCATTTTTGCCACTACACTTGTTTAATGATAACTGGCCTGTAATTTAGTGGGTTCTCTTCTTTGCTCCTCCCTTGTGAATTGGCACAATATTTGCTCTATTCCAATCAAGGCGGGACTCTGCTCTCCTTAAGTGAACTCTTCAATTACACTTGTGAACTTTCCTGCTGTTGGTTACTGCTCTCTGTCATTATCCCTTTCTCTGAACACTCCATCTGGACCCGGGGCTTTTCTCCATCTTGAACTTTCCATTTAGCCTTTTTACTTATTTACTGCTACTTATGTCTTCCTTATATTTTCTTTGCTCTTATATTTTTCGTTTTAATTCACTTTCTCTTGTCAATACATCTGTAAGCACTTATTCATCACCTCAGTCTGTTGTAATGCATCTTCATACACGATGGCTTCTACCTTCAGCTTACGATTCCTTCCTTGTTTTTCATGTTTTTCCATTATATATCTATAGAAAATTTTGGTTCGTTCTTACATTTTCTATATTAGGTATGATTCCTCTCATAGTTCTTTCTCTTCTCTCGGTTATACTAGTCATTTCTAGTTGTTTTTGTTACTTCTCCCAAAGGTTGATACCTCCTTTTTTCCTCAACTATTCCATGTTTGTTCTCTTTCTAGTCTTGCTATTCACATTTTCTGTAAACCATGTCATTTTTTTGCTTTTCTCTGATAACTACTCCTTGGAACTAACTATTTATTCCTTTCGTGTAAATTCGGATGAAACTCATCCCATTTTTCTGGTACTCCCTTGCTGCATGGAAATTACTCCAGTCATGTCTCCGAAAAATTTTTTTCTTATCCGTCAAAAAGTCTGCTTTTCCATAATTGTATCTTCCTTTCTACAATTGTTCTTCTCTTCTCCCTCTTTTTTGAGTAATTTATTTCAAATTCATAAGTACGTAGTCGCCCTTTCCAAGTGGGGCACTGATAATTTTACTTACTATTTACTTCTAGTTCTTTCGTCAATAGGTAGGTCTAGTCTGATGGTTCTTTCCGCTACCTCTGAATCTTCGTTCTCTTTAATCCACTGAGTCCAGAATGTTATTCCATTACCAAATCCACAATGTACCAAGAACCCCTGAGTTTCTCCTCCTTCAGTATACCTCTTCCCGCAAACTTCTTTGCAGTTAAATCTCCCATCAAAATTATGTCTCACAATTTTCCATCCGTATTCTTTTAAACATTTGCTTGTGTCTCTATCGCGTCTCCATACTCCTCTCTCCCCCAGGAATTTGTCTTAAAACGGTTGGAAAAAACCATTACACTACATCATATAAGTCTCTTATTCTTCTTTTTTCATCACCAACTCTACATTCAACACTCTGCCATTCCTTCTCACTTTTACCACATTTCCTACTACAACTCCTTCCTTGTTAACAACATTACCCACCTCCCTTTTTCTGATTTCTGTTTCGCCTCCATAACATTATATCTCACCCTCCCCAACTGGCACATCCCAGAATCACTCAGCTTCGTTTCTACTAGACCTAGATATGTCTGGTTTTCTTGGCTCTCAGGTAATCGTTTACTTCTGTTAATGTTGACACTAGCCCTTTATATTTGTGTACATACCTGCCATCCTTTCATTTTCCTTTGAACTGTTCTCTTATTTTTTTTTTATTTTTTTATACCACTTCTTCAGTTTTGGGTCTAAAAAATCTCCAATGAATTCCTGTTTTTCTCATTTCCGTCCCTCATTTCGTTTTTTTCTTTGGCTTCTTTAAACAGTACATTCAAACTGGCTCTTTCTGCCTCTTCATATCTTTTCTTATCCCTATTTTCTGCTCTTGTTCTGTCTTTGCCAGTTTTCCATGCCTAGACATATATCTAAGTGCTGTATTTTGTGACCTAAACTTACTTTTAAGGCAGGCACCCCAAACACAGCCCTCTTTATATTTCCCTAACTTATGTTCTCTTCTATTTCGTCTCTACTACCTCCGTATTTTCTTCTACTACTTAATATTTCTTTTGACACTTTCTTTTCTTCTCTCTCCTAAGTTTTTCTTGGGCAGCACTTTTTTCCTTCACACCAAAATGAGACACAATTTCTTTTTGTCTACCGTATCTCTTACCTACATTTTTCCTTTTGTTTTTAATCATCTGATACTTTTTGTCAGATATTTTCTTTTCATTTCTTGATCTTCTCTTATCTGACGTAAACTTTCTGGTCCTTTTTCTTTTTTCACTTCTTCCATGTCTTTCTTTTTCATCTTCCATTTCCTCTTTTGTTCATTTTCCATTTCTTATGTACTGAATAAATTTCTGCGTGCATTTTCACTACCTTTTTCGTCGTCTTGTTTTCCATTAAATCATCCACTCTATTTCTTAAAAATTTTTATTATCCTTTTTCCCAGGACGAACACTTTCTTTTCCATCTTATCTAATATATCCATATTCGTGTACCACACTTTCCAGCATTAGGACTCTTCTCTGGTTCATTTTCATCCCTAATATTCTTTTTTCTTTGGTGTCAAAACCATCGAACGGTGTTTTGGCGGAGTTTCCATCCTTGTTTATTTTTTTCCCTTCCTATTTTTTCACTTTTTTTTAGGCTGTGTGTTTTGTGCGTGCGCCCCGTGCACGAGTGTTACTCCCCATGGTCTTGTCCACGCGGTCGGACTCGCGATCGCCAGTTTCACCCTCCGGTGCGAGCTTGGGCTCATTATTACCGATCTTACACCACACAAAACCCATCCCCTTGCTCAAGGGGGACAATTAACCGCCCAATTTGTCGATGAAAAATCCACGGGAGCAGTGAGGATTCGAACTGGCTACCACAGAATGGCAGGCTAGCACGCTATCAACTTGACCATCGTGGTGGTGTGTGTGTTTTGTGTGTTTTTAGGTGGTTGTCGGGTGAGGGAGTTTTTATAAATGATGGGAAAATGATAAATATATATATATATACGGGTTTGACCATCACTAATCCGGCAACCACGGGCCCTTAGGACTGCCGGATTTTCGAAATTTCCGGATTACTGATGTTTTGTCCCTCATTCTATATATGCTGTATCATAGATAACAGTAGAACTGGATGTGACACTCCGCCGCCACGTGCGGTACACACTGCAGTATGGCCCCATGGGGCCCGTCTGCTGCCCCATTCACTTACTGCATATGACTATCATATAGAACTGGGTTTTCAGTATATATGATATACTGTTATCTTTGTAAAAGTTTGTTCTAAAATATATCAAAAAAAAAAAAGTAAAACACACTAAAGAAATGCCATTACGGGGACCCCCGGAAGAAATATGCATGAATTTAAATTTTAAATTAAACTTTTCCCCCATTTAGAATTTTGTGAAAAAAATTTTTATCAGGGAAGGGTTTTAATAAAAGCGCAATTGTTTTAAAATTTTTCCTTTGGTTTTATTTTTTTTCTGATAAAAAAAATTAAAACCCTAAAAATTTAGCGTTAAATAAATAAAATAAAATCTCAATGGGGTTTTAATTTTTCCCCGATTGATGAGGTTTTTTAATTTAGTTAACTTTCTAATTTTAATACAGGGTGCTAATTCATTTACCGAAAACGAAAATTTTTAAAGCAAAAAAATTAAATATAAATGGGGAAAATTTTCCCCGATTATGTTTTTATTCATTTAGTTAATGAAATTTTTATGCAGGGGTTCTAATTAATTTATCAGAAAACAAAAATAAAAAAAAGGGAAAAGCAAAAAAATTTGGGCGCTTTATTGAAACCCTTCTTTTTTTAAAAAGTTGACTCGCAAAGTTTTAAATGGCGAAGATTTTTTTAAAGTAAAATTAATTTATCCTAAAACCCTTCATTCTCGAAAAGGCTTTTCCCTTTTAGCTGTTTTACTGTTTTTTATTTGATAATATTTAAAAACAAACTTTTTACAAAGAAACAGAAATATCAATATATGAAAAACCCCACCCCTATATAAATAGTCATTTTGCAGAAAGGGAAGGGGGCCCAAAAAAGCCCTGGCCATGGGGCCAGTACTGCGGTCCATTGCGCGTATTGCGGAGTGCCCACCCCCATTTTCTATGTTATCTATGGTGTATATAGGGCCCCATAAAACGGGGCCTAGTTTTTTCTGCTCTAGTCTCCGTCCCACTCCTCCTGCTGGGACTGTTTATTGAGCTATAAGTTTTCCCCCTTGGCCTCCTATATTTGGGTTGCTTTCCCCAAAATTTAAACAAGTTTTTAAAAGTTTTTACTCTCCTACCCTGCAGTTTTAAAATTTTTGGTTTTCCCCGTTCCCTTTTCCCTTTCCCGTTAAACCCCCCCAAGGTGCCTTTTCTTGTTTATAAAGTAATTTACTCCCCAAAACCCTCCTACATCCCAAGGTCCCCCCCTCTGGTTTCTGTTGCCCCCCTTGTCCCATGCAACGTAGATTTCCGGGTCGGAAGGTGGCATACAGGTTTCTGGTACGGGCGCCTCAAAAAAAACGGCGCCGGGGAAAGGGGACTTCCATAGGTGGGGGAAAAGGGAAAGGGCAACAGGTGGCAAAAAAGGAAGATATGTTTTCAAGCTCGAGAAAAGAGTTGACAAAAAGCCCTAAAAAGGCGATACTAAGCAGAAAAAGTCACAAGAAAAAGGCCTCCCAAAAACTGCGGGCCAAAACCAACGGAAAATTTTGAAACTGCGCCCCAAAATTTCACCCGGGAAAAACTATGGAAACCCGGGGAAAATTGTTTGCCGGATTCGGGGGGGGGAAAACCCTGTATTTTAACACCCTCCCGATTTTCACGCGAAGGGAGTTTCGGGGATCCTCGATTTTTCCCCGTGAGCCCCTAAATTCTTCCCAAACCCCGGGTTTCGCGCTTTTTATACCCCCGGTTTTGGGCGGTTTTTTTTTTTTGTGTGTGTGTGTGTTGGTGTGTGGGGTCCCTAAAAGCGCCGTTAGGCAGTGACCTCCGAACTGGGATGGTGGGCCCTGGGGGGTTAAACCTTGAGGACTTTTGAGGGTTTTGGGGCCTCGCCCGTGGTGGCGCAGACAGAATTTCTATGTGAGGGCCTGTGTTTAGAGGCTCATGCCGCCCCCTGTGTCCTCCGAGGCACTTCGAAATAGAAGGTAGAGCAAATGGGCAGCGTGTGGGTTTTCTTAGGCCACTCAACGTGCAGAAAAATTTTTTAAGTGGTTTTTTACACCCCTCTAAAGGATCGAACTGGGACACCGAAAACCCCACTCGGAGATTCTTTTTCTTCTTGTGACCTTTTCCCCCTTAGTATCACTTTGAAAGGCCCGTCTGTCAAGCTCTTTGGTCGAGTTTTGACATTATCTTGACGTTAACCACTCTGCTACCCCCTCCCTTTAAGAAAAGTCCCGGGGGAAAGGGTTTTCCTTCCTTTTTAAAGGATAGTTATAAAGGTTTTTAGTATACCCTTGTATTTTTGCTTTGTTTTTCCTTTTGTTTGTGTTTTTTTTAACGGAGCAGCCGGTGCCCCGCATAAGATAGGTAACACCTCAAAAAAAGTAGCCCCTTTCCCTTACACCCCCCCGTTCCTTACTTTTTACCATAAAAATCCTTTAAAAGTGATTACCCATACGTTTTTGTGGAACTGGGGTTTTCTGGGGTACTGGAGGAGACAGGGGGAGAAAGGGGGAAAGGGCCTTTGGGTGACAGTGTTATTGCCGAAATAACACTGTCAAAACCCCCCATCAGTGACATGATATGTGTAAAAAGCTCACTCACTCAGACAAAACAAACAAACCGTGGGGGGACTCTCCCCCCCAAACTCAAACTTTAAGCTCCTCTCCCCCCTCTCTTTTTTACGTAGTGTTTGGGCCCAAGCCACCCCCCCGGGGGGCGGGGGCACAAAAACCCCCCGGCTAAAACCCCGTACCCATCCCTGCCCGGGGGACGGGCTTGGGGGGATTTTCCCGGATATTTTTTTGGGGGGAAAAATTTATTTTTATAGGCTGTTTAAAAAAAAAGGGAGGTAAACAGCCCCCCAAGTTTAACCTTCAGGGGCCCACCAAACCCCCCCCTGGGGTCACTGCCCAAAAGGCGCTGTAGGCAACACACACAACAACCCCACCAAAAAAAAAAAAAAAAAAAAAAGGACTAAATAAGCATTTTTTCAGGGTTTTTTTACCCAGTTTCGCGATCCGCGGGTTTTTCGCTTGCCCCCCGGAAGAAAGCAAGCGGGGGAAACTCGGGGGGGGGTAGTGTATTTTAAAATATATATATATATTTAAAATATATTTAAAATATATATTTATATATATATATATTAGGGTATCCCAAGATATAGAGGGGGGAAAAAAAGAAAAAATGTTTTTTTTACTTTCTTTATGTTTTTCTACTGTTTAACAATGCAAAAAGAAGAGTTCTGTTGGGAAAAAAGATAAAACGGAAAAAATATTTAGGGGGGCGCGCAAACTGAACAATTTTTTAATAAAACCCTTCCAAAAAAAAAGAAAAAAAATTTTCCCAAAAGTCCCCAAATTTTTTGAAAGAAACTTATAAGGAAAAACCCAAAAAAAACAGTTTTTTTATTGGGTTCCCCTTCAGAAAGCCCTTTTTTTGAAGGTCCCCCTTCTTTTTTCCCGGGCCCCCCAAATTTCCGATGGTGGTGGAATAACGGAGGAGATATTTCTTTCCCGTGCGGCCACTTTTGTGGACCCCGGTACGCTGGATAGGGCCCATGGGCCCGTGGGCGGGTCGTTGACATCTTTAAAAGGGCCCAAAGGGCCCCTTTTTTCCAGGTTTCCCTTTAAAACGGGGTCCTCCCCACAATGCCGGGTCCTTTGGGCCCGGAAAAACCCTCATCCGCGGCGATTTCTGAAAAAAGGGCCCTGTCTTCGAAGGAAAAGGGCCCAAGGGGGAAGACTCGTCATTTTTTTCCTCCCCAAACGTAGAAAATTTCTTTTTCAAGGCGGGCTTTTTTCCAAAGCCTTGACCATCGGGTTCTTCTCCCCACATAATCCTTGAGTCCAAGAAAGGGCCCGTCCCGTGTTTTCCTTGGAAACGTACCACAGGTGGCGCCCCAGGGCTTTTTTTCCCGCTTTCCTTGGCAACGGTTTGGTCGGGTATGTTTGGGGGATTCAAGGAAAAAGCACCTCGTTCAACGGAGCTTTTACAGAGTAGGTTTCCTCATGCCCTTTTCTTTTTAGTACACCAGAGGGAAAAAGAAAGGGGCCCCTCATTCCCCCTCCGGGCCCTTTTCTCGACCAGTCACGACAGCTGGGAATTTTTAGCCCTCTTAAGTTGAGGCAGGAGATGGCCTTGGCCATCCACCGGGGTTTATGGAGAGCTCCAGGACGGGGGAATGGTTTTTTGGGTGGACCTTTTACCCCCGAGGAAAAGGTAGGAGAGACGGGGAATTCTTTTATATCCTCCCCGGGATGGTTTTTTCGACTCAGAGCCCCCTTCAGGAAGGGAAAAGCGTTTGTCCTTAAACTTGCCCGGCATTGTCATTTGGGGCGAAGAAAAAAACGAGGGCCTCTGAAGTTTCCACCGCTCCTCTGCGAGGAATCCACGAAGGCCCCCTCGATCACGGAGTCGTTTTTAAGATTCCCCAAAGTCAGGGAAAAAGGAAAGCCGGGGTGGCTTCGAAGACATTTCCTTTAGGTTTAAAACCCCGTGGACATGTGGCCGGGAGGCCCCAAACCCAAAACAAGCTTCGTCCCCGGTTTTTTGTCAATCCCCAATGCAACCCCCTTGCCAAACCTGTCAGTGTTCGAACCGGGGGGTGTCAAAAAGAAGGCGATGAAAAATTGTTCCTGACGCCCCTTCGTCCACCTCCTTAAAAACCACTGCAGCCCAAAGTTTTTTTTTTGCCAGTCGAATTTCCGGGGGCTTTTCCGGGCCCCAAGAAAAAACCCCCCGGGGTCCTCTTTCCCCCTTTTAGGAGGACGGCGATGTGGGCCTCCGGATCGCCGAGAGGGAGGGGGAAATTTTCCCTCCCAATGAGGACCCCCCCCCTCGGATTTCCTGGTTTTCCGCAGTTCCACGATCTTCTCGGCGGTTGCCCTCCCGGGAATTCGTGCTCTGGACCTTTCTCTTCGAGAACCCCCAAAAACTCCCCCAAAGTCCATTCCAAAACTTTTTAAAACGGTGCTGCGAACGTTGACGGTTTCTTTTCCGCACCGCCCAAATTCCCCTCGCCCCAAAATTTTAAATTTAGGTTAAGATCCTTCCCCGGAGATCGATGGGGACTGTTTTTTAGTTTTTTCCCCCGGCTTCGGGCCCAAAGCCCGTGATGAAAAAAGTCGCGACCCCGGGCTGCCCGCTGCTGGCCCCACTGCTTTTGGGTTGGGATTTCCCCCCCTCTAAGTCAGCCTGGCAATGTCGCTGTCTTCACGTTCCCGGAGCCGCTTGAGTCGAGTTCCGCGCTCAACCTGCTTCTCCACCTTCTTCGCTGTCACGAGGTCAATTCCAGCCATGGATGATTCCCCTCTGTCTTCTCTCTGACTCCGTAGGAACTCCTTGCCCTCGTCCTTCACGTCTGCCCGTTGGAGAGAGGAGTGTGCGAGGTCGAAGATTTCTTGAAGGTCTCCTTTGAAAATCTCCTCATCCATACGATGTTTCGGCCTGTCTTTGTTCTTGTTCTTCTTGAGGTCATTGTATGCCTTTACCAGCTTTGACAGCTTCGTGCCGGCGTGTATTACTGTAGTTGTCGAAATCCCAGCGCGCGACCAGAAGGGGAGAACCTCCTCCACCACCGCCTTCCTGCTCCCACTCGCCGTCTTCCCCATCTCCCGGTGGTGGTGGTAGTAGCTAGCGGAGGAGGACCTGCTCCTTCGATGGTAGCCGGGCTCCGGTGATTTCATCGATTGGAGCCTTGTCGATCAGCCAAAGATTACTAGCGGCTCTTGTTGCCATGTTGATAACCTGAGGGAGAAAAAAAGTGGAAATTTAGAAAAATCCTGAAATTCAAGTCACGTCACCTAAATGTTCACTTTGTCAGGACCCCTAAATATTACTCAATTCGCCCAAAATTTCAACGCAATACTGTTTTACTATGAGAGAACCGGAATAACACACGAGCGTGCAGCATTTCAAAACTTTTGCATTTTGGGACACCCTAATATATATATATATATATATATATATATATATATATATATATATATATATATACTATATATATATATATATATATATATATATATATAATATGTTGATATTTCAGGGTGGCAAAGACACTCGTCATTCTTGGGGTTCTATATGTGCGTGCACGTTTCGCCAATGGCACTGGCAATGGCGAAACGTTGCACCGCATAAAGAACCCCAAGAATGACAAGTGTCTTTGCCACCCTGAAATATCAACATGTATGAACCTAAGAATATCAACTACATATATATATATATCTATACCGTATTTGCCGGCGCATAAGACGCACTTTTTTCCCTTAAAAAGGAATGCCATGTTCACCCTGCGTCTAATGCGGCATATTAGCGCATGAGAGGTCGGGCAGAGAATGCAGAACAGCCGGTGGTGTATTACTAAAGGGGTCTGGAGTGATCTGTGCTGAGCAGTAGTTCACTGAGCACAAATTTGTAACTGTGTTATCAACAGTGATGCATAATACTAAGAAAAGGTTGGAGTTTAGAGAAAATAAGAGCTGGGGCAAACAAGATAGCGATGTTGCTGCCAAGATGGCCGTGTCAGATGTAAACATCATCCACCCCGCTGCTGCTCTCCAATGATATAACGTCTGATATCTCAGGTCTGCCGCTTCACCTGGGATACTTCACTCACTTCACTCACACCTCCGCGCACCAAACCTGGGTCATTACCGCTCAGACTCCTCCCCGCACCCATGGAAAAGACAAACATCCGCATATTAGATGTCGCCTTAATTAAACCGCATTCGACTCGCGCCACACAAGTTGACACAACAGTTGGAAGGAGATGATAGAAGGGAGGCAGAAAATGGTGATGGAATTTTCGCTGGAATGAGTATATTTGATAAATGGATTAGTGAAACAAAGAGCGTGTTAAAGTTTTATTTGAATGAGTGTGAGCGGTGAGAGGGAGTGTAGTATCTTGGGGAGTCTGTCTATACACACAAGGATGGAGAAAGGGCGTCGTGGCTTTGTAGTTTATTTGACAGCGAGTCATTGTACAACGTGGGGACA
Source organism: Chionoecetes opilio (assembly GCA_016584305.1). Classification (NCBI taxonomy): domain Eukaryota; kingdom Metazoa; phylum Arthropoda; class Malacostraca; order Decapoda; family Majidae; genus Chionoecetes; species Chionoecetes opilio. The sequence continues at coordinate 27,486 of JACEEZ010023936.1, forward strand.
AGAGGTGCGCGGCGTGTGTGTCTCTGTGTGTCCTTTGGCTGCTTGAATTACCTGGCTGGTGGTGCAGTTGTGTCGGCGAGGACAAGTCAGGTCAGCATCAGGTCAACCTCTGGCCTCTAATCCTGGTCCCAGACAGGGGGGTGGCCTAAGCCGATGCAGGTGTGTATGTGCGTGTTAGGGTTATGACTAAAACATTTTATTTTTTATTTTAAATTTCCTGCTATGTTTAGCGATGAGCTTTCATATGCTTATCATATTAGTTATAGTTATTGTTCTTTTGTATGAAAATATTTCCCCCACCGAGGCACTTATATTGCTGAATTTTCACTGTTATGGTGAGGTCCTCTATTTAACATTAAATTTATGAAAAAATCGTAATTTCAATGCAAGTTGTACCTGGTAAAGTCTTCGTTGGGTATAGTGATTTGCACTTCTAACAACGATTTATATTTCTTGTATTGCAGCCTCATACTGTCATACTTCAGATCTGGTGACACAGTTGAAAAGAATGCACAAAAATGGGCTTCAAATCTACCATTAGCCGTCCATACAAGGCGGCGTGACCTTCCTCGTGTCGAATGCTTGTAAGCAAGCCTTTGCTAAAAGTTGCTAATGGTTGCTAAAGAGCAAGTTACACCAGGCTACCTCAAAAGCGACATATTTTGGGAAGATACCACACGTTACTGGCAGATGAGAAAATGAAAAATACTAGAATTCAACGGATTGTCAATGAATTAACTCTGTTGTTGGAAAAACTCAGCTTTCCCACTCCTAGTCAGCAAGCCATAAATGCACGACTGACCAAACTTATAGGTTTGCATGAGAAGAACCAACGGAGACCGAAAAAAAACTTTTTTAATGATATAGACAGCATATTTGACATCACTAAAGTTGATGGTGCTTGGCTTTGTCGCGAGGATAAAGAGCTTTATCACAAACAAAAGAAATCAGGTGGGAAGGTGGGATATACCACTCATAAGCCTGCACCAAATGTATCCGTGCATCCTTCAAAAAGACAGAGACATGTACCATTACCACATGAGCAAATCGTTGGTATACCCAATACGGAAAATGAATCTGGCACCTCAAGCAACAATGTGAGCAGCGCAACAGAGTGCAGCTCTGATGATGAGCCAGAGCCAACCATGAGAAAGAAACCATCTGCGACATACCACAAAAATTGGTAGCCACAAAACATAACTACAAAATTGGTGACTCGTCAGTCTTTATCCACCAACAAAGCATTTAAAGCCTGTGCAAGTCTCGGAGAAGAAGGTGTGGCTCTTCCTACACCCACACAATCAGGTGTCTGGCGCGGAGTTGACAGATTTGTAGAAAAAATGAAGGATGAAATTAAATTTCTTCTGAAGGAGGAGAAGGACTTTTGTCTTCACTTTGATGGCAAAAGACTGTTAAAACATGAGTATCATGTAGTCTGCCTCAAAAGTGCAACTAGAGAGATTAAACTTGGAGTTGTACGGTGCAAAAGCGGATCTTCTCAGGATGTATATGATGCACTGGAGAAAATTATTGATGAATATGATGCCTGGTCAAGCATTAAAATGATCCTATGTGACACAACTTCCGTAAACACTGGACGATCAAATGGCATTGTTGTGATAATACAGAGAGCGATGGTTGGAAAAGGTTTAGAGATGCCTCAATACATTGGATGTCAGCATCACATATTGGACAGAATATTGAAACACGTTCTGGACACCTACGGTTCTAAAACGACGACCAAACCGAGTCTGAACTACAAGTTCATCGATGAACTGTTGGAAAACTACAAAGAACTACAAAGTGAGTACAAGGCAGAAACAGAAATGGATGTGGACGAGAACCCCGGCTGGAGGGACGACTTCAAGTTCTTGTATGAACTCTGCAAGGCATTCCAGCATTGTAAGAAGCACGCTGTGTTCCCGGTCATCAAGTGGAGGAAGCTGCCTTCGCTACACAGTGCCCGATGGAACTCGAGGGCTATTTATACCCTCATTGCATACTTTCTACTGCCATCATGGGGCAGTGTTTTGGAGCTTCCAGCATGTTTCATCGCTGAAAAGTGGCAAGAAACCTGGTTCAGTACTCAAAAATTCAAGGAGACAACCTATGACAACCTCCTCCTCGGCATCACAAAGTTGGGATGTGCCAGTGCCCTGAAGTGCTTGAAAACTCACTGGAGCAGGGCACCATCAGTGCTTGATGTACCTCGCTCGAATATGATTGCCAAGAGGGCTGTGAAGGTGATGGAAGAGCTGGGTGAAAAATGCATAAAAGACAAGTATTTAGATCTAATGTTTTTTTTTTTTTTTTTTTTTTATGTTGGAGCCTATAGCGCCTGTAGGCTTATAGAGGTCTTGATGATGTTGGTTGAACTCGCCCGTTGGTGAGTTGTTACCAACAATGTGTAGTTTGTGCAATGTAATATACAATTACTGCTATTATAAAATTTCAAAGATTTCTAAGCTTGTGGTGGGGGACATATTTTAAAAATTGAACGGAATCACTAAGTTTTTTGTAATGTGCACTAAAATGTTCATTACATTTCATAGCAGGCAAATTTTTTTATTCCGAGTCATAACCCTAGTGCGTGTGTGTGTTAGCGCCGCTACAGTGGTAAGCAAGGTGGGATAGGAGACAGCATAGGCCTTTATACCATCTTGACCCCTCAATCCTCAGCCCTGTACCTCTACAGACAAGGAAACTGTGTGAAAGAGTGCTAGTAAAAAGGCTGCAACGATACCTGCAGGACAAAAGTCTTCCACACGGTACACCAAGACCCATCACGGCGCCACACCGTCCGCCTCAAGGCCGAATCACACCATACCATCATGGTGACACGGCACCGTCTCATCACATCCGTTAGAATTTCTTATATTCAAACAAATAGACGTGTTACACTAAACGGTGCGCCGCTGTCACGGCTCCAATACATCACCGTCCTGTCACGTAACGGTTTCTGGGGAAGAATATTTTAACGTAATGAGACTGTGCCGTGCTGATAATTTGTTTTCTCAAGGCTTTATGTACCCAAAACAGTGTCTTTTAGAGTTCAACTCCTCTTCTTCATCCAACAGAAGTGCTATTAATGCAAATTTCTTCAACCATAGCCTCTGAGGCACCATATCTGCTTAGAGGGTGAGCAGGAACTGCCAAAAATGATGGAACCGTGATGAATAGTGTGAATACAAGGCACGGCTGACGGAACACGGCCGTGATTTCAGAGTGTGAACCAGCCTCCACTTGTACCTTCCTGAAGAAGACTAATCAACCCTCGCGACTGTGATAGATTCATAGGTGTAAACCAGTGCAGATATCGTCGATCCCGACAACGGTGCCTTTCAACAATTACAACAATAACAAAAAGGTAGAGATGGTTACCTTACAGTGTTACCTAAATATCTTCGTGAATTTTTGTTAATGGACAACCACCGATTTCGAGGCCGAAACTTAGTCCTCCTGAATAGTTTTGATGTGTTTTGATTTAATCTGGCTCTTGTTTTTGTTGGAAATCAATGTTTGTTTATATGTATGTGTGGGGGGTGGGGGCAACCTGGCCCTCCAGGATTTGTATGGGAAAGCAAATGATAATGAGCATGTACCTAAATACAATATTCACAGTGCAGTGAATGTGAATGAAAAATTACACTAGTTAAAATATAAAGAGAATGACAGTGTAACCAAAATCGGTCATAAATCATAATATATTGCAGATGCATCCACGAATTAATATTCTAATATTTTGCTAGCTATGACATATAGCTTAGATTTAATGTTGTAGGTATGCCTTTGTTGCTTTTCTGCTATGTGTTTAGACTGTGGAAAATTTGCAGTATAAATATTGGTATTATTTTAATATTAGGCTTTCAAAAGTCCTAGGATTCTTACCGACACCATCATGTAGCTTTCTTTATTATGAGTATTTTGAACCCCATTTCCCATGGCGCAATTGAATAATAATAGCATTACAAGTAGTACCGAAAATCTACCGTTACTTCAGCCAGAAAGTTAAGTTAGGTTAAATCAGATTAGGCTAGGTTAGAGGTGAGGTTTGGTTTAGTAACAGATGATATAGAGAAATAACGAAAATTACCAATAATATGGCAATGTGAAGCGTAGCAATGTTTGCGGGGCGGACCTGGAGGGGCAGGTTGCCTCCCCCACATACACACATGTAAACAAACATTGATTTCCGACAAAAACGAGAGCCAGATTCATTCAAAACAAATCAAAACTATTCAGGAGGACTTAAGTTTCGGCCTCGAAATCGGTGGTTGTCCAATAACGAAAATTCACGAAGATATTTAGGTAACACTGTAAGGTAACCATCTCTACCTTTTTGTTATTGTTGTAATTGTTGAAGGGCACCGTTGCGGGATCGACGATATTTGCACTGGTTTACACCTATGAATCTATCACAGTCAAAAGGTTGATTAGTCTTCTTCAGGAAGGTACAGGTGAAGGCTGATTTACACTCTGAAATCACGGCAGAGTTCCGTCAGCCGTGCCTTGTCTTGTATTCACACTATTCATCACGGTTTCGTCATTTTCGGCAGTTTCTGCTCACCCTCTAAGCAGACATAGTGCCTCAGAGGCTATGCTTGAAGAAATTTGCATTAATAGCACTTCTGTCGGATGAAAAAGAGGAGTTGAACTCTAAAAGACATTGTTTTGGGTACATAAAGCCTTGAGAAAACGACAATTATCAGCACGGCACAGTCTCATTATGTTAAAATATTCTTCCCCAGAAACCGTTTCGTGACAGGACAGTGATGTATTGGAGCCGTGACGGGGGCGCACCGTTTAGTGTAACACGTCTATTTGTTTGAATGTAAGAAATTCTAACGGATGTGATGCGACGGTGCCCTGTCACCAATTTGTGTGATTCGGCCTTAAGGCGCACGGTGTGGCGCCGTGATGGGTCATGGTCTTGGTGTACCGTGAGGAAGACTTTTGTCCCGTCTACAGGTACCATTGCAGCCTTTTTACTAGCACTCTTTCATACAGTTTCCTTATCCGTAGAGGTACAGGGGTGAGGATTGAGGGGTCGAGGTGGTACAAAGGCCTATGCTGTCTCCTATCCCACCTTATTTACCACAGTAGCGGCGCTATCACACACATGCACATACACACCTGCATCGGCTTAGGCCATCCCCGTGTCTGAGACTAGGATTCGAGGCCCGAGGGTGACCTGACGCTGACCTGACTTGTCCTCGCCGACACAACTGCAACACCAGCCAGGTAATTCAAGCAGCCAAAGGACACACAGAGACACACGCTGCGCACCTCTTGTCCCCACGTTGTATAATGACTCGCTGTCAAATAAACTACAAAGCCACGACGCCCTGTCTCCATCCTTGTGTGTATAGACAGACTCCCCAAGATACTACACCACCCTCTCACCGCCCATACTCCTTCAAATAAAACTTTAACACGCTCTTTGTTTCACTATTCCATTTATCAACAATACTCAATCCAGCGAAAATTCCAACACTATTTTCTGCCTCCCTTCTATCATCTCGTTTCAACTGTTGTGTCAACTTGTGGGGCCCTAGTCGAATGCGGGTTAAGGCGACATCTAATATGCGGGATGTTTATCTTTTCCATGGGTGCGGGGAGGAGTCTGAGCGGTAATGACCCATGGTGGGTGCGCGGAAGGCGTCGCCGAGACATTTTATCAGACGTTTTACAATGGAGAGCAGCAGAGGGGGGTGGATGATGTTTACATATGACACAGCCATCTTGGCAGCAACAATCGCTATCTTGTTGCCCCAACTCTTATTTTCTCTTAAATTCCAACATTTTCTTAGTATTATGCATTACTGTTGATAACACAGCTACAAATTTGTGCTCAGTGAACTACTGCTCAACACAGATAACTCCAGACCCCTTTAGTAATATACCACCGGCTGTTCTGCATTCTCTGCCCGACCTCTCATGCACTAATATGGCCGCATTAGACGCAGGGTGAACTTTGCATTCCTTTTTAAGGGAAAAAAGTGCGTCTTATGCGCCGGCAAATACGGTATATATATACAGTGGGCGCAAAAAAAATGTTACATTGCAATATTTCATCATAAAATGGCATAATTAAAACACATATAAATACATTTAAATGGGTTTATTCATAGGAAAATATGGAAACATCATAAAGGGATATATATATATATATATATATATATATACACGGTATACATTAATATTTGGTCATATTTCCCTTGACCTTGATGACCTGCCTCATCCATGTGGCATGGAATCCTGGAATCCTGCAATCATTCATGGAATTCTGCAGCAATTATGATGACAGAGACGCCCTGTTCAATTTTTGTGAGTGCCCAGGCCTTGTCCTCTCCCGTCATATGCTTCGATGCCTCGACAATCGTGGGTGGTGTGGGGGGAGAGGGGGTCAAAAAGTACTGTCACGCAGTAAAATGAGCGTGGCTGGAGGGTGGAGCACCCTCCATATCAACGTCTGGTTCTCACTGAATGGCTGAGCTGCACACAACCTGTCTTACTAACGAAGTACTACTGCCAGACGGACGATAAAACTGTTAAAAATTAACCGCGTTCTTTGAAACAAAGAAAATAATGTTACATATTTTCCATGTAACTTTTTTTTTTTGCGCAGAGATGTCACATTTTTTTTTGCCCCACGGGGCATTCTACGTGAAGTGTACACACTATTTGGCAAAATCTCGACACTAGGTCATGGATTTTTGATGGTTTTTTGCATGCAAGTTGGGTCTGGTGAGATAACATCAAATACCCATTTTTATGGCTCTGGGTCACCCATGACCATTTTTATGGCCAGGTCAATTTGGGGTCAAACTGATTGACCCTAAACTTTTGAGAGGTCATAACTTTGGCCAGAATTGACCAATCTGAACGATTTTGGTACCAAAATGCTCAGGAGAAAGAGATCTTTCAAATGAGTGGAAGAATGACATTCTTGGGACAATTTTTGCCATGATGACCCTTTTTTGAACTCTTTGACCTTTGACCCTGGCCAAAGTGCAACTTCGATCCGCCCAAATTTTTTTCGAAAGTTAGCTCTATTTATCTTTCATAACTCCATGAAAAATAAAAATGGGATCTCCATGGGTTTGAATCCATGGGCATTTATGTACCACCATGTGGGTGGTTTTTTCAGTCATGTCGCTCTACTGGGGCCGTTTATGACATCAGACAGTGTTCGTAAATAGTGATTTTGAGAATGTTTGATTTATCTTGACACAGTCATCATATTTCAGTCTTTCCAAACACGACCTCTCCCCCTTCCTAGGCTGCCCTGCCTTTTTTCAGTCTTACATTAGATGTTATTTAATACAAAACATTAGACAAAAGATTATTTAGGACAACAATTTAAACAAAAACTTAGACAAAACATTGTTTAATACATACATAGGTACTCATTTGAGCAGAACCATCACTTTGTTTGTTGCATCAGACTCCTTCTTGCTAATCGTGTAGGTTCTTCCTGTTGCAGTTTTTGGTTCTACTGACACCAAAATGTCAGAGATGTCCATAAAACAAGAATCTTCCATTTCAGGGAAGCAAAAACTGGAGAGGGTCCATGTGGGTGAAGAAATTCACATTCACTTCTTGTGACTCTGGAAAAGCTTCAGAATGCAAGCAAGCCACCAATGTCCATCGTAAATCACAGTGACATAGCCTGCAAGTTTTCCATTGAACACTGGACATGAAATATTTTTTGTTACTGATTCTAATCTAAAAGTGTCACAGAGACTAAATGGGCGAACTTGGAGAGCCTCCTTTGATATTGGAATGAACGAATGAAGTTTTGTGTGGCCTGGAATAGTTTTGGTCGGAGGTCTGGTTTTCAAAAGTTCTTCCTCCTGTTCATATTCCTCTTGAGTTTCCATATCCAAACTTCATATTCCAAGAGTTTCAGCGAATACAAACAAATCTCTTGGTGATACATCTGCTTGTCATAGGGTCTTCTCAAGCTCTCTTTAGTTGCCTCCCTTTTGATGGTGCCATCTACGCCGTCTGATGGGCCTTTCCCATGGCTAGTGGCAAAAAAATGCCACTCTGCTTCTATGCCATATTCATCTTTAAGCCAGCAAAGATTCTGGAAAGATTTACAGTTTTTATACTGTGCAGCACATCCGTCCGAAAAGTAGTAAATTTTCTTAACTGTTTTGAATACTGATTTCAGATACTCTATCAGCATTCGCTGAAATAGATGCACTGACATATTATCGTGGATGTTACACTCTGAAATTATGGTGTATGAGTCATGACAGAGTTTTCCATCTTTCATGTGATAAAACACCCAAAGGATGTATTGTCGCCTGTGCGCAATTCCAATGAAATCCCTGGGCTGCATCTTGTATTACAAATGAAAAGTTCTCTGAAAAATCACCAATTACTACAAATTCACCATCTGCAATATTGTTTTTCACAGTTTCCAAGTACTGTGCTTGTGATTTTGCAGCAAAATCATGTCGCACCAAAGTTTCGACACGATAACAAAATCTATCCATGAAATCATCAAGGGATAATACCATGGTTACCAGCTCAGATCTATCAGTTGACGTCCACTGTTTGAATTCAATAAGATCCACATTCTCCTGTTCATAAAATCCAAATAGTTTTGCTTTTAGTTGATCCACAGGTGGACAGTACTCGCACGATTAACATTTATGGTGGTACATAAATACCCATGTTATCAAAACCCATGGAGATCCCATTTTTATTTTTTCTAGAGCTATGGAGGATAAATAGAGCTAACTTCAGAAAAAAAATTGGGTGGATCGAACTTGCACTTTGGCCAGGGTCAAAGGTCAAAGAGTTCAAAAAAGGGTCATGGCAAAAATTGTCCCAGGAATGTCATTCTTCCACTCATTTGAAAGATCTCTTTCTCCTGAGCATTTTGGTACCAAAATTGTTCAGATTGGTCAATTCTGGCCAAAGTTATGACCTCTCAAAGGTTTAGGGTCAATCAGTTTGACCCAAAATTGACCTGCCCATATATATGACCTGATAGGCCTCATACTTGGTATGTGAACTTTATTCATCATAACCAACAAATGATGTCAATTTCATGCGATTCTGTGACCAAGGTGTCAGGAGGGTGTGTACACTTCACGTAGAATGCCCCAGTGTACAAGTCAGAAACAAAAAAAAATTTCAGCCTTCTTCAAACCAAATCCACACGCCAGGGAATCTCAGCCCTCTACAAGTAGTGAGTCTGGTTGCAGCTTCCTGAGTAGTATCTCCCCTGATCTGCCAACTCACATTTTCGACAGCAGCAGTGACCCCGAGTGACAAAAAATAATTCTGTACATTAGTGATTAAGGCCTGTTTCAGTTTAAGGTACAAGTATAGTGTTGCAGTAATTAAGTGCTCAAGTGATGTAAAATTAAGTTGTACAGGTACAGTACTGTATACATACAATACAGTACAGAGTTGTGATTATAAAGTGATTAAGGTGATACCAGTATTAAAATGTGAGCACAGGGCTCTGTCACGCCGGACTAGAACCCTCCTGAGGAGAGACAAGGAGAGGTATGTCAGGAGTCTCGCTGAGGATGTCGAGGGTCATTTGAACGCTAATGACCTCCGACCCGCCTACCGAGCCCTGAAGAAGCTCCGTTCCAAGTCTCCTTCTCGGGCGAGTGCTATTCGAACAGCAGATGGGCGCCTCGTGTCGGACATGGATGGGCAGATGGCTCGTTGGGCTGAGTACTTTGGCAGTTGTTTCACGGTGGACCCTCCAACTGAGCAGCTTCACACCACTGGTTACAGCAGTGGATGCCGATCCTCCCATTGACGAAACCGCACCCTCTCTTAAACAAGTCAAGAGGCTGTAGAAAAGTTAAAGGGGGGAAAAGGGCCCCAGCTGGTTTTTTGTAAAAATCTGGGGAGCTCCTCAAAAGCTTGGGGGGTGGGCCCCAAACCCTGCGGTTGCTTTGCTGTCCTAAATCCCCGTGTGGAAATCAGGTCCCCATTCCTCCTGCGGGAAAAGGGGGCCTTCGGTTCCCATCTGGAAAGGGGAAAAGGGGGACCGTCAGGACGGGAAAAATTAAACCGGGGTGTTTTTACCTGCTTAGCGTACCAGGCAAGGTGTTGGGGCCCCAATCTATTGCTAAAACCGAATTCCCCAAGTCATCTGGGGAAGCATCAGAGCCCCTCAGCTTTCGGGGTTTTCCCCACGCCGGGTAACCCAACAACGGAACCGTATCCTACGTTCGTGCCCCCGGTTTGGAACGCCGACGTGATTTTTTCGCCCCGGGGATCCCTTGCAGCCTTTTTTGATCTCAAAAAGGGCGTTTAAACCCCTCGTGCTTTCGTGAGTCATTTCGGGGATTTTCTCAAATTTTGGGGGAAATTCCCCTTGAAAGGGGGATTATTGGTTTATAACTGGTCTGAAATTCTGGGTGAAAATTTGCTGTAAAGTGTGGGGCAGGTGAAATCCAGCTTCTTTCCTGTGAATACAGGAGTGGGGGCAAGGGTGCGTCCTTGCCCCATCATTTTAAAACGCTTGTTTTGGCGGGGTTTTTGGACAAGGTTTTAAAATCAAAGTGATTTGGGAGCTTTCCGTCGGAAAAACCAAGATCACTGATTTTTTTTTTGGCCGATGATGCAGAAATTTCTTTGCGGGTTTCGCTGGAGGTCCTGGTGATGGCTCTCGAGGCCCCTGCAACAGGGGGCCCAAAAGCCTTTGGGACTTGAGGTTTCCTGGCTCAAGACCAAGGTCCAGGTGTTTGGAGACTTACTAGATGAAGCAGTACAGTCTGTTCATGCGTGTGGCGAGGACATTGAGATCTTGGAAAGTTTTACATACCTTGGTAGCGCAGTCCATAATGACGGCGGGTCACGTCAAGAAGCCTTACGGCGGATTGGCATAGCCCACGGTGTTATGGACTCGCTCAGCGGGAGTATCTGGCGTTGTCGGTACCTGTGCAGGAGGACAAAGATCCGGATCTTCAAGTCGCTTGTGATCCCTGTCTTATTCTATGGTTGTGAGACATGGACACTAAATAGTGACTTGAAGAGACGAATCAATGCCTTTGGTAATAAATGTCTTCGCAGAATCATGGGGTATCGCTGGGATGATTACGTGTCAAATCAGCGATTGCACCGTGAGACTGAATCGAGGCCTATTACCTGCATAGTCCGTCAGCGCCAACTTCGGCTATATGGGCATGTGGCACGCTACCCTGAAACCGATCCTTCCCATCGGGTTGTATCTGTAAGAGACAATCCGGCGTGGAGGAGGCCAAGGGGGCGCCCACAAGGCTCGTGGCTGGGGGAAGTTGATGTTTCTTGTCGAGAGCTGCTTGGTATGGGAAAGGAGCCTGCATGGGAACTCGCGCGTGGTGACCCCCGGGAGTGGCGTCGTAGGGTGGGCGAGGCGACGCGCCCCCCGGCGTATGCCCCCAATGATTGATTGAGTATTAAAATGGGACTGAGTCCCCCCCTAACATCTTCTACATGTTACAACAAGGCTCCCCTCTCCTTGGATTACATGCCTGCTGCTACCCGTTCATTGGTAAGTGTAGTTTTTATGCTTTTACAGTACACTAAACCCTTCATGTTCGCGAGGGCTTAAGGCTCGCGGATTTGATTACTCGCGGTTTTCAACCCCCCCCCCTTTTTTTTTTTTTTTTTATTTATTTATTTATTTATTTATTTTTTATTATTATTATTATTAATTTTTTTTACTCCCTCCCAATTGCTTGCTCTCTACAGGGGCCTTATCCGCCCATGTATGGAGTATGTCTCACATGTTTGGGGAGGATCCACTCATACAGCTCTCCTAAACAGGGTTGAGTCAAAAGCTTTTCGTCTCATCAACTCTTCTCCTCTGACTGACTGTCTTCAATCTTTAAATCACCGTCGCAATGTTGCTTCTCTTGCTCTCTTCTATCGTTACTTTCATGCTCACTGCTCTTCTGAACTTGCTAACTGCATGCCTCCCCCCCTCCCGCAGCCTCGCTGCACAAGACTTTCTACTCATTCTCATCCCTATTCTGTCCATCTTCCTAATGCAAGAGTTAATCAGTATCTTTACTCTTTCATCCCTTTCACTGGTAAACTCTGGAACTCTCTTCCTGTTTCTATTTTTCCACTTTCCTATGACTTAAATCTTTTCAAAAGAAGAGTAACAAGACACCTCCCGAACTAAATTGGCCTACCCCTCTGTTTTTATTTTATTCTCTTATTGTCTTCTTTATAGGGACTGGCAACTAAGCGGGCTTTGTGTTACCCATTTTTGTTGTGCCCTTGGCCAGTTCCTTTTGATGGAAAAAAGAAAAAAAAAAAAAAAAAAAAAAAAAAAAAAAAAAAAGGGTAAATGAATGACTAATGTCATGCTCGCGGATTTACGCAAATCGCGGGTGTCTCTGTTCCCTAACCCCCGCGAACATGAAGGGTTTATTGTACTGTATAAACTTCTTTTTTTTTGCTTTTTTTTTTTTTTACCCATATTAGAGGAGGACATTGCCTAACTCGGCACATTGAATAACTCGGCAAGGGCCAGAGCCCCTATCGTGCCGAGTTATAAGGCTTTTACTGTATATATATATACATATATATATACCGTATTTACCGGCGCATAAGACGCAGTTTTTTCCCTTAAAAAGGAGTGCAAAGTTCAGCCTGCGTCTAATGCGACCATATTAGCGCATGAGAGGTCGGGCAGAGAATGCAGAACAGCCGGTGTTAGGGGGACTCGGTCGCATTTTAACGGTGGTATCACTTACGCAATCACTTTAATCACTTTATAATCACCACACTGTACTGTATTGTATTGTATACAGTACTGTACCTGTACAACTTAATTTTACATCACTTGAGCACTTAATTACTGCAACACTATACTTGTACCTTAAACTGTGAAACAAGCCTTAATCACTAATGTACAGAATTATTTTTTGTCTTCGGGGTCACTGCTGCTGTCGAAAATGTGAGCTGGCAGATCAGGGGAGATACTGCTCAGGAAGCTGCAACCAGACTCACGAATCACAAGTGAATTACGAATCCCAATCCAATAACACTTGCTGAAATATGTGTCATACTACTTTGTGATATTGTTTGCAATGTTTTGCATTGATTATTATTTTGGCTCCTACCTAGCTTGTTGTGTTTTTGAAGCAGAAACTAATCCCTTTTCAGTTGCGACAAAAAACGGGATTCGTAATCCAAGACGGTGCTTGGACGACAAAAACACGGCTCAGCCTACGCGTTGGTGGCTGTGCCACCTATTTAATGTGTTTTGGGATTACATCATACGTACAGTACTGTATTTCAAGATGTCAGCTCCATCACGCAAGGGTGTCTCCAGCAGGAAGGGAATGAAATTGAAGAGCCTGAGCCTGCAAGAAAAGGTCAAAATGACAAAAACACGACTTTATGCGACTGAGGATATGCCGAGTGTAAGCAAAGAGATGTAGTTATAACGGCAATATGCCGAGATACATTATTTTTTGCCGACTTTCTGTTTACATGTTCACACAAGAGGTTGTGAGGGCATGATATGCCGAGTGAAAACCAAGAGATACAGTTTAGGGGAGGCGGTAGCAGAGTGGTTAGCGTCACCGGGTGGCGTTCTCGAAGACCCGAGTTCGATCCCGAGTGAGACCCATAAATTGACTTAAATCTTTGTGCACCGTTGAGTGGCCTAAGAACACCGACAATGCCCTGTCCATTAACTCTACCTTCGACTGCGAGTGCATCGGAGACACAGGGGGCGGCATGAGCCTCAAAACACAGGCGTCACTATAAAATCCTGCCCGCGCGGGCGAGGCCACGGGCGAGGGCCAACCATCACAGCCCTCAAGTGAGCCTCCAGTGCCTAAACCCTCTGAGCCCAGGAAGTCACTGCCTACAGGCACTATAGGCATAGATGTAAAAAAAAAAAAAAAAAAAAAAACAACAACTTTGTCCTTGCCGTGCCGAGTTATATCAAATTCCGAGATATACAATGCTGAGTTATAAGAGTTTTTTCTGTGTGTGTATATATATATATATATATATTTTATATATATATATATATATACACACAAACCTCGATTTCCCGACTAATTGGGGGGAGCACTGGTCCGGAACCGCAAAAGTCCGGGAAACGCAACAGTCCGATGCCGTTCCCCCCCCCCCCCCCCCCCCCCCCCCCCCCCCCCCGTCACAAAGAACTGGCCAAGGGCAACAACAAAAATGGGTAACACAAAGCCCGCTTAGTTGCCAGTCCCTATAAAGAAGACAGTAAGAGAATAAAGTTAAAAAAACCCCACATTACCCACCCCCGGACGTTTATCCTACTTTAGTATTTACTGTCCGGCTACCACCAATATCAACTACCCGCCGCGGCTTTTACGTCCGCTGAGCATGCTGCCACCTGGCGGGAGGCAGCAGAAAGTGTTCAATAGTCTCAAGAGACGTTCCTGCACCAGGAACATTGGGGGTCAGGAGACTAACTGAGGCTGTGCGGTGAACCGTGAGTGTCGTGTGCCCAATGTAAAACAATACGACCGCTTGAGCATGTTTGCCACCTGGGGGGAGGCAGCAGAAAGTTTTTCAATAGTCTCAAGAGATGTACCTGCACCAGGAACATTGGGGGTCAGGAGACTGACGGAGGGGGTGCGGTGAAACCGTGAGTGTCCCTGTGCCCAAATGTAAACAATACGACCGCTGAGCATTGCTGCCACCTGGCGGGAAGCGCGGGCACTGACCAGGGGTGACACGAGACGGCTCGGACCGCCTGACACTTTGTCAATTTACGAACAGGACCGGCATTTCAAAGTAAAAAGATTAAAAAAAAAAAAAAAAAAAAAAAAAAAAAAAAAATAAATAAATAAATAAAAAAAAAAATTGTCCAGGACTCTGGCATATCCCCGGACCTCGGATTTTGTCCGGCAAAATCCGATATCCGGGAATCGGGTCCGGGGAAAAAGAGGTTTGTGTGTTAATTTTATATATATATATATATATTAGGGTGGTCCAAAAACAACATTTTGTAATTTTTGTCTGGGCATGATGTTGTTCTTGTTCCAATGGTGATACACGTAATCGAGTGAAGTATCGTTCCAATCGGAGAATATTTAGAGGTCCGCCCCGAAGAAGAAGTAAACAACAAAAAACTTCAAAAAAGGGAAAAAGCTCACAAGAATAAAAGGATGTCAGTGTCATCCCGAGTATTGTATATCCATACTACCTACTTTCACATACAAGATTATACTTTGTTCAGGGCTCACTGAAGATAATGATGGTAATTTTGGATGTCAATTAATTTGGTAAGGTAACTAAGAAAGTTTGTAACGTATACAATTTTTTTATTTAGACAAAAATCTTCATCGCAAGGTGAAAATAAGCAAAACATTGTTGTTGTTTGATCAATAAAAACTGTTATTCCTTTCCGTTTGAACACTTGTACAGTGAAAGCAACACGGGCAGTAAATAATGTAATAATTAATGTAATAATGAAAATAAAGGTAATACACTATCCTATTACTCCATATAGCTGCTTTGGAGGTGGAAGGCTGCTCCCTCCTGTGCTTGGCCACCACTTTCAGGAGGTACTGTTGCTGGACCTCGTCCTTGGTGATGATCGAGTGAAGGAGGTGGCCAAGGCGATACCTCTCTCCGCCGCGTCGTTGACCACCTTCATCTGCGAGACGTTCCTCTTCATGTCCATGAAGGTGGCCTCAGTCTCCCATGTCTTGGGACTCTTCTCCAAGAGGGTTCCCACTTCTTCCTCCCGTCCAGGAAGAAGGCTATCCAGGTCCTCCTAGTCCTGGAGGTCCACGAGGTCCTTCAGGTCAATGTCCGGGGAGAATCTCTTCCCGTCCAGTCGCTTGAGGCCTTTTCTCTCACGTCTGAACAGGTTCCTGACCATGGCCTCCTTCTCCTCATTGCTGATTCTCTCGTCCATGAAGGACAGAGCCACAAGGTCCTCCAAGACGTACCAAAAGTGACGACGGAAGGTTTTTGAGCGCCAGCCGCCACCCGGGTTTTGGGGATCCTCGGAGGGGGTTTTCCTGCATGAACAGGAGGTCTTTGGGGGGGAGCTCGTTGAGGGACAGGGCCCCTATTCCATTGTGGCGTAAGGGGGGCCCCCCAAGGGGGGAAAGTCCTCCATGGCCTACAGCCGTGAGCGGCGCTCAAATTTGATCGGAAGAGGAAGCCCTTCAAGGTAAATTCCCTTGGCCACACCTGGTTGGTGGAAGGCCCCTGGGGCTCGGAACCTGTAGCTTCCCGAGGTCTCCCCCCCCCCCCAAGAACGGGTACGAGACCCAAGGAGTTCTTGTAGTAATCCCTGGGGTGAGTGCCGTTTCCAGAGCCCCTTTTCAGTCGGGGGGGCCACTCCCTGTGCTTGGGGCCTCCCCGGTCAGAAGAGCATGGAGGCTACATTTTCCATGGTAGAGCTCCAAGAAGATGGTAATTTAAAGCCCAACGATCCCTAAAGAACGAAGAGAGGGATGTTCGGCCCCTCGGGAGGGCCCGTAGGAGCTTTTAAAACCCCCCCCATGACGACCCCCAGACGTGGTTGGAGAAACCCAGAGGAGCTCGCGCCAAGGCCTCCTGGAATTTCAGCAGGTCCTTCATACACCCCTGTGTTTGATCCCGTGTGTCGAACCCAAAACCCAAAACTCTGGTCTGCAACTGACCCCCGGATCCCTTGGGGGCAGCCTCTCCCTGAGCTGTGCCGTGCTGGGGGGGATTTGGGACTCCCGGGAGATGTTCCCCCCCAAAGCCGTGACCAGGAGGCGATTCGGCGCCCTGGTCCTTGTCCGACAGGTCGGGAAAAGAAAAATTTCCCGTCCCAGGGACAAGGACAGGAACCCCCTTGGAATTTTTATCGTTTCCGATTGGCGATGGCCCCCCCCCCGTTTCCTGATTCTTGGGTCGGATGGTGCTGCGAGACAAGGAGAGCCCCAGGTCTTGCCGGATGCCTTTTTGCAAAGTTCCCATGTCCCATCGCCACCCGGTCGGACCTTAAAAACCGACCCAAGGGGAGGTGATTCCCAGAGAGAAAGGGCCCCGTGGATTTTGCTCCCTGATTTTACAGGGAGGCCCCAAAGATACGAGATTTGGGTTTTCGACCTTTCTACTCGTAAAACAAAAATCTCGTATATCAAAAAACACACAACTAAGGGAAAAAATATGGGTTTGGTTCCAGGACCCCTCAATTAAAAAAAAAAAAAAAAAAAAAAAAAAAAAGGTTTTTCAAGCTAGAATAAACTATAGCAAAAAAAAAAAAAACAGCGTCATATTACCCACACTGTAACCTTCTGTAGAAAAAGTATTCGGAAAGAGAAAATAGCACACAAAATAACAAATGCACATTAATTAAACATTAAAACAGCATCACAACAAAAAAGCGTGTAATGTAGGGGAGCCCATGATACAAGAGAAGGTAGTGTAGCGGTCCCAAGGGTTGGGGTGCACCCCTGCTAATTACCCCTAAATGTCGGGGGGGGGCCCCCCCCCCATAGGGTTTAATTCCCCCTTTCAGGTCACTGTTTGCTGGGGGTGATCACGGGGGTCAACAAACCCCCTTTGCCCAGCCAGGAGTGGTAGGGTCCATTTTGAACTTGAAATTTTACTCCCCCCAAATTTTGAATGTGTATCATTGGATTTTCTAGATATTAAAAAATAGACCATAATTTCCCCAAATTCGTATCATGGATCTCTTTTATCCCGAATGCTCGTAAACGGGCCCTCCCTGTACTCCGTTCGGGTGACGGGACCGGTGAAGTTAATGCTGTGTCTGTTTCCCGGCGACGGAGGACGAAGACGAGGTCAGGCGGTCAGACGTATGACAGAGGTCATGGTTTTTCCTTTTCCCCTTAGGCTCCTTCCTCTTCCTCTGCCCGCCCCCTCTCTTCTTCCTTTTTGGGCCTCAATGTGACGCAGTCTAAGCCCGCCGGACGGGTCGCTCGGTCCCCCCGCTGGCTGCGAAAAAGGTTTTGTCCCCCCCCGGGTTCACCCGATCGGGGGCATAAATGCTCGCCACGTCGAAGAGGTCCTCCAGGCCCCCTTGAACATTTCCTCTTAATCCGGGTGGTCTCGGATGCCCGTTTTGAGTTTTTGGAGGAACTGTATTTGGGGCTCCCAGGCTGAGGAGTTCTCTTGGGGTCGGAGAGGGGGGAGGGGGGACCCCGGGCCCCTCCCCAGACAAGAGGCGCCCTATCCTATCCCTTTTGGCGGCCAGGTTTTGGGTTTTCTTTCGTTTCCCGGATGGAAGTAAAACTTGCGGAGCACCTGCCTTAAAGGGGGGCCAGCCTGGATTTTATGTGCCATTTATTCAGGGGCCCAATAACCCACCAGCACGCCCCCTTTGTAAAATATCATGCACCGGGAGAAGAAAAAAAGAGTAAACCTTTAGGGTGGAGTTGCAAAACATAGTCCGATGGGCACAAATTTTTGCATGGACATGTCTAACAGGAAGTGAAAAAAAACCGACATCATCCCCGCACTTTCCAAAACTTTTTTATTTGCACATGTTTTGGCCCACCCTAATATATAATATATATATATATATATATATAAGTAAACCCCCTTATAACCGGATGTATAATCGGAATTAAATATAATTGCAGGGAAAAGATAATGTTTTTTTTTTTTTTTTTTTTTTTTTTTTTTACACACACACACACACACCCACCCACCCACCCACCCACACCCACACACCACACACACCAACACACACACACACACCTATGTCCTAGCAAATGTAGGCAGTGAGGTCCAGGGGGGGAATGATAGGCCCTGGAGGCTCACTCGAGGGGTGATGGTGGCCCTCGCCCGTGGTGGCGCAGGCAGGATTTTATAGTGACGCCTGTGTTTAGAGGCTCATGCCCCCCTGTCCTCCCATGCACTCCAGTCGAAGGTAGAGAATGGACAGGGCATGTGGGTGTTTTAGGCCATCGACGGTGCAAAAAGATTTCAAGTGGATTTATGGGCTCATCGGATGAACTCGGGTTTCGAGAACGCCACCCGGTGACGCTAACCACCTGCTACCCCCTCACCTAAATGATCTCATGGTTTTTCCCCGGGAAATTTCATCCCCTCAAAACCTCTTCTGTGAACAAAACAGAAAGTTGGAAAAAAAATAAGTATCTGGGCTATTGATTTTATAACTGCACTCTTCGCTTACTTTTTGCATAGTCAGTCCATAAAGTGTTTTTTTGTCCTTTTGATTTTTTTCCTGCAAGCTCAGTCTTCAATTCTTTCCCCTTCCTGCGGGAGAACCCCTTGCGTGAGGAGTGACATTTAAAAATACAGTACTGTATATGTAACCCAAAACAGTAAAATAGGTGGCAAAGTAAAGAAAAAGGGTCGGGAAAAACCAGCGTGTAGGCTGTAGCGCTGAGCCGTGTTTATGCGTCAAAGCCCCGTCGGGATACGAATTCCTTTTTTTTGTCAAAATTGAAAAAGGTTTGGTCTCGCTTAAAAAAACCAAAAAAGCTTGGTAGGAGCCGAAATAATAATCAATGCAAAACATTGAAAAAACAAAAATCACGAGTAGAAATAAACAACATTTCAGCAAGTGTTATTGGAGGGTTTGTAATCCAAGACGGTGTTTGGACGACAAAAACACGGCAAGTCTAGACGGGTTTTCTGATCTTTGCTTAATTGCCACCTTTTTTACGGTTTGGGGATTACATATACAGTACTGTAATCAAGATGTCAGCTCATCACGCAAGAGGTCCCAGCAGGAAGGGAATGAAATTTGAAGACCCTGAGCCGCGGGAAAAAAGGTGAAAGTGTGGCAAAGGATGGAGAGGTGCGTCCATGTGTCTATTTGTGCGAGTTGATATCAAACCAGCACATTTACCGTTCATTGGTAAGTGTAGTTTTTTGTTTTTACAGTACTTTTTCCTTTTTTTTTTTTTTTTTTTTTTTTTTTTTTTTTTTTTTTTTTTTTTTTTTTTTTTTTTTCTATAACCCAATCAGAGGGGCTTGAAAAAACTCGGCACATTGAATAACTCGGCAAGGGCCAGAGCCCTATCGGGCCGAGTTATAAGGGTTTTTACGTATATTTAAAATTATATATATATATATATATATAATATAATATATATATTATTATATATAAATATACCGTTTTTGCCGGGCATAAGCGCACCTCCGCAAAAGACGCACCCCTATTTTAAAAAGGATTTTTGAGAAAAAAAAAAATATTGGTGTTTTTGAGGGAAAACAAAAATTTCGTAAATTTTATAAGTTATAAAAAAAAGAAAAAAAAAAAAGGGATTGAGGGGAAAGAAAAATGATTATGGCATGTCCCTAAATAAATTTCACAGGCAGTAAATGTGTATAGAAAATTAACTAGTTAAAATGAAAAGGAATGACAGGGAAACCCAAAATCGGAAAATTTATATTGCAGGATGCCCTATGAATTAAATTTCTCATATTTTGATCTAGAAAAGCTTGATTAATTTTGTAGGTATGCTTGTTTTTTTTGCTATTGTTTTGACCTTGGGGAAAATTTTCATGATATGGTATTATTTGGTATGGGCTTTTAAAAGCCTAGGACTCTACCTACAATCATCGGTAGTTTTCATTTGAGTATTGAACCCCCTTTTTCCCTGGGGCAATTTAAAATAATGGCATTACACGTGTACCGAAAATCTACCCTTTTTTTCAGCCAGAAAAGGAAATTAGGGTTTAAACAGATTGGTTAGGTTTTGAGGTGGGGTTTGTTTAGTAACAGATGATATAGAGAAAAAAACGAAAAAAACCAATAATAGGCAGTGTGAAGGTAGCAAAGTTTGTGGGGGGAGACCGGGGGGCAGAAGCCCCCCCCCCCCCCCACACACACACGTAAAAAAATTTATTTCCCACAAAAAAGAGAGCCAGATTAATTCAAAAAACATCAAAACATTTAGGAGGGCTAGTTTTGGCTCGAAATCGGTGGGCCCCCAAAACCCCCCCCAAAATTTTCGAAACATTTTGTAACACAAGGAACCATCTCTACCTTGTTGTTATGTGTAATTTTTTAAGGGCCCCCGTTTTCGGGGTGAGATATTGCCCTGTTTACACCTATGAATCTATCACAGCGCGAGGGGTTTATTAGTTTCTTTAGGAAAATAGCTAAGGTGAAGGGTGGTTCACAGTCGAAATCCGGTAGCGTTCCGCAGCCGTTTTCCCTTTTTTCACACTACGTCAAAGGGTTCCCTCATTTTTGGGAGTTCTGCTCACCCTTAAGCAGACATGGGGCCCCAGAGGCTATGGTTGAAAAAAAAAAAGATTAAAAGCACTTCGATATGTTGGATGAAGAAAAGGAGGGTTTAACTCTAAAAGAACTGTTTTGGGTACATAAAGTCTTGAGAAAACGAAAAACAGCAGGAACAGTTATTTCGTTAAAATATTCTTCCCCCGAAAACCCTTTCGTGACAGGGGACGGTGATGTATTGGGGCCGGACGCGGCGCCCGTTTTTGGTAACAGTTTTGTTGAAGTATGAAATTCTAACGAATTGATGAGACGGGGCCCTTCACCATGAGGGATGGTGTGATTCGGCCTTTAGGCGGACGGTGTGGCGCCCCGGGGGTGGGTCTTGGTCTTGGGTACCGTGTAGAAGATTTTTGTCCCCCTCTACAGGTACCTTTTCAACCTTTTTTTTGCACTTTCATACAGTTCCTTATCCGGAAAAATAAAGGGTGAGGATTTAGGGGTCGAGGTGGTAAAAGGTCTATTGGGTTCCCATCTCACCTTGCTTACCACTGTAGCGGGGCTAAACACACACGACATACACACCCGCACGGCTTAGGCCACCCCCATATCTGGGGCCAAAATTGAGGGTGACCTGACGCGACCTGACTGTCCCCGCCGACAAACTGAACACCCGCCAGGAATAGTCAGCCACAGGACACACAAAAATACACCCCGCCCCACCTTTGTCCGCACGTTTTACAATGACTCGCTTCAAAAAATACAAAGCCCCGACGCCCTTTTTCCATCCCTTTTGGTATGACAGACTCCCCCAAAATATACACTCCCCCTCACCCCTCACATCCCTTAAATAAAACTTTTAAACCTCTTTGTTTCACTATTCCATTTATAACAACACCCTTCAGCGAAAAAATTCCCGCACCCTTTTTGCCCCCTTCTATATCTTCCCAAAATGTTTTGCAACTTTTTGGGGGCCGAGTCGAATGCGGGTTAAAGCGACATTAAATGGGGATATTTTTTTTTCATGGGTGCGGGGGGGGTCTGACGGGAATGACCCAAGGTGGAGCGCGGGGGGCTTCGCCCAGTGAAGTATCCCCGGTGAACGGCAGACCTGAGAATCAACGTTTAATTGGAGAGCGCGCGGGGGGGTGTGTTTTCATCGACACGGCCGTTTGGGAGCAACAATCGCTATCTGTTGCCCCCCGCTCTTGTTTTTTTCTTAAACCCAACCTTTTCTTTGTATTTTGCATCCCCGTTTTATAACCATTACAAATTTGCGCTCAGGGACTACTGCTCAACACAGATCATCAGACCCCTTTTGTAAAACACCCCGGCGTTTGCATTACTGCCCGACCTCTCATTGCTAATTGGCCCCATGGACCAGGGTGAACTTGATTCCTTTTTTAGGGAAAAAACTGATCTTATGCGCCCGGGAAATATGGTATATATATATTATATATATATTATATATTATTATAATTAATATATATATATATATATATTATATATATATAAAATATTATATATATATATATACAGGGAGGTCCCCTTATACGAGCATTCGGTATACGAGAATTGATGTCGAGATGTGTAAATTAGGGGCTATTTTTAATATACGAGATCGAAAATCCAATGATAGAATTCAAACTGGGGTGAATAAAAATTTTCAGGTTTCAAAATGCGCGCCCACACTCCCGGGTGGACAAAGGGGGTTTTGGGGACCCCCGGAGGTCACCCCTAGCAAGCCCCGACTGAAGGGTAATTAAAATAGGCGTGGGCCGACATTTAGGGGTAATTTTAGGGATGCGGCCCAACCTTGGGACCCCAGTCAGGTCACCCCCAGCAAGGTTGACTGAAAGGGGAATTAAGCATATGGCGTGGCCCGACCCTTAGGGGGAAATTTGCCAGGGGATGTAGCCCCAACCCTTTGGGGCCATACATTACCCTCTTGTATCACGCGGTGTCCTACAGTACAAAAGTTTTTTTTTTGTTTTTGCATGTTTAGTTTTTTAAGTGAGTTATGTTATTTTTGTTGCTATTTCTCTTTCAGAAGCTTTTTCTACAGAATAGGTGTACGTATCGGGGAATATAGACGCTGGTTTTGTTAGTTTGTATAGTTTATTTTAGCTTAAAAAATGTCTTTTTTTTTTTTTTTTTTTTTTTTTTTGATGGGGTCCCGGAACCAAACCTATATTTTACCATTTGTTATGTGTTTCGTATAGAGATTTCGTTACGAGTATGCCCGGGGGGAAACCAATGTCGTATCTTCGGGACCTCCCTGTATATTTATCAGTCAAAAATGAT
The DNA here is from genome assembly GCA_016584305.1 of Chionoecetes opilio. NCBI lineage: Eukaryota > Metazoa > Arthropoda > Malacostraca > Decapoda > Majidae > Chionoecetes > Chionoecetes opilio. The sequence continues at coordinate 50,932 of JACEEZ010023936.1, forward strand.
ATAACGGACCTCAATTTAACGGACTCGGATTTTTAAAGGACCCCTCATGAGTTTCGGATTTATACATTCACTGTTTACCCCCCAAATAGCTACACGGTTGCTTGGTTTGGATAATTTTAATTATTTCACAAATTTTTCCGTGTTTACCCATATTTTTCCACCCCTTGGGAAATACCCCCGCTATAAGGCAATGGCTTTAACGGACCACTCCCCCCCCCCCCCCTTTTGTTCGTTATACGAGGTTTGATGTACAGTAAAAAACCTTATAATCGGCACTGTATAACTCGGAATTTTTAAACGGATGGAAAGACTTTTTTTTTTTTTTTTTTTTCTTTTTTTTTTTTTTTTTTTTTTCCCGTGTAGGCAGTGGCTCCAGGGGTGGGGGTGGGCCCCGGGGGCCACTCGGGGCTTTATGGTTGGCCCTCGCCCGGGTGGCGCAGGCAGGATTTTATAGTAGCCCCGGCAGGATCAAGAGTGTGGGGGCCCGGGGCTCAGCTTTTGTGGGGGCCCCCAATTCGCACGAAAATTTGCACTTTTGAGGTATTTTGGGCCTAGTTGGCAAAGAAAATATAAGCATAGACTGGATTTAGAGATAAAGGATAAAAGAACAGGCAAAAAATGTTTTGGGTTTTTTAACTTGCCAGTGTTTTTTTATACTGCTTTAAAACTAATATACATATGGTGGGGGCCCTGGGGCTAGAGCCCCGGTAACCCCCCCCTTAACCGGCCCTGGGGCGACGCCTAAAAGAGGCTCATGCCGCCCCCTGGCCTCCCATGCACTCAAGTCGAAGGGGAGTTAAAGGACCGGGCAGTGGGTGTTCTTAGGCACTCACGGTGCAGAAAGATTTTTAAGGGATTATGGGGGCCACCCCGGGTCGAACTGGGTCTTTTGAGAACGCCACCCGCTGACGCAACACTCGCTACCCCCTCACCCAAACGCTCTCTGGTTTTCACTGGCCCTATCAGCCTCACAAAATCGGTGTGAACAGTAAAAAAAGTCGGCAAAAAATAATGTATGGGGATATTTATGTTATAACTGCATTTTCGCTTACATCAGCATACGTCAGTCGCTAAAGCATATTTTTGTCCTTTTGATCTTTTCCTTCATTTGATATCAAACTCAGCACAAATAGCATGCATGGACGCACCTGCATCCATCCTTGCCAGCACTTTCACCTATTCCTGCAGGCTCAGGCTCTTCAATTTCATTCCCTTCCTGCTGGAGACACCCTTGCGTGATGGAGCTGACATCTTGAAATACAGTACTGTATGATGTAATCCCAAAACACGTAAAATAGGTGGCAAAGTAAAGCAAAGGTCAGGAAGCAGCGTGTAGGCTGTCAGCTGAGCCGTGTTTATGTTGTCAAATCACCGTCTTGGATACGAATTCCGTTTTTTGTCGAAATTGAAAAAGGATTGGTTTCTGCTTCAAAAACACAACAAGCCGTAGACAGACGTAAAAACACAACTTGGTAGGAGCCGAAATAATAATCAATGCAAAACATTGCAAACAATATCACAAAGTAGTATAACACACATTTCAGCAAGTGTTATTGGATTGGGATTCGTAATCCAAGACGGTGCTTGGACGACAAAAACACGGCGCAGCCTACGCACTGGTTCCTGACCTTTGCTTTAATTTGCCACCTATTTTACGTGTTTTGGGATTACATCATACAGTACTGTATATCAAGATGTCAGCTCCATCACGCTAGGGTGTCTCCAGCAGGAAGGGAATGAAATTGAAGAGCCTGAGCCTGCAGGAATAGGTGAAAGTGCTGGCAAGGATGGATGCAGGTGCGTCCATGCGTGCTATTTGTGCTGAGTTTGATATCAAATCCAGCACATTCTACCCGTTCACTGGTAAGTGTAGTTTTTATGCTTTTAATGTACTTTTTTTTTTTTCATTTTTCTTTTTTACACACACCCATATCAAAGGAGGACATTGCATAACTCGGCAAGGGCCAGAGCCCCTATCGTGCCGAGTTATAAGGCTTTTACTGTACTATATACGGTATTTGCCGGCGCATAAGACACAGTTTTTTCCCTTAAAAAGGAATGCAAAGTTCACCTTGCGTCTAATGCGGCCATATTAGCGTATGAGAGGTTGGGCAGAGAATGCAGAACAGCCGGTGGTGTATTACTAAAGGGGACTGGAGAGATCGTGTTGAGCAGTAGTCCACTGAGCACAAATTTGTAACTGTGTTATCAACAGTAATGCATAATACTAAGAAAAGTTTGGAGCTTAAGAGAAAACAAGAGCTGGGGCAACAAGATAGCGATTGTTGCTGCCAAGATGGCCGTGTCAGATGTAAACATTATCCACCCCCTGCTGCTGCTCTCCATTGTAAAACATCTAATATCTCAGGTCTGCTGCTTCACCTGGGATACTTCACTCGGCGACTCCCTCCGCCAGCCGAGCCCACCATTGGTCATTACGCCCGCTCGCCTCCTCCCCGTCACCCAGTGAAGAAGACAACATCCCGTATATTAGATGTCGCCTAAACCTTCATTCGACTCGGGCCATACAAAATTGACTCACAACATGTTTTGAAGGATATGATGAAAGGGAGGCAGAAAATGGGTATTGGAAGTTTCACTGGAATGAGTAAGTATGTTGATAATGAAAATAGTTGAAAACCAAGAGCGTGTTAAAGTTTTATTTGAAGGAGTGTGAGCACTGAGAGGGTTGGCTTGTAGTCAGTCTTGGTGAAGTCTATCTTACAACAAGATGGAGAAGGGCATCGTGGATGTTGTAGTTTTCTTTGACCGGTCTGTACAATGTGGTGACGAGGTGCGCGGCGGTTGTGTCTCTGTGTGTCCTGTGGCTGACTGATTACCTGGCTGGTGTTGCATTTGTGTCGGCAGGACAATGTCAGGTCACCCTCTAATCCTGGTCCCAGACAGGGGGGGTGTCCTCAGCCGTATGCACGTGTGTATTTACCTAGTTGTATTTAACTGTTGTAAACATAGCAAGAAAAGAGCATATCTCGTATTGGTCCCGTCTTCCAATCTACTATTAATTCGCTTTGCCTTTTGAAGGTCCTGATACTCTTGCATTCATCACTTTGCTTCAGGTTATTCAGTCTTCTATGCTTCTATAACGGAAGCTGTATTTTTTTATGTCCCTCTTGCTGTTGTCCCTTTTCATTTCTTCTCAAGACCTCAATTGTACTTTCTATCGTCCCAACACAAACAGATCTTGTCTATCATTTTGGTTTCAAACCCTGACGCTCTATACCACTTGCTGCATAAATCTCCCCTTTTATCCTTCTTTCTCAGAGTTGGGAGTTTCAGTCTTGAAAGTCTTTCCTCATATGGTAAATCTCGCAGGCTTGAGCCATTTTTTGTTGGCTGCTCTTTGATCTCCTACAATCTTCCTTATTAGTCGCTTCTTTTTATGTGGTGTGAACAAATCACGGAAAGTGCCCCGCCCATATTCCACCTTGGGCGAATCAAAGATGTTATCAATTTCTTATCATACTCTTCATCCAGATATTTGAATGCCATCTTATATTCCTCAGCAACTGATATGTATCTCGCTGTGATCTTGTTTTTATGCTTCTCAGGTCCAAATTTCTGTAATCATACCTCCCAGATCTTTTTCGACCTTTGTTTTGATTATCCATTCATATTTCAACCATCGAATACTATTCCTCTCTGTCATCGTTTTTGCTACTACTACTGCCCAGTTTCCATCACTACACTTTTGGGCATTAAACTCATTTCCCATAATTGACGTCCTTCTGAAAATCTTGATCTAATCTTTTGTAAATGCTCACAGTCCTCTTTACTTTTCTAACTTTTCTTGGTAATTTACATCATCGAGCGAATGAAGCTCATATAACTGTTCCAAGAAACAGTTCCTCTGTCATATCAATTTACAGTAGACACAAGAACCTCACCTTGGCCCAATCTTGAGTACCTTGAGGAACTCCACTTTATCACACTGCACTTCTGACTTCTGTGATCTATTTATTACTGTTCTCAATCTCTCTGTTGCTCAAAAGTCCTTCCTCCACTTCAGCAAACCACCTTTCATCCTCCTACAGTTCTAGCTATTCCATAAGCAGTCTCTTATAGAGGTACATTGTCAATGCCTTTTCCCCCCCTTTAGGTACCTTGGGAAGTATTATGCAATCGACCCACCCCTCTCTTTCCTGTGTTACATTGATACACAAGAATCGAGTAAAGAAGCTTAATAAGTTCGTTGTAAAATGACATTCCTCCTCTAAATCCAACTGGCCACCTTCCGAGTGTGTTTGTCATCTTCCAAATAGTTCAACCATCTGTCCTTCACAATTTGTTCAACATATTTTTGCCACTATACGGGCATGTTAATGATACTGGCCTGTAAATTTAATGGTTCTTCTTTGTCTCCTCTGTTTGTGAATTAGGCACAATATTTGCTTTTGTTTCCCACTCAAGCGGGACTATGCTCTCCTTGAGTGCACTCCTCAATTACACTATGTAACTTAACTGCTAGTTGGTTACTGTACTCCTTCATTTATCCAATTCGACATCCATCATGGACCCGGGGCTTTTGTCTCACATCTTGGACTTTCCATGTATTCTTTTTACTTCTATTGACGTCTACTTTTATTCTTCATAAAATTTCTTTTGGTATTATATTTTTCTTTAAAATAACTTTCTTATTTTAATACAGGGAGGATACCGCGTTATAAACGAGCAGCTCGTATACGAGAATCCGATGATACGAGATTGTAAAATTAGGTCTATTTTCAATATACGAGGAATCGAATTCCAATGATACAACTTCCAAACTGGGTGAGTAAAATTCATGTTCAAAATGCGCGCCAGTACCAAACCACTCAACTCCCGGGCTGGCAAAGGGGGATTTGGTTGACCCCAGTGAGTCACCCCTAGCAGCCCTGACCTGCAGGGGTGAGATAATAAAGCAATATGGACGCTGGGCCTACCTTTAGAGGTAATTATCCAGGTGTGGGGCTCCAACTTTGGGACCTGGCAGTCAGATCGCCGCCAGCCAGGCGGTGACCTGAAAAATGGTAATTAAGCCTAATTGGCCCACCTGCCTGCACTTATAGGGGTTATTCGCAGGTGTTAAGGCGCGCAACCTGGGACCCGCTCCACTACCTTCTCTTGTATCACGGCGCGTCCCCTACATTACAACGTCGTTTTAGGCTTGTTATGGCATGTTTTTTTATGTTTAATTCATGTGCAGTTATGTTTAAAAAAAAAAAAAAAAATTTTGTGTGCTATTTTCTCTTCAGCATGCTTTTTCTAAAGAATAGGACATGTGGGTACAATAGACGCTGTGGTTTGTTGTGTTTGCTATAAGTTTATTTTGCTTTCAAAACATGTTCATTCTATTTGTTTCTTTTTTTTTTCTTCTTTTAATTGATGGGGTCCTGAACCCAACCTAGATTTTACCGATTAGTTTATTTGTTTCGTTATACGAGATTTGTCGCTTACGTGTACTTCCAAGGTGGAAACCTAACTGCTCGTATCTTCGGGACCTCCCCTGTACAGTCTGAAAGCACAGTTTATTCATCACCTCAGTCTGTTGTAATGCATACTTTCCGTAACACTATCCTTCTTTGCTACTTCACTTATCTAACTCCTTCCTTGTTATTGTTCATTTTTTTCCATTAATTATTCTAATAAGAACAGTGTTCGGGGGGGGGGTTCGTTCTTAAACATTTTTTCTATTATATTACTCTATAGTTGACTTTCTTCTTCTCTTCAAGATTCTTACATATTTCCTTCATAGTTGTTTTGTACGTTCTCCCAAAGGTTGATACCTCTTTTTTTACTCCAACTATTCCAGTTTTTATCTCTTTCTAGTCTTGCTAATTTCACATTTTCTGTTAACCATTCATTCTATTTTCTTTCTCTCGTGATAACTATCCTTGGGACAACTCATAATTTTCCTTCTGTGTAAATTCCGGATGACTCTCCCCATTTTTCTGGTACGTCCTTGTTCATGGAAAACTCTTAGCACCAGTGCCTGTCTCCGAAATGTTCTTATGCCGTCATGGCTGCGTTTCTAATTGTATCTTCCTATCTTGTGTTCTTCTCATTCTCCCCCTTTTTTTTTCTATTATTTACATTCAATTCAATAGTACTTGGTTCACTCTTTCCAAATGGTCAACTGAGAAATTTATCTTATAATAATTACTATTCCAGTTCTTTCGTCATAGTAGATCGAGTCGTGATGGTTTTTCTTCGCTACCTTTGAATCTTTGTATCTCTTATCCACTGAGCCATAATGTTTTCTTACCAATCCAACAATATACCACCCCATGAGTCTTCTCCTCCTTCAGTAGACCATTCTTCCCAGCAAACTTCTTTGTCAGTTAAAATCTCCCATGCATAATTATGTTCTCACCATTTTTCCCTCGTATCTTTAAACATTTGGCCTGTGGTCTCTTATCGAGTCTCCAACTCTTCTCTCCCCCAGGAATTTGTCTTAGGTTAAACGTATACGAGTACTAAGTCTCTTATTCTCCTTTTTTTCATCACCAGACCGACCGTCAACACCTCTGCCATACCTTGCTCCTTTTTCCACATTCCCGATACTACCAACATCCTTCCTTGTTAACTACATTACAAACCACCTCCCTTTTTCCTGATTTCTGTTTCGCCTCCAACATTATAATTGACCCTCGCTCCCCAACTCTGGCACATCCTCAGAATCACTCTGCTTTCCTTTCTCTAAACCCAATATGTCTGGTTTCTTGGCTGTGGTAGCGTGTGTGTGTTAGCTCCGCATACTGTGGTAACAAGGTGGATAGGAAACAGCATAAGCCTTTGTACCACCATCGAACCCCTCATCCTCACCCCGTACCTCTCCTGATAAGGAAACTGTATGAAAGAGTGCTTGTAAAAAGGCTGCAACGGTACCTGAAAAAAAAAAAAGAAAACGGACAAAAGTCTTTCACAACGGTACAAGGCACGCAAGACCAAGACCATCCAGGCGCACAACGTCGCGACTCAAGGCGAATCAACACCATACCATCATGTGTACCCGCAACGTCTCATCACATCTGTTATAGATGTCTTACATTCAAGACAAATTAGAACGTGTTACACTAAAACGGTGCGCCGCCGTCACGGCTCCAATGCATCACAGGTCTGTCCATGTAACGGTTTTTCTGGGAAGAATATGTTAACGGAATGGACTGTGCTTTGCTGATATTGGTCGTTTCCTCAGGCTCTATGGCCCCAAAGCAGAGTGTTCTTTAGAGTTCAACTCCTCTTCTTCATCCCAACAAAAGTGCTATTAATTATGCAAATTTCTTCACATAGCCTCTGAGGCAACCATATCTGCTTAAGGGTGAGCACGAACTGCGAAATTAAGGAACCGTGACGAATAGTGCGAATACAAGCACCAGCTGACTGAACCTGCCGTGATTTCACAGAGTGAAACCAGCCTTCACCTTAAAGAGTCTTGTACCTTCCTGAAGAAGACTAATCAACCCTCGTGCTGTTAGATGCTTGTGGTAAACCAGGGCACATTCAGTCATCCCAGACAACAGTGCCACTTCAACAATTACAACAATAGCACAACGTAGAGAATGGTTAGCTTACAGTGTATACCTAAATATCTGCCGTAAATTTTTTGTATAGGGCAACCACCGCTTTCATGGCCATAAACGTTAAGTCCTCCTGAATAGTTTTGATGTGTTTTGAATTACATCTGGCTCTCGTTTTTGTCGGAAATCAAAATTTTTGTTTACATGTGTGTGTGTGTGGGGGGGGGGGGGCAAACCTGCCCCTCCAGGTCCCGCCGCTGCAAACCTTCTGCGCTTCACACTACCATATTATTGAGAATTTCATTTTTTACTCTATATCATCTTTACTCAAAACCAAACCCCACCTCTCCCCTAACCTAATCTGATTAACCTAACAACTATTCTGGCTTATATAACGTAGATTTCGGTACTACGTGGTAAAGCCATTATTATTCAATGTGCGGTCCATGGAAATGGGTGCTCAAAATCTCAGAATGAGAAAGCTACACATGATGTAGGTAAGAGTCCTAAGGACTTTTTGAAGCCCACTACCAAAATAATACCAATATCTATGCTGCATATTTTCCACAAAGTCTAAACACATAGCAAAAAGCAAACAAAGGCATACCTAAACATTAAATCTGAAAGCTAGTATTCATAGGTAGCAAAAATATTAGAATATACAATTTCGTGGGGGGCGATCTACAATATATTAGGACCGGATTTTTGGTTACCCTGTCTTCGCTTACATTTTTAACTAGTATATTTTTCATTCAGGATTCACTGCCCTGTGAATATTGTTTTGGTACATGCCAGAATCAATCATTTTTTTTTCCCTTAAAAAACATTTTTTAATAACTGTGAATTTATGATTTTTTTTTTCCCCCCTCAAAACCCATTTTTGTTCTTTCTCAAAACCTCCTTGTAAAATTGGGGTGCAAGTCTTGATGCGAGGTGCTACTTATGCACCGGAAATACGGTCCACAGGGAGGTCCCATTTGTACGAGCATTCGGATAACGAGAAATGCAATTATACAAGACTGAGTAAATATAGTGTCTATTCTCATATACCGGAGGATTGAAAATCCAATGCTACGACATATCAAACTGGGGTGAGTGAAATTACCAGTGTCAAATGCGCGGCAACACTACCACGTAATGCATCTGGGCTTTATGATGATGTACCAATGATTCATAATTCGAAGAGAATGATTTGTGGACATTGGAAGAAGTGCTGCGCACGGTCCCCTCCCTTAACCGCTTTACTACCCTCCACCTCTCTTGTATCACGTAGGTGTCCCCTACAGTAATCAAAACGTCCTTTTTTGCTTTATTGTCCTTGTGAGACAATTGAAAAGAGGATGAGAGATGAATGTGAGATACCAGGGCTCTCACTAGGCTACGTGCCAGCTTCTGGGTCTCCCACACAACATTACACACTTGTGAGTGTTTATGGCATGTTATTTATTTAATTAATGTGGGCAGTTATAGTTATTGTTGTGTGCTTATTTTCTTTTTCCAGAATGCTTTTTCTACAGAATAAGTAGTACAGTGTGGTAAATATAGAGCTGTGTGTTTTGTTGGTGTTTGGGGATACAGGAGGAATCCGCAGAAGAGTACAGCAGCTTAGGTTTTCCACCTGGTCATCTCGTAAAGCGGAAATCCTCGTATAACGAAACACATATTAATGGTAGAAATATAGGTTTTTGTTTCCAGGACCCCATCAATTAAAAAGAAGAAAAAAAAGACAGTTTTTCAGCTACATAAACTATAGCAAACACAACAAAACCACACGGTCATATTACCACACTGTACTACGCTATTCTGTAGGAGAACATTCTGAAAGGGAAGAAAATAGCAAACAAAATAACATAATGTGCAACATTAATTAACATAAGAAAGACTGCATCACCACTCAACAAGTGGTCAATGTTTGTGGGTGAGACAGTAAGCGGAAATAGCCAGTTGGAGAGTCCCTGTTTTTCTCTCTCCTCGGTCTCGAGAGAAACAGGTGTGCTGCGTTTGACAGGGATGACTGGGTTAGAGTTCTTCTCCTCCCCTTACACTTGGGGAAATGAAAGATCCTACGTGTTGCCGACGTGATACAATAAGACATGCGAGCGGGTAGGTAGGTAAAGCCCCCTTCACACAGTCCATAAGTCGAACACGAAAGCGCCAACAATGCAGTGCGCAATGCCTGTCATGGTCCCTGGTTATGGGTCCATCGTGACCGATCGTGACGCTCGGACGCGCATCTGCCGAGGCCACGAAAGTTAGTGCGTGAAGCATTAAAAAATCGGGACAGCTCCCCGCTTTTGCTGGACCCAACCGCAGCAGGTATCGGGAAAAGTCTATCTGACGCAAATCGTTTATCTATGTAGCAGCTTCGTGACTCTAGCATGATCAGTCGTATGTTTATCGTGACGATAAGAAATGTTACGTTGCTCCTTCCATCCCTGCCTTCCCCTTTTTTGTCACCCCCTTCCCGCCTTCCCCTTTCTCCATTCACCTCCACCCCTCCCCGACTCCACTACCCCTCTCCACCCAACCATGTTATATAACACATAATCCCCCCTCTGACTACTTCCCACCTACTCCCACCACCACATGGTGACACTAAAAAACCCACCCCTCGGGACTACGCTTCTCCCCTTACTCCCACCGACCACGTGCTGACACTGCCCCCTTTACTCCCAGCCCCACTACTCCATCAGCACGTGGTCAGCACCCGACACCACACCACCACGGCCTTCTCCACCCCCCCCCCGTTTCCCCAAACCAATACCACCACCCCCTTCTTTAGTTACAACCCCCCTCCCCCTTTTGCCTCCCCCAGTTCCCCATCACCAACACAAACCTGTTTCTCCACGTTCATCTCTGGATAGTCACCCACTTCCTTCTCAGCACCATGGCAACACACACCCATGTATGGTGGGGCCTGTTTTAGGTAAAAAACCCTTTTTGACGCTATCGTGAGTACTTTGCACAGAAAGGATGACACGTCATGGCACTGCCGTGGTTATCATGATGACAAATGACCGTTTATTTTCCGATTCGTGACATAGTCTTATAGCTGTCATGACTCCATCGTGACCGAGCTTCTCGACCGTCATGACACGGATACATACAGGCAAGCGTGACATTGTTGTAGGCTATCGTGGTCTGCTTTTTCGTGGTTAAATTTCACGATAGCGGTCAAAATCCAAATTGGTGTGGCGGCTATCAGTGGGTATCTATTATGGAATGTGGTAAAGGGGAAGCCCCTTAAGGGACAAGGGAGGGTGCGCAGACCTCTTCCCCTGCCCACAAACTCGTCTCTGGGCTATGGCGGCATCGAATCATTGTAACATCGTCCAGGGATGGTGAATGTTTGTAGGGGACCACATTGTCGTAACCGAGCCACCAGAATTATCTATTTCAGATTGATTTATCGTACAACGTAGGTAAACTGTTTTGAAGAGTGCTAGTACAAAGGCCGCAACGATACCTGTAGAGCGGACAAAAGTCTTCCCACCGTACAACAAGACCAAAGACGCCATCACGGCGCCACACCGTCCGCCTCAAAGGCCAACAAAAACACACCATAACCATCATGGTGAGGCTCCGGCACCGTCCTCATCACATCCGTGTAGACTTTCTTACATTCAAACAATAGACTTTTACACTAAACGGTGCGCCGCCAGTCGCCCGGCTCCAATAACACATCCGTCCTGATATAGTAAACGGTTTCTGGGGAAGACATATTTAACGTAATGAGACTGTGCCGTGCTGATAATTGTCGTTTTTATCAGGGCTTAACTTACCCTAGTGCCACAGCTGGTGAAACTTANGGGAATGAAAGAGCATTCTATACGAAAACCCGAAATTCCAATATACAAAACCAATGTCAAACTGGGGTGAGTAAAATTATCATGTTCAAAATGCGCGCCGTACCACTCCCGGGCTGGACAAAGGGGGATTTGGTTGACCCCAGTGAGGTCACCCCTAGCAAGCCCTGACCTGAAGGGTAATTAAGCATATGGCGCTGCCTAACATTTAGGGGTAATTAGCCAGGTGTGGGGCTCCAACTTTGGGACCGCAGTCAGATCGCCCCCAGCAAGGCGTGACCTGAAGGGTAATTAAGCATATGGCCCGACCTGACCTTTAGGGGTTATTAGCAGGTGTGAGGCCCCAACCTTGGGACCCCTACACTACCTTCTCTTGTATCACGCAGCGTCCCCTACATTACAACGTCTTTTTAGCTTGTTATGCATGTTTTATGTTTAATTAATGTGCAGTTATGTTATTTTGTGTGCTATTTTCTCTTTCAGAATGCTTTTTCTAAAGAATAGGACAGTGTGGGTAATATAGACGCTGTGTGTTTGTTGTGTTTGCTATAGTTTATTTTAGCTTCAAAAACATGTCTTCTTTTTTTTTCTTTTTTTTTTTCTTCTTTTAATTGATGGGGTCCTGGAACCAAACCTATATTTTACCATTAGTTATGTGTTTCGTTATACGAGATTTCGCTTTACGTGTATGCCAGGTGGAACCTAACTGCTCGTATCTTCGGGACCTCCCTGTACAGTCTGAAAGCACTTATTCATCACCTCAGTCTGTTGTAATGCATCTTCGTACACTATGCCTTCTTTCTACCTTCAGCTTATCTACTCCTTCCTTGTTTTTCATTTTTCCATTAATATATCTATAGAAAAGTTTCGGTTCGTTCTTACATTTTTCTATTATATTACTCTCATAGTTACTTTCTTCTTCTCTTCAGATTCTTACATATTCATTTCTAGTTGTTTTGTACTTCTCCCAAAGGTTGATACCTCCTTTTTTACTCCAACTATTCCATGTTTTTTCTCTTTCTAGTCTTGCTAATTCACATTTTCTGTTAAACCATTCATTCTTTTTCTTTTCTCTGATAACTATCCTTGGAACAAATCTATTTATTCCTTCTGTGTAAATTCGGATGAACTCATCCCATTTTTTCTGGGTACTCCTTGTTGCATGAAAACTACTCCAGTCTGTCTCCGAAAAATGTTCTTATCCGTCAGTCTGCGTTTCCATAATTGTATCTTCCTATCTTGTGTTCTTCTCTTCTCCCCTTTTTTTTTCTATTATTTACTTCAAATTCAATAAGTACTTGGTCACTCTTTCCAAATGGTCACTGATAATTTACTTTAATAATTACTTCCAGTTCTTTCGTCAATAGTAGATCTAGTCGTGATGGTTCTTCGCTACCTTTGAATCTTGTATTCTCTTTAATCCACTGAGCCATAATGTTATTCATTACCAAATCCAACAATATACCACCCCATGAGTCTTCTCCTCCTTCAGTATACCATTCTTCCCAGCAAACTTCTTTGCAGTTAAAATCTCCCATCATAATTATGTTCTCACAATTTTCCATCGTATTCTTTAAACATTTGCCTGTGTCTCTTATCATGTCTCCATACTCTTCTCTCCCCCCAGGAATTTGTCTTAGGTGGAACGTATACGAGTACTAAGTCTCTTATTCTTCCTTTTTTCATCACCAACTCTACCGTCAACACCTCTGCCATACCTTCTCCTTTTTCCACATTCCCTACTACCACATCCTTCCTTGTTAACACCATTACACCACCTCCCTTTTTCTGATTTCTGTTTCGCCTCCATACATTATATTGACCCTCCCCAACTGGCACATCCTCAGAATCACTCTGCTTCATTTCTACTAAACCCAATATGTCTGGTTTCTTGGCTGTGTGCGTGTGTGTGTTAGCTCCGCTACTGTGGTAAGCAAGGTGGGATAGGAAACAGCATAAGCCTTTGTACCACCTCGACCCCTCAATCCTCACCCCTGTACCTCTACGGATAAGGAAACTGTATGAAAGAGTGCTTGTAAAAAGGCTGCAACGGTACCTGTAGACGGGACAAAAGTCTTTCACACGGTACACCAAGACCAAGACCCATCACGGCGCCACAACGTCCGCCTCAAGGCCGAATCACACCATACCATCATGGTGACACGGCACCGTCTCATCACATCTGTTATAATTTCTTACATTCAAACAAATAGACGTGTTACACTAAACGGTGCGCCGCCGTCACGGCTCCAATGCATCACTGTCCTGTCATGTAACGGTTTCTGGGGAAGAATATTTTAACGTAATGAGACTGTGCTTTGCTGATAATTGTCGTTTTCTCAAGGCTCTATGTACCCAAAACAGTGTCTTCTAGAGTTCAACTCCTCTTCTTCATCCAACAAAAGTGCTATTAATGCAAATTTCTTCAACCATAGCCTCTGAGGCACCATATCTGCTTAGAGGGTGAGCACGAACTGCCGAAAATTAAGGAACCGTGACGAATAGTGCGAATACAAGGCACAGCTGACGGAACGCTGCCGTGATTTCAGAGTGAACCAGCCTTCACCTGTACCTTCCTGAAGAAGACTAATCAACCCTCGTGACTGTGATAGATTGTGTAAACCAGGGCAAATATCGTCGATCCCGACAACAGTGCCCTTCAACAATTACAACAATAACAACAACGTAGAGATGGTTAGCTTACAGTGTTACCTAAATATCTTCGTAAATTTTTTGTATAGGGCAACCACCGATTTCATGGCCGAAACTTAGTCCTCCTGAATAGTTTTGATGTGTTTTGAATTAATCTGGCTCTCGTTTTTGTCGGAAATCAAAATTTGTTTACATGTGTGTGTGTGTGGGGGGGGGGGGCAACCTGCCCCTCCAGGTCCGCCCTGCAAACATTACTGCGCTTCACACTACCATATTATTGATAATTTTCATTTTTTTTCTATATCATCTGTTACTAAACCAAACCCCCCCTCTAACCTAACCTAATCTGATTAAACCTAACAACTTTCTGGCTGATATAACGGTAGATTTTCGGTACTACTGTAAAGCCATTATTATTCAATTGCGCCATGGGAAATGGGGCTCAAAATACTCTGAATGAAGAAAGCTACACGATGATGTAGGTAAGAGTCCTAGGACTTTTGAAAGCCCACTACCAAAATAATACCAATATCTATGCTGCAAATTTTCCACAAAGTCTAAACACATAGCAGAAAAGCAACAAAGGCATACCTACAACATTAAATCTAAGCTATATGTCATAGGTAGCAAAATATTAGAATATCAATTCGTGGGGGCATCCTACAATATATTATGACCGATTTGGTTACCCTGTCATTCCCTTTACATTTTAACTAGTATAATTTTTCATTCACATTCACTGCACTGTGAATATTGTATTTAGGTACATGCTTCATAATAATCATTTGTTTTCCCTTAGAAAACATTTTTTTAATAACTTGATAAATTTATGATTTTTTTTTCCCCCCTCAAAAACACCATTTTTTTTCTTTCTCAAAACCTCCTTGTAAAATTGGGGTGCATCTTATGCGGAGGTGCGTCTTATGCACCGGAAAATACGGTACAGGGAGGTCCCGTTATACGAGCATTCGGTATACGAGAAATCAATTATACGAGCTGAGTAAATTAGGGTCTATTCTCAATATACGAGATTGAAAATCCAATGCTACGACATTCAAACTGGGGTGAGTAAAATTACCAAGTTCAAAATGCGCGCCCTACCACGTATGCATCTGGGCTGTATGATGATGTACAATGATTCAGATGCGAAGAGACGAGTTTGTGGGCAGTGGAAGAAGTCTGCGCACCCCTCCCTTAACCCTTACCTACCCTACCCTCTCTTGTATCACGTAGTGTCCCCTACAGTACAACGTCTTTTTTGCTTGTATTGTGCCTTGTGAGTCAATGAGAAAAGAGGATGAGAGAGATGTGAGATAACAGGGACTCTCAGCTGGCTACGTGCCAGCTTACTGTCTCCCACACAACATTACCACTTGTGAGTGTTATGCATGTTTTATATTTAATTAATGTGCAGTTATGTTATTTTGTGTGCTATTTTCTTTTTCAGAATGCTTTTTCTACAGAATAGGTAGTACAGTGTGGGTAATATAGACGCTGTGTGGTTTGTTGTGTTTGGTATACAGGGAGGTCCCGAAGATACGAGCAGTTAGGTTCCACCTGGCATACTCGTAAAGCGAAATCTCGTATAACGAAACACATATCTAATGGTAAAATATAGGTTTGGTTCCAGGACCCCATCAATTAAAAAAGAAGAAAAAAAAGACATGTTTTTCAAGCTAAAATAAACTATAGCAAACACAACAAACACACAGCGTCTATATTACCCACACTGTACTACCTATTCTGTAGGAAAAGCATTCTGAAAGAGAAAATAGCAAACAAAATAACATAACTGAAACATTAATAAACATAAAACATGCATAACACTCACAAGTGGTAATGTTGTGTGGGGAGACAGTAAGCTGGCAAGTAGCCAGTTGAGAGTCCCTGTTTTTCTCTCTCCGAGGCTCGAGAGAAAACAGGGGTGACTGCGTTTGCAGGGATGACTGGGTTAGAGTTCTTCCTCCTCCCCTTGACCACTTGGGGAAGAGGAAAGATCCTCGGTGTTGCCACGTGATACAATAGACTCGAGAGGGTAGGGTAGGTAAAGCCCACTTCACACATTCCATAATCGAACCACGAAAGCGCCAACAATGCAGTGCGCAGTGCCGTCATGGTCCTGGTTATGGGTCCATCGTGACCGATCGTGACGCTCGTGACGCGCTCGGCCGAGGCCACGAAAAGTTAGTGCGTGCATTAAAAAATCGGGAAGCTCCCCGATTTTCGTACCCAACGCAGCGGTATCGTAAGTCTATCGTGACGCAATCGTTATCTATGTAGCAGCTTCGTGACGCTAGCATGATCGTCGTATGTTTATCGTGACGATAAGAAATTGTTACGTGCTCCTTCATCCCTGCCTTCCCCCCTTTTTTGCACCCCCTTCCGCCTTCCCCTTTCTCATTCACCTCCACCCACCCCCGACTCCACTACCCCTACTCCCACCACCATGTTATATAACACTCCCCCCTCGACTACCTTCCCCTACTCCCACCACCACATTTGGGGACACTCCCCCTCGACTACCTTCCCCCTACTCCCACCACCACGTGATGACACTGCCCCGTTACTCCCTACCCACTACTCCCATCAGCACGTGGTAACACCCCCCCCAACACCACGCCTTCTCCACCCCCCCCCCCGTTTCCCCACCAATACCAAACACCCCCTTCTTTATTACAACCCCCCTCCCCCGTTTCCCCCCATTTTCCCCCTCACCAACACAAACCTGTTTCTCCCACTTTCATCTCTATAGTCCCCCTTCCTTCTCCATCACCATGGCAAACCCCACCCATGTATGGGGCTAAATACTTGACGCTATCGTGGTACGTTCACGCACCGTCATGGCACTGCCGTGGTTATCATGATGACAAAATGACCGTTTATTTTCCATTCGTGACATAGTCTTATAGCTGTCATGACTCCATCGTGACCATCTTACGACCGTCATGACACATACATACAGGCAGCGTGACATTGTTGTGAGGCTATCGTGGTCTGCGTTTTTCGTGGTTAAATTTCACGATAGCGTCAATAATCAAATTGGTGGCGCTATCGTGGTTCGATTATGGAATGTGTAAAGGGAGCTTAAGGGACAAGGGAGGGGTGCGCAGACCTCTTCCACTGCCCACAAACTCGTCTCTGCGCATCTGAATCATTGTACATCGTCCAGGATGTGAATGTTTGTAGGCCACATTGTCGTACCGAGCCACCAGAATTATCATATTTTCAGATTGATTATCGTACAACCTTAGGTAAACTGTTTGAAAGAGTGCTAGTAAAAAGGCCGCAACGATACCTGTAGACGGGACAAAAGTCTTCCACACGGTACAACAAGACCAAGACCCATCACGGCGCCACACCGTCCGCCTCAAGGCCGAATCACACCATACCATCATGGTGACGTACGGCACCGTCTCATCACATCCGTTAGAATTTCTTACATTCAAACAAATAGACGTGTTACACTAAACGGTGCGCCGCCGTCACGGCTCCAATACATCACCGTCCTGTTACGTAACGGTTTCTGGGGAAGAATATTTTAACGTAATGAGACTGTGCCGTGCTGATAATTGTCGTTTTATCAGGCTAGTACCCTAGTCCACAACTGGTGAACTTAAGAATCATAGTTCCTTAATCATGGGGCCCTGGGCTACGTTTTGGTAAAGTTTCATGAATGTACTCAAGATGTGAATTAAATGTGAAATTAGGGGTTACTTAGGCCCTTCTTAAGTCCCCCTTTCCACAAAATGGAGACTTAAGAAATGCCAGTTTATGAATAAACTCCCAGAATGACCATTTTGGCGGAGGTTTCATGGATGTACTCAAAGTGTGAATTAAATCTGTTTTAGGGGCTACTTCAAAGAGCCCCCTCTAGTGGCAGTCCACAATTGCAGAGCTTAAGAAAGGCCTTTTGGGGGATTCCAAGGACAGTCCTACCCATTCCAGGTGTCAAACCTTTTGTACTCACGATGTGAATTAAATGTTTCTGGGCTCCTGGACTATCATCAGCTGTGGTGCTGGTGACGAAGAAAGATGGCTTACGCCGCTTCTGTGTGGATTATCGGGCGCTTAATGATCTCACAGTTAAAGACTCTTACCCCTTGCTGCGTATCGACGACACACTCGATGCGCTCGCCGGTGCGCTCTGGTTCTCCACGCTCGATCTCAAGTCTGGTTACCATCAGGTGGAAATGGCAGAGGACAAGGCCAAAACTGCTTTCTCCTTCGGGCAAGGCCTCTGGCAGTTCACGGTGATGCCGTTCGGGCTGTGCAACCGTGGCCACCGAGATGATAAGGCCTGGTGGATCGCCCGTGACGTCACACCATAAGGATACAACCCGCTCCGCTCCCCGTACAAGTTTACCTACCTAATATAATGTTTATCAGTATAAAAGATATACTGTTATCTTCGGAAATGTTTGTTCTATAATATTATCAAATAAAAAACTGTAAAACACACAAAGAAAATGCCATTATGAGACTTTCAAGAAATATGCATTAACTTAAACTCTTCGCCATTTAATATTTTGCTCGCAAACATTTTACATGGAGAATATCAATAGAAGCGGAGTTTAATTAGCTTTCCATTGATATATTTCGTTTAGTGATAAATGAATTAGCGGCATGCATAAATTAGCGTTAACTATATAAATAACATCATGAAATCGGGTAAATGACCCGATTTCATGATGTTATTTATATAGTTAACGCTAATTTATGCATGGTTCTAATTCATTTATCAGAAAAGGAAATATATTAATTGAAAGCTAATTAAATTCTGCTTCTATTGATATTCTCCATGTAAAAAGTTTTTTCACAAAATATTAAATGGCGAAAAGTTTAAGTTCATGCATATTTCTTGAAAGTCTCATAATGGCATTTCTTTAGTGTGTTTTACGGTTTTTTTTGAAAATATTATAGAACAAACATTTCCGAAGATAACAGTATATATTTTATACTGATAAACATATATTAGGTAGGAAATTACCCGATTTCATGATTTTTTATATATAGTTAACGCTAATTTATGCATGCCGCTAATTCATTTATCACTAAACGAAATATATCAATGGAAAGCTAATTAAACTCCGCTTCTATTGATATTCTCCATGTAAAATGTTTGCGAGCAAAATATTAAATGGCGAAGAGTTTAAGTTAATGCATATTTCTTGAAAGTCTCATAATGGCATTTTCTTTGTGTGTTTTACGGTTTTTTATTTGATAATATTATAGAACAAACATTTCCGAAGATAACAGTATATCTTTTATACTGATAAACATCATATTAGGTAGGTAAACTTGTATGGGGAGCGGAGCGGGTGGTATCCTTATGGTGTGACGTCACGGGCGATCCACCAGGCCTTGTCTCTCGGTGGTCTCGGTGCAACGCCCCTAGCTGTTTCGAGTGCCTCATGGAGAGGGTGCTGGAGGGGCTGCACTGGAAAACGGCGCTCGTGTACATCGATGACGTCATCGTGTTTGGAGGCACGTTCAAGGAGGAGCTGGAGCGGCTGAGAGAGGTGCTGCGACGGCTGAGGGCTGCCAACCTTAAGCTCAGCCCTAAAAAGTGTCTCCTCTTCCAGCCAGAGGTGCCGTTCCTGGGGCATGTCGTCGGACGCGACGGTGTGAGGACGGACCTGCAGAAGGTGGCAGCGGTGTGGGAGTGGCCTGTCCCTACCAGTGTGGCGGCAATATGCAGCTTTCTGGGCCTGTGCACTTACTACCGTCGTTTCGTGTAGGAGTTTGCCCTGGTTGCCTCTCCTCTCCACCACCTTACGAGAAAGGGGGCACGCTTTGAGTGGAGCGGGCAGTGTCAGGAGGCCTTCGACTGCCTGTAGAAGGCGTTGGTGGAGGCCCCGGTGTTGCCTTATCCTGACCCCGCCAGCCCTACTTGCTGGACACGGACGCTAGTGCTGACGGGCTAGGCGTGTTCTCTCAACTAAAGGACGGGAAGGAGCACGTAGTGGTGTATTACAGTACAAAGCTCTCCTGGTCCGAGAGAAACTATTGTGTTACCAGAAAAAAACTTAACTGTGGTAAAGAGCCTGGAGCATTTTCACTCGTACCTTTATGGCGCCAGGTTCACTGTCAGGACGGATCACGCGGCCCTGCGGTGGTTAAAAACACTTAAAGTACCTGAAGGCCAGATGGCTCGGTGGCTGGGCAGGATGGAACAGTTTAACTACGAGGTGCAACACCGCCCTGGCTGCGTGCATAACAACGCTGACAGCCTGAGCCGCCGCCCGTGTGAGGCAGGGTGCGCGCACTGCCTGAAGCAAGAGGAGCGCGTGGAGTGCCGGCGACTGCAGGTGACAAGTGAAACCCAGGATGCCGGGGAAAGGTGGAAGCGGGCCCAGGAAGGGGATGCTGAACTTGCCCCGCTGGTGCAGTGGATGACAGAGTCCGCTGAGAGGCCTGCCTGACAGCGAGTGTTGCCTGAGAGTCCCGCTACCAAGCACCTGTGGCAACAATGGGCAATGTTACGCCTACATAACGGTGTGTTGCAGCGGCGTTGGGTGGATTCACTGGGCCAGTCAAGTTTCTGGGCGGTGTTGGTGCCTCGCGCCCTGTGCCGCGACTTGCTGCAGGAGGTACATGGGGGCATCACCAGCGGACACTTGGGTGAAAAGAAGACGCTCAGCCGGTTGCGCCAACGATTCTACTGGGTTGGAATGAGGCAAGACGCGCAAGAGTGGTGTAGGGCGTGTGACATTTGCTGTGCTCGTAACGGGCCAGTCAGGAAGACACGCGTGCCTCTACAGCTGTACCAGGTGGGCACACCAATGGAGCGTGTAGCTGTGGACATTGCCGGGCCGTTCCCGTCACCACCCCAGGGGAATCGCTTCATTTGCGTGGTGATGGATTATTTCACCAAGTGGCCCGAGGCATACGCACTCCCTAATCATGAAGCAACAACAGTAGCGGGTGCCCTGGTAAACATCTTTTTCACCCGCTTTGGAGTGCTGCGGGAACTGCACTCTGACCAGGGCAGAGTTCGAGTCTGGGGTGTTTCGCGAGTGCTGCCATTTGATGGGGATCAGGAAATCACGCACCACACCACTACGGCCCCAATCAGATGGTATGGTTGAGAGGTATAATCGTACACTCCTGCAGAAGGGGGCCAAATATTGCAGTAACAATCAGCGGGACTGGGATGCCAACCTACCAGTCTTACTCATGGCATATCGCTCAGCTGAGCACGAGGCCACCCCTCACACCCCTGCGAGACTGATGTTAGGCCGAGAACTGAGGCTCCCCGTGGACTTGGCCACAGGGCGCCCTCTGCAGGATGCCTCGACACCTCTGGCTACAAGCTTCGCCCAAGCCCTGCAGGAGAGAATGGTTAACATGCACGCCCATGCGCGCCGCCACCTGCGTGTGACTGGACACACCATAAAGGCACGATACGACTCGCACACCAGAGAGGCAACTTACCAAGCGGGGACAAGGTGTGGCTACATAACCCTCGCAGAAAGAAGGGTCTTTCACCGAAGCTCCAAAGCCCTTGGGAGGGCCCATATGGCGTCTTTGAGGTCCTCTCGGACGTCACGTACATACGATACCTACCTGCGATTTACGATAACTCGGTTGTCAA
>JACEEZ010023936.1:77500-80000 GCA_016584305.1 Chionoecetes opilio
TGTCAGGAGCAGGAACACCTCTGCCCACTTAGAAGGCAGCTGCTCCCTTAATGCTGCTCTCCACCTGTCTCCCTTCCACCTATCTCCCTCCCTTCCTCCTGTCAATCCTCAGTGCACAGGTGGACGGGAAGCGACAATCTAAAATTAGTGAACCTTTATTTTTGTCTCTATCTATCTACCTTTCATTTCTCTTTAATATATGACCTAATAATTTACACAATTTTCTCCCTTCCTGCTCCCCCTCCTCCTTCTCCTGCTTCTCTTCTTCTTCCTCCTAATTTTCCTCTATGTTCTCCTCCTTCTACTCCTCCTTCTCTTCTTTCTCTTCTTCATCCTCCTAATTTTCCTCCATGTCCTCCTCCTCTTCTTCTTATTCCTCCATGTCCTCCTCCTCCTCCTCTTCTTCTTCCACCTTCGTCACTTCCTCTTTCTCTTGCTCCAGTTTCTCCTTTCTCTTGACCTTATCCTTATAATTCTTCTTCTTCGTTGTCGATGTTCTTCTTTCTTTTTTTCTCACTCTTTTTCTTATTTCTTCTTCTCAAACTCCTTAATTCTTCTTCTTTTTCTACCCGTCAGGGTGGCGCGGTTGGTAGAGCTGTTGTTATGCATGCAGAGTCTCTGCATTTCGGTTCACCCCTTGTTCGGGGGCCACCCAAGTTTGTCCTTGCGTGCGTGGCGTTTGTAGTCTTAACCTTTTTTTACTTCCCAGTTTCTTTGGGGAAAAAGGTACCCTTTCCATTCCTCTTTTTGTTCTATTTTTTGGGGCACGTACCCTTTCCAATGGTCCCCCTGTGTGTGTTATTCCTAGTATTATTTATTTTTTCTTCTCCTTTCAGATCCACTGGTCTCCTGTTTTTGTTATTCCTATTTATTTCTCTCCTTCCAATTTCCCTTTCTTCCTTTTTTTCTCTCTTCCCCCTTTTCTCCTCGTTCTCTCCCCTATTTCTCCTCTCACTCTTTTTTCTCTCTCCTCTTCTCTCTTCTTCTCTCTCTCTCTCTCTCTCTCTCTCCTTCCTCGCCCCTCCTCTCTCTCCCCTCTCTCTCTCTCTCCTCTCTCTCTCTCTTTTCTCTCTCCTTTTCTCCTCTCTCTCTCTCTCCTCTCTCTCTCTCTCTCCTCTCTCTCTCCTCTCTCCCCTTCTCTCTCTCTCTCTCCTCCTCTCCCTCTCTCTCTCCCCTCTCTTTTCCTCCTCTCTCTCTCTCTCTCTCTCTCTTCTCTCTCTCTCTCTCTTCCCTCTCTCTCTCTCTCCCTCTCTCTCTCTCTCTCTCTCTCTCTCTCTTCTCTCTCTCTCTCTCTCCTCTCTCTCCCCTCTCTCTCTCTTCTCTCTCTCTCTCTCTCTCTCTCCTCTCTCTCTCTCTCTCCCCTCTCTCTCTCCTCTCTCTCTCTCTTTTTTTTTCTCTCTCCCCTCTCTCTCTCTCTTTCTTTTTCTCTTTCTTTTTCCCTCTTTCTCTTCTCTTTCTCTTTCTCTCCCCTCTCTCTAAACCCATACATATAACTGAAGCCCAAAGGTGCCTGTCGTGTGCTACCTATCTTAAGGGCAAATTTTCACATAAATAAAAGACCTAAAACTACATTATATACATTTATGCATCACTAAAGTGTTTTTTTTGAGGCACTGTTTGCTGTCACTAGTGTCACAGTACACTACCTCAGCGGGTGGACTTCAACAGTCTCCACCGATTGGCCCCCAACTTTACACTTTGTGTGTTCATCTCCTGGATGTGAGGGACAGCGGCCGTGAAAATGTTCCACATCCTGGAGACGCGGCCCACAAAGGTGCGTTGGTGCTGGCTGGCACGGGAACGCGGCACCTCCACTGCATCACCACTGGTAAGCACCGTTCTCGTGTGACTCCCGTGTGGTGAGATGTAAATTACCCGATTTCATGATATTATTTATTTAGTTAACGCTAATTTATGCATAGTTCTAATTCATTTATCAGAAAAGGAAATATATCAATGGAAAGCTAATTAAATTTCGCTTCTATTGCTATTCTCCATGTAAAAAGTTTTTCCACAAAATATTAAATGGCGAAAAGTTTAAGTTCATGCATATTGGTTGAAAGTCTCATAATGGCATTTATTTAGTGTGTTTTACGGTTTTTTATTTGATAATATTATAGAACAAACATTTCCGCAGATAACAGTATATCTTTTATACTGATAAACATTATATTAGGTAGGTAAACTTGTACGGGGAGCGGAGCGGGTTGTATCCTTATGGTGTGACGTCACGGGCGATCTACCAGGCCTTGTCTCTTGGTGGTCTCGATTCTACCAGCCGACGTAGGTGTAGACGAACTGACGCTGGTGGTGCCAATTACGGCAGCGGGGCTGTAGTAGCTCTGCGGGGGCTAGGGCAACGGTCTTTGTGGTAACCTGGGCCCGTGGTAGGGGCTGCCGGAGTGTTTGTAGGTGAGGCACCCGCTGGTGATGCACCTTGTACATCACGGTGAGGCCCGCTACCTCTCGGCGGTGCTGGAGGCTGTGGAGTCGTGGTTCC
>JACEEZ010023936.1:85000-87500 GCA_016584305.1 Chionoecetes opilio
ATATTAATGATGGTTCCAATCCATTATGTTATAACATAGTAGTTTGTATAATACATGATGGTTCCAAGGTAGGAAAGTTTTGTATTTCATGATGGTTGTCAATGTTATAAAGTTTGTATTACATGATGGTTCAACATGTTATAAAGTTTGTACAATTAAGGATGCGTATCCATGAGCTTAGAAAAGTTTGTTATTTCATGATGGTCCATGTTAATTTTAAAAAGTTTGTATTCCATGATGGTTCCAATGTTATATAAAGTTTGTTATTACTATGGTTCCATGTTAGAAAAGTTTGTATTTCATGATGTGTTTCCATAGTATATAAAGTTTGTATTACATGATGGTTCCATTTTGTTATTTAAAGGTTTGTATTACATGATGGTTTTTTCCCATGTTAGAAAGTTTGTATTTATCATGATGGTTCCATGGTTAGAAAGTTTGATATCATTCATGATGGTTCCATGTTTAAAAGTTTAAACAGTAAGTTTGTCATTACATGATGCTTCCAATGTTATTTCATAAAGTTGTATTACAACATGATGGTCCACATGTTAGAAAGTAGTTGTTATTTTCCATGATGGTTCCATGCTTATTTTTAAAGCTTTGTTACACATGATGGATTCCATGTAGAAAGTTTGTATTTCATGTGATGGTTCCATGTTAGAAAGTTTGTATTTCAAGAATAGGTTCCCATGTTAGAAAAGTATTGTATTTCATGATGGTTCCATGTTATAGAAAGTTGTATTTCATGATGGTTGCCATCTGTTAGGAAAGTTGTATTTCATGATTGTTCATGTTAGGGAAAGTTTGTATTCATGATGGTTACCCATTGTTAGAAAAGTTTGTATTTCATCATGATGGTTTCCATGTTAGGAAAGTTTGTATTATGTGGTCTACCAATGGTGTTGAAGAAATTTGTATTTCCACAGATGGTTCATGTATAGAATAGTTTGTATTTCCACTGATGGTTCCCAAATGTCTAGGAAAAGTTTGTATATTACATGATGGTTCACCGTAGATGAAAGTTTGTATTCATGGGGTTCCATGTTAGGGAAAGTTTGTTAATTTACATGGATGGTCTTCCATGTTAGGAAAACAGTTTGTATTTCATGATGGGTCTCTCTGTTAGTTAGAAAGTTTGTATTTAAGAGGTTTCCTATGTTAGATCTAGAAAGTTTGTATTTCACTGATGGTTCCGTGTTTTCTCTTTGTCGTTTTCTAGAAAAAGTTTGTATTTTCATGATGGTGTTCCATTTTAGAAAGTTGTGTATTTCATGATGGTTCCACTTGTTTTTTGGTTAGAAAAGTTTGTATTTTCATATGATGGTTCATGTACTAGTGGGGGAAAGTTTGTATTCATGAGGTTCCATGTTAGGAAAGTTTGTATTTCATGATGGTTCCATGTTAGAAAGTTTGTTATTCAGGATGGTTCCATGTGTTAGAATAGTTTTGTATTTCATGATGGTTCCATTGTTAGAAAGTTTGTATTTTTTCATGATGGTTTCCATGTTAGAATAAGTTTGTATTTAGTTTTTCTTACATGATGGCACTCACTCCATGTTATATAAAGTTTGTAATACCATGATGAGATTTTTTCCTTATGTGTGTATAAAGTGTTTTATTTTTTTTTTTTTTTTTTTTTTTTTTTTTTTTTTTTTTTTTTTTTTTTTTTTTTTTTTTTTTTTTTTTTTTTGTGTTGTTTGTTTTTATTATCTATGGATGTGTTTCTATTGTTAGTATTATAGTTTTGTTTTATTTTGTCATGATGTGTTTTACCATGGTTATGTAAAGTTTTTTCATTTTTTCATGATGGTTTTCACCATGTTTTTTTTATGATTAGTTAAAGTTTGTATGTTCATGATGTGGTGTATCCATTGTTCGTTATGAACGTTTGTTTTTTATTGTCATGTATGGTTTCCATGATTTTACGAAAGTTTGTGTATTTCATGTATGTGTGTTCTTAATTGTTAGATATTTTTATGTGTGGATAATGTTGTGATTTATATGTTATGTGGTTCTCATGTTTGTATGTAATAGTGTGTATTTCATTGTATTGGTTTCTATATTTTGTTTGTTTAGAATAGTTTGTTATTTCATGATGGTTCCATGTAGAAAAGTTTGTATTTCATTGATGGTTTCCAGTTATAATATAGTTTTATTTACATGATGGTTCCTATGTATAAAGTTTGTTATTAACACTGATTGGTTTTCCATGTTATAAGTTTCGTTATACAAACATGATGGTTATCCATTACTTATCGTTAGACAAGTTTGTATATTCTGATGGTTCCATGTATAGAAAGTTTGTATATTTCATGATGGGTCCATGTTAGAGAAAGTTTGTATTCATATGGTTCCATGTTAGAAAGTTGGAGGAAAAAAGTTGTATATCATGATGTTCCATGTTATAAAGTTTATTTCATGATGTTCCATGTTAAGAAAAAGTTTGTATTTCATAAGGTTCCAAGTTATAAAGTTTGTAATTTCGATGATGGTTCCA
>JACEEZ010023936.1:92500-148753 GCA_016584305.1 Chionoecetes opilio
AATAAACGAGGAGTTGGGTCTCTTTGGCATCTCATCACATCACCTCATATCGCCCTTGAAAAAGTATTTGAAGAGGAGGAGGAAGGGAGAGAAGGAAGGGAGGGGGAGGAAGAGGCCTTTGCTGGAGATGAAAGAAGGAACGAATACAAAGAGGAAGGAAGAAATCAAAGAGTGTAGAGGAAGTTGCGTGCATTTTAAGATGAGAGAGAGAGGAGAGAGAGAGAGAGAGGGAGAGAGAGAGAGAGAGAGAGAGAGAGAGAGAGAGATTGTAGGAGGTGTTATCTGCTTAGAAGGTCTCACTTTTACAACATTAAAATTCTACGCACCTCGCCAGGACTCTCGCGTCTCACGAGTGTCCCCGAAACTGAGAGGGAAAGTCGCCATGTAAATGTTCTTTCTCTCAAGCCGTGAAAAGAGGACGACCTTGCAAGTTGTGGGGACGAGGAGGAGGAGGAGGAGGAGGAGGAGGAGGAGGAGGAGGAGGAGGATTAATTGCCCTGAGTGAAGGACTGGTAAAAATACTAAACTAGCTTTCTTTTACCTCACTCTCTCTCTCTCTCTCTCTCTCTCTCTCTCTCTCTCTCTCTCTCTCTCTTCTCTCTCTCTCTCTCTCTCTATCTCTCTCTCTCTCTCTCTCTCTCTCTCTCTATCTCTCTCTCTCTCTCTCTCTCTCTCTCTCTCTCTCTCTCCTTCTCTCGCTCTCTCTCTCTCTCTCTCTCTCTCTCTCTCTCTCTCTCTCTCTCTCTCTCTCTCTCTCTCTCTCTCTCTCTCTCTCTCTCTCTCTTTCTCTCTCTCTCCCTCGGGCCGTGTCGTCACCACTATATAACCTTGTGTTAAGCGTTGCCTCCCAGATACGTACACATGCCACCGCCTCTGCCTCTCTCTCGGCCCTCGCGGCTCACGGGACCTGCAGGATGCCTGGCACATGGCGGTGATAAAGCCCGGGCCGTATTGCTGCATGTAAATTGAGTCCTGTGTTTTGTCTTCTGTCCCGCCTCCTCCCTTGCTGTGTGTTTCCATGTCTCTATCGCTCATGTGTATTGCTGGGTTGCTGTTCCTTGTAGCTATGTGTTGGTATCATTGGTGTGTTGCGTCTTGTGTTGTGTTATGAATGAGGTGGATTAATTAAGTGTCAAGTTGGGATTTAAGCATGAGTAGACTTGTTATTTTGCGTTGCTGTTCCTTGTAGCTTGTGTGTGTGTTATCTGGGTGTGTTGCGTCTTTTGTTGAGGATGTGAATGAGGTGGATGAGTTAAAAGTGTCCTGTAGGATCTTTAGGCATGAGTAGACTTGGTATTTTGTGTTGCCTTGTGGTCTGTGCGTGTGTCTAGTCTGTGTGTTGTGTGAGGGGTCTGAAGGGTGATATAATTCGTACTCTAGTGTTGCGTGCAGGCGTGGATGGAAACAGATGAGCAGCCGTGCCTTTGTTTGTGTTGCGTGTAGGCGTGGGAGGATCTTGACACGCCTCTTTGTTTCCTTCTGTGTTGCGTGCAGGCGTGTGTGAAACAGAAGGAGCCACGCCTCACCACGCCTTGTAAGTGTTGTGTGTTGGCGTGGGTAAACAACAGAGTACACTAATATGTGCCATAAATGTATACGTATATTAGAAAGAAAGACAATAAAACCATCATTATCATCGTTTAGTTACTTTAGTGTTACATGAATCGACCAACTAAATAGAAAAAAAAGTGTTATTAATGTCTAGAGATGTTTAGAAATTAAATCCAATAAAAGCATCAATAAACGTCATTCGTTACTTTAATGTTACTGAATCCGAAAATGGAAATTCGACCTGAAACGAAAAAAAAACTGGTTTACATCAATGATTTTCACCTGCCATGCACCGTAATGCAATCAATAATCATGACATTTTGAAGGAGATTGAACGAATGTCATCAATTTTGTATAAGGAAAGCAAGTTATTGTGCTGATGATGACATTGATGAGCGAGAGGCAACGCGGATCAAAAACTGTCATTCCAACGGGTCATAAAATTGAGGCATGACGAGTTATAGAGTACAAAAAATATCAATGTTATGATCTTATGAGGAGAATGTATTGAATGGCTGCGCAGTAGTAAAGGGGAGGACGTATCGTAGTATTGTGTGGTCGTGTAGTGAACGCGTTATCGGACCGGTTATGAATCGTGTCGGGAGGGTGTAGCATTACTTACGCGTCGTTGTTAAGTAAGAGGAGGAGGAGGAGGAGGGAGGATGGGGTAGGAGGTAGGAGGAGGAGGGTTAAGTGGGAGGAGGATTACAATATTTACATAGGAATAAACAGATACCAGGAGACCTATTGGTCCATAACGAGGGGTATCTGCTGACACAGCATACTGAGCTAACTATAACACTTGAAAGAAAAAGTAGGGAAAATGATTTACCAGTCCCTAACGAGGATAGGAACAGGAAGTTAGTAGGCGAGAAGATAGGATTAGGATATGGAAAAATACTAACTACAACTAACAACTACCACTACAACTAATCGGATACGGGAGAACTAGATATGAATTCGCATATCAATAACCATACTTTAAGTGCGCGTCAAGTCTGTTTTTTTATGTAGTTATTGTGCTGGCTCCGACAAATTGCTGGATCTTGTTCAATCGATCAAGACTCTAACGTGAAATAATTTTACGGAGACGGTGATGGCAACGTTGAACCGTTAAGCCTTTAAACCATATTCTGGTCATGAGTCGAAAGCTCGAATAGGTCTCTTGATTAATGACATCCAATCCTTACGATTTTAAATGTTCTATCAAGTCTCACGGGATTCTACGACCTTTACTTTGAAAAATAAAGTTTCCACGCCGTCCCTCATAAGAGAATTTCGCAGTGATGGAATGTTGGTTGCTCTTCTTGCACTGACCAATGTGGCTGATCTTTAGTAACAGGGCGACCAGAATTGACGGATATTCCAAGGTGCGGCACTCCAAGGACGTGTATAATGGTATTACCTCGGAGTTTTAGTTCAAAGTTGCGTATAATAAAGCCCCAACATCATATTTTCCATTTTACTGGCCATATAGGTAATGCGGACTCGTTTCAGATGCACATACTGAGATGACAACCTAAATCCTTTCTGCGTACTTCAGTTAACGATTTATTGTGGCAATTTGATAGTATATATTTGAGGTTATGTTGCCTATATGCATTACATACATTTATCGGAATTGAATTTAATAGCCATTTTATCACTCCAATCTGATAGTTTGTCGAGAGTCACCTTGTATGAGTTCGCAGTTTCGATGGATATGCTTACCGCCTAATTTTGTGTCATCTGCAAATTTTCGATATTAGCTAAAAGTCCCGCATGCCAGATCGTTGATATATATCAGAAGAGAGTAGGACCCAAGCCGATGCCAGGAGTCATCCCAACTAGTAAACATCTACCAATCAGGATGCCTCGCCATTATTCTACCCGTGTTTACGATTTGAACGCCAATCGCCAATCCATGAACATAATGCGCTCCTAAGAATGTGCCTAGCTTGTCAAACAGTCGCTTAGGGGAGGCTGGTATCGAAGGCTTCTGAAAATCAAGGTTCTGATATTCATCCGTGGGAAATGTGCGTCCCAATTTGAATAAATGACATAAAAAAAATCGAGTAGGTGGTAGTTCTGTTCAAGAGGATCTCTATTCGAAACGCAGCTGGGAGTTTAGTATTTGAGTTATGTTCATCGAGAAAAGACACTATTTATCCGCAATATTTTCAAATAGGTTAGAGCACTCACATGACGTTACATTAATTAGGCGATTAATTACTTGCGAGGCTCTTAACTCCGATTTACAATTTAATGGAATAAGCTAATTCCAAATTATAGGAACATTTTTGCCATTAGCGATTATTGAGAATAATCTTAATGGGAGCGCAAGTTGACTGGACATTCGCGAAGTAATTCGCGGAGAAATTCGTTCCACCCACGGATTTGCTGGGTCAAGTTTCTGCAAATACTTTGATATTCGTCTACTGTATCTCTCCTATTTACAACTATCACGTTCGGTCCGCATACACTGGTTCTGGAAAGAGCTTCGTCTTCTTTAATAAAATACCGCATAAAGTAAGTCATTGAATACGCAGCCATGCTCTATATATAGTACCAAGATGTTATTCGCATCTTTCAGTGGCCCAAATACTGTTTGACGGGTTCTTACTTCGAACGTATTGGAAAGAAACCTTTTTGGGTTTGATTTGCTTGCAATTTTCTTTTATATACTGCCGCTTTTAGGTCTATAATCCTTTGCAACGACGTTTTACGTCATGTATTATCTAGGAATCGCAGTCCGCATTTGATCGCTTGTAAACTTTCTACGACTCGGCACTTACTTGCCACTGATTGTTATGATCTCATTAGTCAATCCAACGGGTTTGTTATGTTATTCAAGACGTTTTCTTATCATGAGAAACAGTTTTTTTCAACCAAAAAACCCCCCCCCCCCCAATTGGAGTTGTATTTGTAATTAAAAACACATGTTTTCGGTCGTATTACCGTTAGGTGGTCAACCCAATAACCTGCGCTTATTACCCCTGGCTGACTTTCGGAAAATCTGACCTTATTATAATTGGAGAAACTAATAACCGATATTTCTGTGATGTCTAATGATTTAAATACACTCGTTTTACCATAGTCAAGCAAATCGCCGACCTTACTCATAATCAGCAGAATTATTTCCAGTTATATACGAGGGAGGTTAAGAATCTCCACAATATAATTGTGTCGTTAGTATGTTGACCAACTGACTCTTATCTCGACATAGAGGAGGCAATCGACTTCCGCATTAAATTTGGCGAAGGACGGATATATGGTCCCAATAGTAGCAAGTTACCGTTAGCTCTAATCTGTGCGTTTTTAGACTGAGTCATAGTGATCTTATATGACCTTATCGATTGTGATTGCTTGCAAATTAGAGGCTAATGTAAAGAATGACAACTCCAAATGCGTTATGCGTAGGACAATTTAGGAAGGTATTATAGCCTGGAATGTATTGCCAGACTAATAAAATGTTTATATTTGTGTGAACAAACTCTCAGGGATGATTACTAACGAATCTGGCGTTTCGGGCAAACAAAGTTGCTAATAGTTCGTACGCTTTGAAATAATGATCTGCATTGTGCTAGAGTAATTTGAGTTTCTTAATAGTGTTGTACACTTGCGTGAGGGTTACGCAGGTTGTCTAGGGGTCCACGTACAGTGAGCTGATTAAGTACTTTCATTAGTATTGCGGAAACGGAACGTGACCCAGCGTTGCTGTGGTAGGACAGGGGTATAAGGTGATGCATGAGTAGGAGGAGAAGAGGAGTAAGAGGGAGGAGGGTAAGGGGAGGAGGAGTAGGAGGAGAAACAGGAAATAGGAGTAGAGAGGATGGTAAGGGAGGATGGAAGCAGAGGAGGGTAAGGGTAGGAGAAGGAGGAATAGGAGGAGCGAGGAAGTAAGGGAAGGAGGAGGAATAGAGGGTGTAGTAAGAGTAGTGGTATAAGCGGGAGGAGGAGAAGGGGAGGTAGGGCAGAGGAGGAGAGCTAAGGGTAGGAGGAGGAGGGGAGGTTCGTGGCGAGGGAAGTCTATCATATTGACAGCGGATTTCCATAAGCAAGTTATCATAGGGAGTATCACATGAGATTCTCAATAATGATAAATTTGGCACCGTAACACTCTACTGGCAAACCAACATTGATCTGTATAAAAAAACATAACCACACCCAACACACACACACAACACACAAAAAACACACACACACACACACACACACACAACACACACACACACAAACACACACACACACAACAAGACACACACAACGCACACACACGCACACACACGCACCACACACACACACACACACACACCACACACACACACACACACACAACACACACACACCAACAACACACACACACACAGAAATATTATCAATATGAACATCAATGTCATTACATTTTAATATTCTTTTTACAATGGAACTCACTCGTTTTTATTTTCCGTTTTTGTTCTGCTAGTGGAAGCATGTTATACACTCTGAGGGGAAAAAGGTACTACAATGTTGGACAGGGGAGATGAGACTTGGGGAGGAAATATCAGAGGTGAGGAGACGGAGAACAGAGGTATGAGAGTGATCGAGACACCGAAAAGCTTTGCGAAGGAGAGGGGTACGTTCGTGGGAGACGGAAAGACGTGCTCCTAGCCCCCTGGAGATCTCAATTTGGATAGGACGGTACGAGTTGAGAAGGAGTCTAGAGCGGGTGTCGCGACGTCGAGGAGAAGACGCGTGAACCGAGGTACAACTGTTGTCACGGTCTATGAGCCTCAGATCTGCATAGAGATAGTGCGAAGTCGTGCCGATTACGACGGCTACTGTAGTAGGCTAGTGTGACAAAGAGATGAGGTGGGCAAAGGAGGAGTACGGCGTGAGAGCGGTCTAATAGTGGCAGTCTTTCTAATGCGTAAATTTGAGACTGGAGAGGGTGTTCGTGTCGCAGTACCCCTGGTCAGTGGAGAGTAAAGAGAGTGCGTCCTTCACGGTCGATGAGTGCAGGCGCACAGCCAGGAACGGCATGGCTCAGGAAACTACGAATGAGAGCATCTGAGGAATTAGCAGAATACACGAATCATGGGTAATTACGCTGAGATAGAGAACTATCCGGGCTGAGTTTCGACATGGAGATGCGACTGGAAAGAGACGAACGAATGAAGTCGAACTGGCTGTCGACCGTGTACGTGGTGGGCGTGGAGCGGTAATGGTAAATTCAGGGATTCGGATAATGAGTGTTCTCGACCCGAGTCTATTGACGAATGTGGAGTAGATAGAGGATGCTCTAAGTGGCGATAGTGTAGGAGTTCAGTGATCATTCGTCTCACGGGGGCTGGATCCCGGGAACGATCCGTTAGAGTACGACCATTGGAGGATTACTGTGAGGCAGCAGGAGATATAGTGTAGGAGACCGTGCCCTATGATGCAGTAACATGGGAACAAT
The DNA here is from genome assembly GCA_016584305.1 of Chionoecetes opilio. Lineage (NCBI taxonomy): Eukaryota > Metazoa > Arthropoda > Malacostraca > Decapoda > Majidae > Chionoecetes > Chionoecetes opilio. The sequence continues at coordinate 99,471 of JACEEZ010023936.1, forward strand.
AGGTCTAAGAGTGAGTGTCATTTTGATTGATCGATGACAGTATAGCCACGAGTTAGACCCTTGAGAGTGCGATTGAGGGTTGACCTAACAGGAGAATCAAGGTCAGGGGCCGTGCGAACTGTAAGGGGTAACTACTTTGCATTAGTGTTATCCTAATCCGCATTCTCGCTCCTGATACGAATCCACCCAGAGAGGAGGAGAATCGAGATGGAGGAGACTTAACAATAGAGAGATAGGATATGAGTGCGACGACGGCTGGTGCGAGTTCTTTGGTATTGGGTCATGAGGGTGGTGCATTGGATGAGATGAGATCCGTATATGTGATATGCCATAGGTCCTGTCTATAGCTCTGTGTAGTGATATTATAGTGTAGCGACACTTGTCTTTGTTGATATGGTTATGCTTGCAGTTTATCGACATATTCGCTGTCTAGCTAACCTAGGGGATGACCTAGGGTATGATCGGCCCAACGTAAGGACGCGTGATTGTTGTGATGATGTATACTCCTAGTAGTTTAGAACTGGCTGACACCGTTTTGACTCTGTTGCGTACATAGTTGCGCATGCTGGTGGATGACTGGACCTCTAGTCGCTATGACATGGCACTAGAGTCGTGATACTACGATGTTTGATGTCGGAGTACTAGGAATAGCCTATGAGAGATAGAACACTTCCCGCGTCGCCACGAGGGGTGGTCAGCACTTTGGGTTGTGATAGAGGGTTGGTTGTGTCAGTACCCCGTAAATATGGGCATAGGGAGGAGACACTCTTTACGGAAACGAACACTCCTCCGATTGTGGAGACCGTGTTTCATCTAAGCGGATAGACCCTATGTGGACGCGTTTTGTAGTTTTCGACAGGCTTCAGTACTTGGTGGATACCGTAAAGATCCAGAAAGAGAGGCTACGGAGGTGAGAGGCGGTGAGGTGGTGCACGTGTTTCCACTCGAGGATACCGGAGTGGGCGAGTGGACGCAGGTACGGATGCTGATAACGCCTAGATGTGTGTTACTTTGATGTGCGTGGGCCACGGTGAGGAACTAATGTTTCTGATTTACACTCGCCAACGGTTTGTTTTACTTAAGTGTCTACATCTTTTCCGTTCTACGTGTAGGATGTATTGTCTCGGATGCGTAATTCCCAGGATTTTTTTTTTGTATTTGGTCTTGCGTGCCAGACTTGTGTCGTGCTTATATAGAGACAATGAGAGATGTTTACGTCTAGTATGTGAAGAGATGAAATGTAGTTCGTGTCTACGACTCATCTTTTCTTGCTACGTCGCGTTGGCGAGGAGATAGACGTGCGTCTGCGAGGAGTGGTCTGTGATAGAGTGCGATTCGTAGCTCTTTGTTTAATGTTCGTAGGCTGACTTAACGGGGCCATTTTGTATGATCGCTAGAAGGCGAGGGAGACAAGATGATAGAATGTTTGAGATGCTATGTACGGCGGAGTGACGTCAGTCGAATTGCTCTAGAAGATGGGCCGGAGGTCTAGCGAACAGTGTAGGCGGAGCTTGTGTGGTGTTGTAGTGACAGTTGATGTAGGCCGGACGTATGAGTCGGCTGGCGACTTATTAGAGGCCTAGCCATAGGTGGCGAGTACTCTTCGTGAGTTAAAAGGAAAAGAGAGAGGTTCCTGTTGTTATTGTATATCTTCTATTGGTAATGATGCCAAGATGCTGTACGTGGATGGTAGAGTATATGGGGACGGACGGCACCGCGATGCTAGAGACCGATAAAGGAGTACCTACTGAGAGTGAGACAGTAGTGACGTGAGCTCTCCTATGCCCGTTGTATAAATGAGCGGCTTAGTGCTGGAAGTGCCTTGTGGGCCGTTTGAGTGTGACGTAACGGCGTCGAGATGGGACTTAACATCACGTGCCTTTGTTACCGCAGTTTATTCGCGCGTAGTGGGGTACTACTGGCGTGCTTAGGGGAGTCTTGTTTTGTGTGTTCAATTATCGTGCGCTGTCTCATGTGGAACTGTCCTTGGTCGCTGGTCGGGGAGTGGTGTATACGCCATGGCGTGTCTTTGTTTTTTTTTTTGTTGGGCGATTGGCTGCGCGGATTGGCGCGATGCGCGCGCTTGCGTTCTTGCAGCTCCTGCTTGTTGACGCGGCGGACGCGATCTGGCTTGTGTCGGTTTAGGCTTAGTGGTATAGGTGTCGCTGACGGTACAATTCCCCCTGTTTGATGCAAATATTCCGCTGATTGTTGGCTTTATCGAGCTGCGTGCATGCCTTGTCGGAAGTGGTGTGGGAGGGTTGTGGCTAACTCCCTGGTTGTTCGTCTGTGCTATATGCGCTCTGGCTGTGCGTCTTCTTGTCCGAGATTGCTATGTTAAGTTAGAGTATGCGATGGCAGCGAGAGCGTGTGCTCTGAATCTATGTACATAATGTGGGGGAGGGCCGCTCGAGCCGTGTTGCTTTGATCGGCGTGGGGTGTGGTGGGGGGGGGGTGGGGAAGTGATGCGCGAGGATGCCGACATGTACGGTGGAGGCTATCCTTGTAGCGGCGGACGAGGGCCGGGGAGAGCGCGCGCGAGGAGGTGCAGTCTGGCTGGCTATCTGGGCGTATGCCCTTATATGACTCTCTCCCTCTACTGATTGATTGGACTCTCGTTGGCGTCTATGGGTGTCTAGGTGGTGGGGCTGCAGTGTGGAGGTATCATCTCTACTTTTGGCGTGTGAAGTTAGCGCGGTGCACTGGCCTGCTTCTTCCTCTGTTGGTTGACTGGGACGCTGTGGCTTGCCGACTGTCTGCTGTCTGTCTGTTTCGAGTCGTGTAAGAGGACGTCTTGTCCCGTGCCGGATCGAGCGGAGTTTTATGACTGCTACGCATGTCTTCGGATTGTGCTTGTTCAGCCGCGGAGGAGGTGCGAGAGTTTCTCATCCCCCCCTTGTTTGTTACTGCATTCGTCTGGAACCCTTGAATCCGGCTCGTTGTCGCTGCTCTCTTGACTCGTCAATGGTCCGCTGGGCGCTCGTCGCTTCCATGGGAGGTCGGTTTACGTGGTCAATGTCCGAGGGTGTAATGGGTTTTGGTCTGCTGATCACGGAAAGAGCTCCGTGGCGCGGCTGATGTCTCTACGAGTGTGTGTCTGGCGTCGGGTCGCGCTTCTGATCTCTTGTTGATTACGTTTTCTTGGCGGAGTGATTTTTTCCTCGTTTTCGTTCCGGCGGGGTTTGGGGATCGTGCCGAGTTTTTTTGGGCTAGTTCTGTCTATCGGGTGTTCTGGAGTCGAGGGTGTTTCTTCTAGCGGAGCGCTCACTCGTGGACTGCAAAACGACGGGGAGTGCGTAATTGGGAGGAGGTTGTGTCGATGCTGTTGTGTCATCCCGCAGCGAGACGTTGATCCTCGCGTCTGTATCTAGTGGGTTCCTTCAGGGTCTTGAGCCGGAGGCTGAGGTGTCACCGCCCTGGTCTAGGCTGTGGATGTTGGTAAGGGAGGGAGCTCAGTGTGTCTTGTCTGCAGATCCTGTCGCAGGGCTGCCTTCTGCGTACGTTACTTCTTGTCTCCTGCCTTCTCCCCCTTGTCCTTCCTTGTGAGGATCAGTATGGGTTGCGTCCCAGTCGAGATCATCGCTCTATTCGCACCCCTGGTCTCGAGGGGGTACAGGGGCGGAGGTCACGTGTGTGCCATCGTGTCCGGAAAGGTCGAGAGATCTCCTCTGGGCGTATGCAGGGTGTTCTTCGCCTTGGCTGGTGTGAAATCTTCCGAGTCTGTCGTGGCGGCTGGGGGTTCTCGGAAGTTTATTGCTGTTTTCCCCTTGAGTCACCCGTTGGGTGTTTGCGATTGAGGGGTGGAGGGGAAGGAAGACACCACCACGCTAACTCAAAGTTGAGAAATAAAAGGACAAACATGAAAACTGTTACAGACTTGATTTCAGGACTGGCATTAGGCAGCGCAGAGTATCCGGATCCGGAAGCCCGGAGTAGTGGTATTTTTTTTAAACCATCATCCTCCATAACGTAAAAGTGAGGCTTCAGGAGCACAAAGGGCGCCAAGCACGATGATGCTTTGTCACTCCAGAGGAGCGAAGTAGGCGTAACCTGGATTGTGACTGTGGTTGTGTGGTGGTGGTAACAAGAAGAGCCTGCTCTTCAGGGTCGTTCATCTGCGCAACCACCGTGATACTGTCAAGTGCTTCTTCTGGCAGAGGAATCGAGTTGGCGCAGGTTAGCAAGGCAGCCACCAGGGCGAGGATGTAAGGGGAACGACCAGAGTTTGCGTCGGATGGCGGAAGAAGGGTACAGGGTGGTTACATCTGGAAGACCAGGGACGAGGCAAGGTGACACTGATCTATCTTACGGTCAATGAGATGCAAGAGTTCAATGAACGGAATAAGCCGAGGGACGCGTAGGAAGTTACATAAAACCTGCCTGATTGGGTCGGCAGGTTACAAAAGCCATTTGTAGCTGATGGTAACCGTCTTTATACAGCAACTAAGAGGAGTTAATCGTTAGGTTGGTATCTGTGGGGCAGCCCCGAGGTGCCTATGTCTTCAGCCAGAGTGGAGGACGAGAGGCAACCGTGACGGACTGAGTTCGGCGCCGCCGATGCATTGATACGAGATCGACACACCAGAGACTTTCGTAGGGTGTTTGTGGAGAAAGTAGAAACAACTGTAGGACTTTGGGAAAGAGCTGGCTCATCGAGGTTTGTGGATTGATCATGGGGAAGGAAGGCCGCGTGGCGGACGAGGACTGGATTATGGGCAGGTAATTAAATTTAGCACGCCAGGTGATGGGTGGCATATCCAATACAGGGCCCGAGTGACCTGGCGAGGCCAGTCCTGGTGGCCCGGTCCCCCGCGGCCCCTGCATGCCACGTGATAGCCTGGTAAGGGATGGTGTGAGTGACATTCTTTGGTGCCCTGCACGCGGACAATCGTGTATCAATAGTAGAGGCCCTTAAGACATATAATACGTGCTGCGTGTGTACTAAAGATGAGCCTTGTCGCCGGTCCGTGACGGGCTTCTGGTGGTGAGGCGACTTGAGGGCCCATGCTAGATCACCTCTCCGACCCAGACTCCCGCTCACGGCCCCAGCAACAAAGCGCGCCCTACAGCCCACAGTTCAGCGAGTAGCGGTGGGCCTCGCTGAAAACTTTGCTTACTTAAAAAAGTGTGTGGATTAAGGCACTAAAGGCCCACCGGTCTACTAGGAATCTGCGGCCCGACCGAGCATATTAAACATCATGTCCACCAGTAGCAGATCGAACCGCGCTTGTGGACAATGATGAACGACACGGGGGGGGGGGTGGAGGGGAATCATGAGCATTCCAAATGTAAGGTCCACACACACGATGCCTGCCCCTGACACTTACTTACACTGTGGAGCCGGTCGGTTGGAGGATGGACGTCCAGCCCACGCCTCTCCCAGGGATCTCTTGTCCTCCACGTCTATCTCCATAGAGCCGCGTTACCTACATCGCTGTCCTCAGACAACGAAGTAGGAACTCGGCCAGACAAGGCTGGCTCGGCGTGGAGGAGAGAAGAATTATGAACCCCGCAGGAGTGCTCCGTCTCGTATAGTGGGTGGGCCTGTCCGTGTTGTGAGAGTTGCTTAGAGTGGGCCGGAAGGAGAAGAGATGCTCTGGTTCTTATATAAGTGAACATTCTGGCCTGAAACGAAGTGTCGGGTGTTTACGACTTGTAATGCATTGATGATGTGATTAATTTATTGAGTGACTTTACACATTACGACCATCTAGTGGAGGTCTGAGAACCGACAGGCATGTCAGTTATGGCGGTCGGTGCTGGTTGGAGGGAGTGCGGTTGACAGGGGAGAAGGATGGGCTGAGGGTCAGGCTGAACAGGATGAAGGAGAGTGACAGACTATCTGGGCCTGACTTGCCAGGGGAAGGATCATAGCCTAATCAAACTACGTCTGTACAACTAACGGATACCTACTGGTCAGTTTTACGCGCGTAGCTGTCATAACCGGAGCTGGCCTGCTACACGATGTGTTGTCTCTTCGCTTCACCATCACCATAAATGTAGAACAAGAGAGCTAGACCATAATGAGCGGGAAAGCGAGTGCAGTCGCCGATCATGAGAGCAAGGATAGCCAGCGCTTGCACCAATCGTGACGCTCGTTGAGCCCGGCTATGTCAGTGTTTCACAAATTAATAGGCCCCAGTCCCCAAAATAAATCTCCATCTGGGGTTCGGCCATCCAATCGAGCAACGGCTACTGAAGGTTGACTCGTTTTGCTGCAAGCGCAAGGCGATGACGGCTGCCCACCCCAACTCGAATACACACAACAAGGACAGCCCGCGGAGGAGAGAGAAGAAAAAGGTTATTCATGACTGTGATGTACAAGGCTTGCTGAAAAGGTAGAGTAGAAACAAGGTAACATGGCGAGGCTCTCCTGGACTCTGGCAGTGCAGGGGGGTTTACTATTTCTAAAAACGGGTGTCCTTCGCGTGCCTGAAAATGGTAGCTTGTTTTTCCCCTAAAAGTTAGTTCTTAAGGAACGCTGTACCTTTGGGAAAAAAAAAAAATAATTTGGGTTTTAAATTTTCACATCTGTACACATGCGTGGTTTTTTTTCTAATTTTTTTACAGTAAAGTTTAAATCCCGCCCCGGGAAACATCTGTCCAGGTTTTTCCAGGTAGGCTCGTGTTTGCGTCTTTGGTTTTATTGAGTTTTGTCCCGTTTTGAGTCAGGTGTTGATCAGTGCCAGTGTTGTATTAGCGTAAAGCAAAGAAGATCTCGGATTTAGTAGAGCCCCGTGGAGTCATTATCTTCTTTTAAAGATCTTTAGTTTTTTGCAGGGGGAAAAAAAATTCCGTGATATTCAGTAAGTCATAATAAATTTGTTATTTGTAATGGGGTTGTTGTATCATGTCGTCTTTAATACTTACTGCATCGTCAAAAAGTCAAAAGGCGTCATTCATAAATAGTTGTCGTTTGTCGAATTCGTCGTAATTATCATCTTCGTCATCGGGTAGTCAGTAGTGTTTTGGAAAGGGGGTCAGAAAGTTTAAAAGTCATTAAGTACATGGCACGTTTATGTAAAAGTTGGCGTCATTTTTACAAAGAGGAGCGTTTGGCATGCTGCGCCCGGCCCCCGGGGTCGGGCGGGGGAAGGGGTCTCGATCTATGGGGGTGGACGTCGCATCGCAGCCGAATCACTCAAAAAATTTCCCTAATACAAATTAACAATTTTTTCTTTAGATAAAATTAATCAACAAAACAACATAAAAACAGAACGATATCAGACGAGCGAAGGTCGGGGGAAAGGAAGCGCCCTCCCCCTACCGGTCTCAATACTATGTCTCTTTGCCCCCTCGGGGGTTCCCTGAGGAGCTCCCAGCCAAAGGAATTCCTTTGGCCCGGAAACCTTTTTTAGAAGCCCTAAATTTTTTATGTAGTATTTTTCCATTTCTTCTTCACTGAGAAGTCACAAATGGTGAAAACTTTTCCCCCAGTCCTTTTTTTTAGCTCGGCCTCGATCTGCCGCCCCGTATACTCTTCGCCCGGGCTTTAATTTACGGGAAGGGAGAGAAAATTTCCCTATGGGGGGCTGAGGAGAGGGAAAAGGAGTTAGGTGCTCGTGCGTGTGCCAAGCGTGGTGTTCAGGGAAGTAAAGGGGAGAGAAGTATCACAATTATGAAGCACAATTTTAATTCTTTGGCTGGGATAGCCGAGTTTGTCTGCCTTTTAAATTTTGTTTATTAGACTGATAAAATGTCATTGGGTTTTAAAAATTGGTGTGGGCCCTTTACAGAAGTAAAGGCAATCGACGTCCTGAACAGTCGATGAGTCTGGCCGCCGCCACCCCGAAACGCGTGTGTTTTGGTGGATCTCACAGATGAAGCTTCTGGCACTCCAGGTCGCGGGGTCAACTCCCCCCGGCCTCCCCCCCGATGGCGATCATCAATGATGGAGAATTTTTTCCCCAGTCGATGGCGTAGGGGATCGTTTACCTTTGGGTTTGGGAGCGATGAGCCTTTGTCCTGCCAAAACTGCTTTCACTACCAGACGATTGGTGGCAAGAAATTAACTAGCATTTTTTTAATACATAAATTTTAAATTATACTTATATACTAAAAACATTATTACAAAAGGAAAGGCTTTAATTAGCGTAGGGGAAATTATGTAAGACTAGGGTGGGTTTGAGGGGGTTGCATGCTGCCACCCACTGTAAACAACTCAGACACTCGTGGCCCCCGACGCCCCACCGGGCCCTCGGCCGTCACCTTACCCCCCTTTTACACGGTAGATGAATACCTCCGCTATTGCCGTAGCTGAGCTGGCCCGAGCCCTAGCCCCTGCCGGGCCAAGCCATAACCAGAGCGCCTTTACCCCAAGGACGCGGGGGGGATACCGAGGCTAGGGGGGGACCCCCGACGCCCGCCAAAAAAAGGGGGCTTCCCGAATAGATAAAAAAATTTCCGTTATATTGATCCCCTGGGGTCCGTCACCATGCCCTGGTAACGATCAGAGGGGGCCCTTGTTTTCAAAAGGCCTTGCCTCCCCTTTAAGTCTTGTGCCCCCACCGTCAGGGCGAGGCACGCCGCCCCCCTCCCCAGGTTCCCCAAACAGTTGCCGCCGGGGCTTGGGGTCGTGAGTTAAAACCCGATCAAGAGGGGGCGTGTTGGGAAAAACCCTGCACTGCTTCAATTATTGATGGGCACGGCCTTCGGAAATCGGGCTAACGGTGCTGTGCCTTCATCTGCAAGTCGCTTTTAAAAGATGAAGGGGAGTCACCGAGGGGGGGTTTAGAAAGAGAACCTCTGCTCGATAAAAGAAATCGCACGGCTAAAAGATCAACCTCCTTGGGCAACAATGTGAGGTGTGGCCCCAAGGAGGGGGCCGAGGAGGGAAAGGGCCTGCCCCCCTTCCCAAACCCCCCCCCCCCCCCATTCCTCCCAAAAACCCAGCATGGCAATTTACTCACCTCCGGTAGAAAAACCTTTCGCCCCCGGTCCATCGCTCTACATTCGGGGCGCCAAGGGGGCACCGGTGCGGGCTTTTCCTCGATGTCCACAGCACCGTTGGCAAACACATCGGGGCCGTGACTCAGCGCTTCACGCCCGGGGGGCACCCGAGGCGGGCCAATCTGGTGGGTTTTTAAGGGGCGATTTTTTTGCAAGAAATTGTTTTATCCTTTTTCAGCTCATTTTTGAAACGCGACACGCGTAAGGGGCGAATCTAAGGTTTTGAAAAAAACATGCTAACAACCACCAACCCTGGAAAAATAACAATACTTATAAACCCCCAAAACGGTTTCAGGCTGTTTCAAAGAACTGCCTTTAAAAACCCTTTTAAAAATTATCGGGAAAATGGACGCAAGAAAATTTCCTTGGATCATTTTTGACCTTTCCAAAAACTTTCGACAGTGTGTCCGAAAAAGATGAAAAAGTGTATTATTCATATATAGACCCTTTAGTTTCGAAAAATTTTCTGAAAAAAAAACGCAATCTTTTCGGGTTTGGAAATCATGTGTCAGGGAAACTTGAACAGGTTTGGTGTCCACGGGTCTGTCCGGTCCATTTTTTTCCCCATTTAGTAAATGACTCTCCCATTTTATCACGAGTGTTTAGGGTTTAAAACCCGATGATCTCATTTTATGCATTTTGGACCTAGTAATTTCGGGAATTTATTAACAAATGAAAAACTCAACTAAAGCAAAAATTTTTTTCCCCCAAAAAGGGGGTTTTGTTTAATTCTGCAAAACCCATGTATTTTTTATTGGCCCCCCCGGGACACATGGGACAGATCCCCAAACGACCTCTTATCCAGTTTGACATACCATAGTGCCGGTACTCCTAAAAAACCTCGGTTTATTTTCGACAACTGTAGCTATTTGTACAATTTACTACATCTGTAAGAAAACTGTAGGGCATACGTAATAAATCGCATTAAAGATAAATTTGATAAAACACCAAAAAATCACGTGATCGTCTCTTGTTTTTAAAATAAAAAATTATGGGCTTAGATCTGGGGAGTGGCAAGTGCAACTCATTTTCAACGCATTTAGAAATTGCGAACTTTGCCCCAAAGTTGCACTGGGCGGCACAAAATTTGAACACGAAAGCCATACTGGGGTTTCTCAATGCTAAAGGGAAGGAAAGGGATAAAAACAGCTTGGGCCTTCTGTTTAAATATAAACTTAGAAAGGGTTTCCAGTTTTGGTTTTCCCACTCCTTGGCAAAAGACCAAAAAAGTAAACACAAACTCAGCACCACTGACGTTCCCAAAACAAAACATACCAAAAAGGGCTTCAGTGTGGTGTCTGCCCCCCCAAAATATGGAACAGTCTTCCTACCATATTAAAAACACCCAAAATTTTTCTACTTTTAAAAAGAAGCTTTACAACTATCTTTTTAAAGCTTGGCCATTATTTTACTTGTGTTATGAATTTATATGATTAACACCTTTGTATGACTATTTTATCATTTTACGTTTTTCTTACTTTTAAATGACAACATACTTGTGTATGACTTTTTTACAATTTATTATTTTAATTTTATTTATTTTATTTTATTTTATTTTATTTTATTTTATTTTATTTTATTTTTTTATTATTTACTATTCTATATTTTAACCATTTTAATGTGGTACACACTTGTGTGTTTTATTGTATGTTTAAGATTTTACTTTTGTATTTGATATTCGCATTATTGTATTTACGTATAAGATGTACAAGAATAAACATTGTAAAATGACATAAAATTTCTGTTTCCCTGATTCTGATTCTGATAGGTCGCCCCTTTGAATGAGGAAAAGTCTGTTCAACAACTTGTTTCTTCTTTGTTCCTGTGAGCAAGTCTCTGCGTGTGAGGCTGGGGCGTCACTAATTGCCAAAACCTGGGGGCGTAACGCTGTAATTAATTTTGTTACTACCAGTGTAGGTTTGAGATTTACCTATCAGAATGTTGTGGTTCCCTTCAGTAAGGTCTTGACAAGACCATCACCACATCGTGCAGGACAACGGTCAGCCACCATCGAGGCATCGAGGGAGGCGCCTTCGCATTATCGCGCAGGAGCGTGATGCCCTGCAGGAGGGGCGGAGCGGCGGTGGCCTAAATCACGCCATTTATAAGGCTGTTCTCGGCAGTTTCACCTTTTTTTGGCTGTGGCGGGGCTGGTGATGTGGCGGAGGTGTGGCGCGCTGAGGTGTGGACACGAAACCGCACACCACAGCAAATGGAAACTTTTTCCAAGAGATAAAAGAATGTAGCTACGAGTGAGTGTTTGGTAGAGCTTGTGGGGCGTCGTGACTTTTTGACAAATGTTACCCTTTATATTACTCGAAATGATTGGGGAGGATGCAGTAGTTTTTTAATCTATGTTGCGATTTGATTACTTGGTAGTGCTAACATTAACTGATTAAGACATCATTGTGGCTTCAACATCTTATAGCGTAACTTGGTATGTGCTTGTATCTTTCACATAAAGCGGTGCGTCTGTGCTGAAGTGTGCCTGCTGAGTGATGAAATTTTAACAATACATGTGGACGATGTAGCAACCGCACAAATAATGTACTTTTTCGTTGTTTGTACGATTATGAAAAAATGTGACGGAAGTGTTTTGTCTTTATCTTTCCCCGAGCGGAACGTGAGGGTGGTGGGCTGGTTATGTTTTGGGCGCTAAGCATTACTTGTAGCGGGTGCAAAGTCAAATTAATTTGTATCTAAAATTTAAGATATTATTTTTTCATATGCCTGTTAGGAATAAATGAAAGCGTATATATTTACTTCTTCATAAGCTTCCCCGAGTTGGTTTTTTTTCCTTTCCCCTCTCCTGTCGGCATGGCATTTTCTCTGACAAGTGGGTGAGCTGCGACTCAAGACTCACCCGCCACACGGTCTCGCCATGCACAAACCCCCCGCGATAGGCCGTGGCGGAGAGATTAATGCACATACAAGAAGAAAGAAAAAAAAATTCTTACCTTTACTCATACCTCATTGGTTTAACCGCTGAACCACCGCCAGAGGGGGTTAAAAGTAAAACCTCCAATGTGAGGGGGACTGAGGTGAAGGCAAAACAGGTGGCGGTGGTTGAGCGGGTGGCCAGAAGCGTGCACAGGGGAAAGGGGTAGGTGATGGTCAGGGTGGGCATTTTCGAAGGGCTCTAAACTACACCCTCTTAGCGTCCTAAGGGCCGACTTAGTTATACCGGGCCAAGAGATTACAAAGGGGAACATTTTTCGGGCGTCATCTTAGCCTCGTGGGAAGGAGACAGAAGGCCAACCCTTCTTAGTGCCCACCTAACAACCAGTGCGCGCAAAACAAGTCTGTATTTGGCGGGAATACGTATACCACGCCGAGTCTCTCTCTTCTCTCTCTCCTCTCTCTCTCTCTCTCTCTCTCCTCTCTCTCTCTCTCTCTCTCATCTCTCTTTTCTCTCTTTCCCCTCTCTCTCTCTCTCTCTCTCTCTCTCTCCTCCTCTCTCTCTTTTCTTTTTTTCTCTCTCTTCGTCTCTCTCCTCTCTCTCTTCTCTCTCTCTCTCTCTCTCTCCCCTCTCTCTCTCTCTCCCCTCTCTCTCTCTCTTCTCCTTTTTTTTTCTCTATTATTTCTTCTCCCTCCTCTTCCTTCTCCCTTTTCACCCTCCACACACACATCATAGCCAGAATGTGATATTATCGTGATAACGAAACTTTTTTTCTGGTGTGTTTTGATATGTTTAAAATTTAAATCTGCTAACCGTTTCTGTCGCAAATCATATCTATTCCACCCAGCCACCCCTTATATATAGATATATTATACCCCACACATATATAATTATATATATTATATATATATAATATATATACATAGTGTATTATATGCCTAATATACTATATAAGTCTAAAAATATATAATATATAACCCAATAATATAACCTTTGTTTTTATGGTGACGGAGAAAATTGCGGGCTAAGACGACCCCAACCCTGCCTTAGCCTACACTTCGCTGCACTGTCTTAGGCGGAGCGAATTGCTTCCGAAAAATGTCCACTAGCGCTAAGTGGTCTTAGTCCCCTAAGATGGTCTTAGTAGTTTTTTCCAAAATGCCCCCCCAGGTTTGTACGCACCCCTCGGTTGCCGCGGCCAGAGTAGCCTGAAATCTGAGCCGAAAGCCTGAGCCTGAGCTGTAGCCTGAGTAGCCCGAGTCGGCAGGGGTTGTCAGGAATAATAAAGGGCAATGGCTCCGGCGACACCCCAGAGCAGGATGCCGGCGGAGAAGAGGACAGGGTGGTGTTTGAAGGTGACAAATGAACCCGTGGAAGCATTGTTTAGATGAAAAACAGCCTTGGATCAGCTTCTTTACTAGCAGGTCAGGCTGGTTTCCAAATCAGGTCAGCATATGGGTAGTCGGAGCAAGGACGCGGAGGAGAGCAACAGTGCCCCCAGAACATGAGGAGGTGCGGTTCATTCTCGCTCCTGCCGCAAGTCACTGCACTGGAAAAGGTGCCGGGGTTGAGTTGAAGGGCAAACTGATGGCCTGCGTCGGACCCCAGACTAGGAGTATGGCCATCTTGAGTGGAATGGCGACCTATTGTGTCCAAATGAGATTGGAAGGAAAAGTGAGTACGCAATTTCAGTGTCCGTGAGGTTCTTGGGCACCGTGAGCCGTGTACTTTAAGGACAAGGTCCCGGACCCTCCAGAAAACCTTGGCCATGCATAGAATGCCGCCGCGCCCGTGTCCGGCGGGGGACCCACGGAAAGGGTGGTGGGGTGGTGGTGGTGGAAGGGGGATTGTGGTGGTGGTAGTGGTGGAGGTGGTGGTGGTGGGTGGGATTATAGGGAGGACAATCTCTGCTGAGACAAGCGGTTGTGAGGGGGGAAGGGCTGGAGGCTGGAGGGAAAGGGAGTCCAAGGGAGTCCAGGGTGGGGCGGGGAGGGGGGGGGAAGGAAAGGGACACCGCTAACTAAAAGTTAAAACTAAAACTGACAAAATGAACTGTTAATACTTTTTCCTGGCATAGGAGCCAGAGTATCCGGATCCGGACCCGGAGTAGTCGTATTGTTTAAATCATCTCCAGTAACGTAAAAGTAGGCTAGAGCACAAAGGGCGCCAAGCACGATGATGCTTGTCACCCGAGGACAAAAGAGGCGTACCGATTGTGACTGTGGTTGTTTTGGGTTTGGTACAAAGAAGAGCTGCTTTCAGGGTGTCATCTGCCACCACCGGATACTCGTCAGTGCTTCTGGCGAGAATCCCTTGGCGCAGGTAGCAAGGCCAGCCACCGGGGGCGAGGACTACCAGCGTGGGGTTTTCATTCGGAAGGTACAGGGTAATCGGGAAGCCCAAAGGTACGAGCAAGGTGACACTGTTTCTACTGAGGGAAAATGAATTTCAATGAAGGGTAAGCCGAGGAAGCTGAGGAAGTTACAAAACCTGCCATGATTGGGTCTGATGGTACAAAACCCATTTGTAGCGATGGTTAACCGTCTACAGCAAACTAAGAGGAGTTAATCGTTAGGTTGGTATCGGGGGGCAGCCGAGGTGTGTCTTCAGCAAGTGGAGGGCGGAGGAAACCGTGACGGACTGAGTTCGGCGCCGATGCATTGAGGATCGACACACATCCTTTCGTAGGGGAGAAACACTGGGTCTTTGGAAAGAGCTTGGGCTCATCGAGGTTTGTGGTTGAGGGAAGGAAGGCCGCGGACAGGACGAGGATTATGGGCAGGTAATTTAGCACGCCAGGTGAGGGTGGCATATCACTACAGGGCCCGCGTGACCTGGCGCAGGCCGGGCCGGGGCCGTGCATGGTAAGGGTGGGAGTGACATGCTTTGGTGCTTCACATGCGACATCGGGTTTAAACTGTGAGGCATTAACATTAATCGTGCTGCGTGTGACTACAACGCCTTGTCGCCGGATCCGTGCCGGGCTTCTAGGGTGAGGCGACTGTGCTTCCTCACCTCGACCCACCCCGCTCACGGCCCAGCACAAAGGGGCTCCACAGTTCAGCTGAGTACGGTGGGCCTCGCTAAATTTGTACTTAAAAGTGGATTCAGGCACGTACAGGCCCACCAGGTTACTGAATCTGCGGCCCGACGATGCATATTCACATCCCACCAGTAGCAGAGAACCGCGCTGGCAATGATGAAGACAAAGACGCCCCCAAAATAAGGTCCACACGATGCCTGCCCCTGACACTATTACACTGCTGGACCGGTGGTGGAGGGGGACGTCCAGCCAGCTTCTCCCAGGGACTCTTGTCCTCCACGTCCTCCAAAAACCCCGTCCCTCTCACTGTCCTCAGACACAAAGTGAACTCGGCAGACAAGCGCGTGGAGGAGAGAATGACCCGCAGGAGGAGAGAGATGCTCGGTTCTTATAAGTGAACTTCTAGCCTGAAACGAGGCGGTGTTTAAAGACTTGTAATTCATTGATAGTGATATTTATTGAATGACTTACCATTACTGCCATCTAGTGAGTCTGAGAACCGACAGGCATGTCAGTTATGGCGGTGCTTTGGGGTTTGGGGGAGAGTGGTTGACAGGGAGAAGGATGGGCGAGGGTCAGGGTGAAGGAAGTGAAAGATCGGGCCTGAACTTGCAGCGGGAAGGATCATAGCTAATCAACTACGTCTGTACAACTAACGGTACCTACTGGTCAGTTTTACGCGCGTAGCTGTCATAACCGGAGCTGCTGTACGTGTGTTGTCTCTGCGTTCACCTAAAGGTAGAAAAGAGAGCTAGACCAATAATGAGCGGGACAAGCAGTGCCGCCCCCAGAGCAATGTAGCCAGCGTTCCCAATCGTGCGCTCGTTAGCCCGCAGTGTTTCCAAAATTGAAGGCCCCAGTCCCCAAAATAAATCTCTCATCTGGGTCGGCATCATCAACAACGGCTGAAGGTTGACATTTTTGCTGCAAGGCCTCGGCTGCCCACCCCACTCGCATACACACAACAAGGACAGCCGCGGAGAAGAAAAAGGTCTTCATGACTGTACAAGGCCTGAAAAGGTGAGAACAGGTAACAGGCGAGGCTCTCGGCATGCAGGGGTCCAGGTCGCAGGGGGGAGCGACCTCATGCACCAACGCTACAAAATTGGCTTTTGCAACCACTAGATGGCAGGTCCTTCATTCCTCGCGGCGCGCCATGAGAATACAGCTCCTACAGAAATAGGACCGTCGTGCCTGAACGTTTGTTAAAGAAAACCTGGACGCATCAGAAAACGCCAAGTCGGCTGGACGGGGAGGCTGAGGTGTTATTGTTGTGTTCGAAGGGTAGACGCTGGGCTGGCAAAAGAAATGTTACCAGACCAGCGGGAGGAGGAGGAGGAGGAGGAGGAGGAGGAGGAGGCACAGACAAGCAACAAGAGTTTATAAAAGTTCTATATAGATGGGAAGTTTATTATTATGGGAATTATGGGAAGGGTATTATTTTGGGAAGTTTCATTCACCGAGACACTAACAATAAAGACACACTATTCGTATTTTATGGTTTGCCGAGAAGAGAACCAAGACAATTGATTTCACGCATAGAAAGTGATCCTATTAGACGTTATTCTCCCTCAACTTGAAAGGCTCGTGTGTGAGGGTATTCCATCACATTTGTTATGATTAATAGGGATTTCTTAACCTGCCAAAGTCATTAACGTTACGGTGCAAAAACACTAACTGGCAACATGATCGGTTGACTGATTGTGCTAAGAAATCATAGGAAGCTAATCACCATACTCAGACGATTATTATGATCGAAAAAGCTTGCCGTTTTCAAGACTGCACGAATTAATAATGATGATATTGATAATGATAATAACACTAAGAAATGCCCCCTTCGCATACAAAGGGAATAGTGAACAATCAAATGACTTATACTGATGATAACGGAAGCAAAATGGAGGCTATACCGAGGATATGATTTAGGAGGAATAAAAATGAGTTTCTTTGTTTCTTCAGGACGTGATATTGAGCTTGCCGAGACTGTTTGCTAATTCTTAGGTCTAATAAATCCTTCAAGGTCACGTATTGATAATGAACGATATTCAACACGTGAATGATAATAGTGTTTAACGGGTAGTAAATGGATGAGAGAGAGAAAAAAAACGAATGAATCCATGATTACTGCAATAAGGCCAAAAAAGTCAGAAATATAGGGAAATTGATATAAAACCAAATAAATAGGTAAACTAATAAAATAGCTGGCCAATAAAGTCAAAAACTAAATATATACGGAAATGAATAGATGACCAAATAAATAGGTAAACTAATGAAACAACTGGCCAATAGAGTAAAATAACGAAATATATAGAAATTAATTGATATCCAAATGAATATATAAACTAATAAAGCAGCTGGCCAATAAACTCACAACTAAATATATAAGGAAATTAATAGATAACCAAATAAATAGGTAAGTAAGTAAACAGTTGGCGTCACCGCGCATCACACACACACTGTCGCCATCTGGTTGTGAGGGCCGCGGGTTGCCTGGCTAAGCACTGCGGGGATGCCAGAGGGGCGGCGGGAAACAGTTAGCAGGAGGCAGGAAGTAGTGGTGTTATTGTTATTAAATATTGCCTCTGCTTAGTACAGTGCGGCAAGGCAATGCAACGAACTGAAGATTTGTCATTGTTATTATTGTTATTATTATTGTTTTCATTACGATCAGTATTATTGTTATTATTGCTATTATCATTATTGTTATTATTATTATTATTGTTATTATCATTATTGTTATTATTATTATTGTTGCTATTATCATTATTGTTGCTATTATCATTATTGTTATTATTATAATTATTGTTGCTATTATCATTATTGTTGCTATTATCATTATTGTTATTATTATCATTATTATTGTTATTATCATTATTATTGTTATTATCATTATTGTTGCTATTATCATTATTGTTGCTATTATCATTATTGTTATTATTATCATTATTGTTGCTATTATCATTATTGTTGCTATTATCATTATTGTTGCTATTATCATTATTGTTGCTATTATCATTATTGTTGCTATTATCATTATTGTTGCTATTATCATTATTGTTGCTATTATCATTATTGTTGCTATTATCATTATTATTATCATTATTGTTGGTATTATCATTATTGTTGCTATTATCATTATTGTTATTATTATTATTATCATTACTCTGACTATCATCATCATTTTTATTATTTCTACTATTATCGTCAGCTTTACCATTGTTACTGTTATTATTGTTATTATCATCATTATTGCTTTAATTATTGTCATCGTTTTCATTATTATGATTATCATTATTACTAGTATTACACTTTCATTTATGTGGCAAAATGCTATAATGTGGCTTTCTCAACGAGGTATTTCAGTTGCTTTGACACTATTGAAATTTATATATCACAGTGAGTGACTAGAAAAATGTATCCTGTCTTTACGATTTCGTGACATTTACTAGGATAGATCTTATATTCTTCTTATTTGATGGCGTTTATGAAGAATAACTAAAATAATTATCATTCTTAATTATGAGACTCGTAGTAAGTGGAAAAAACCAATGATTTGTTATTCTAATAGAACAATTGGTTATTACATTATTTTGATAAATTTTTACTAGATCGGCTTTTACTACGCTATATAGTGAGGGCGCGTGAAATCAGTGTTGCCAGACCACGGTGACGACTAGTGCCACCTGAGCGAGCATGGAGGTGGCAGTGCAGGGGAGGGAATGACACCCCAAACATTACATCCCACATAACCGTTCACTGTGACCACGCGCCTTAACAACCCCCTTCCCTCTACAGCAGGCCTCAACCCCTTCCTTGGGTCTGCCGGTATGCGGCGTCTGACCACTAACTACGGCAAAGAGTTTAAGTAATGGGGGAGGTGAGGCGTACTTTTATGCTTAAACGCTTATAGTTCTCTCCTAGTTTACTGTTACACGTTCTCTTTTCAATGCAACAGAAGGTGCAGTTTTTAAGGTATCTATTACAAGCTATTTTTTTCGTAATGACACTAGTACATAGTTTGCTTAAAGATTAAATGAGTATATATACAGCGTGCGAGAGGGGGAAGGAAAGAGAGAGATGCATATATAGGAAGGATAACTTGTGCTTTATCTACGGAACAAGCCATCAACGCTGTGCTGGATGTGACGTGACAAAGAGACTTTTTTGCCGGTGTAGTTAGTGTCTGAGATTAATTGGCGGGTGGAGATACTGTGAATAGGAGGACTACTGTTGAAGGAGGCATAAGGAGGCTTTACTAATGATAGGCTCAGGAAGGTTATAGGCAGGATAGTAAGGAACAATATGCCACCACCAGGCAGAAACTGTATTCACATGATGTCGCCGGTCTATTTTACTCGCCATTGGACACAATCGGCATCCAATTGAAGATATTTACACATTGCGTCCGTTACTCTGTTTTGTATTTCCTAAGCATATTTACAGCTCTCTATATATGTACATCATCTGCTCGTGCTATATACAAGGCGATGGTTGACTTATCATAATACTGTAATTTAAAGTTGATCAGTAGGTTATATTGTGTCATGGTTCAAAAATTTATACATATTGCATGATATTTACAGTGGCTAATGTTATATGCATGCATTACTATATGCTGTACATGCATTACTATAACTGTACAGAATATATACACATGATGACACTGGAAATAGAGTGCAGGGTTAGGGTGACTGTGATATGAGATGAGGATGGCTGTTAGGTAGGTACGGACAGGCCAACAAGTAACCTGTACGTGTTAAGCCTGTACTAAGTTAACCTGAATTATAAAGTGATTCAGTTGCTCAAATGTGAACTTTTTCTTGTAATTATAATGCTCTACACACCTTGTATTTTCTTCTTCTATTTCGGTGCCTCTCCTTATCTTTCTCTGTCTTATCTTATCTTTGTTCTTATCTTATGTCTGTTTGTCTGTCTGGCTGTCTAGATTTAATTGCCACGTAATAGTTTAATTTGAAACATGTGAATTATATTGGTGGTTTTTGTTTTTCTTGTTGTTTTGTGGTTGTGTCTCCTCTGATATTTACTTGGTTTGATGTGTTTGTATCTGATGCTTATTTATCAAGTATATATTTTAATGACGTGGTTGCTTCAGTGTGTGTGTGTGTGTGTGTGTGTGTGTGTGTGTGTGTGTGTGTGTGTGTGTGTGTGTGTGTATGGAGACTACTTTAAGACAATCATGACATATTCAAAATACAAAATGTTCTGTGGTAACTAGTGTCTTGTCAATAAAGATCTGGTTAACTATGAGAGTAAGAGTTCTATTATGCCAATGAGGAAGATCTGACGGAAATGAGTGTCTGAAGGAGGTGGATGTACGGGAGGGGAGGAGGGAGAAAACGTAGGGAGAGGCAGCGAGCTCCTCCCCGCGGCAACAAGCCAGTCATGGGCCGACGCCTTGTGTGTGCTCTGCAAAGACTGTGTTTGACAAGCTCTAAGTGACGAGTATGATGTGTTTGCAATGCGCGATGAGGCAAAGAACCATCAGGGACTTCACGTAATACACAAGCAATGATAGTTTACTGAGGTTCTTTTTTTATAGATTGTTCAAGTGAGATAATCTTCACATAAACCAATTTTTGTGACATGACTTTACTTTCTTGTAATTGATAAGAGTGACTACAGGATAATGAGTAGCTACGTTGATTTGTGATTCGTGACAATTTTATCTAGTTTTTTGCTGACTAAACGGGACTGAAATCAATGCATCTTGTGGGTCAGAAAAATGCTAATTTTATGTGATCGAGTAGTTTAGTCAAAGGCAAGGTGATACGCATGAGAGGAGGATGAATTATTTGCCACGTCAAAATATCTGATAATGACTGGAGTTAAGGAGACGGGTTCAATTTACATCTCGTGGCAGAGAAAATCATTCATTCCTTGTGATCGAATAACAGTCAAGGCCATTTGGTTAAGCATGACAAGTGGATACATTAATATCACATTCAAATTACAAAATATATGATAGTGACTTAAGTAAAGCGGACTGTAAAATCTATGTGATTTGGTACACAGACTAAACTGCCTGTGATCGAGAAGCAATCAAGCCATGAGGTGAATTTAAAACTTTGCCTGATTTGGACTAGACCTAAAAATCTGTCTCCGGGGAACAGCATCAGATCAGCACACTCGATCCTCCGGCGGGTTAATACGACACTGACGAAGCACTGAGTCACACAAGGGCGAGGCACTGCAGGAAGTTTTAGTAGTGGTGGTGGTGGAGGTGGAGGATGGTAAAGTGCGATGCGAGACAACTTGGTAAACAGACACATACCTTTTCGTACAAGTAAGGGAGGGTAAGTGAACCGGTGTAGAGGAGGGAGGAGGATGTAGACGCTACTATGGTCAGAGCAACTGATGTCCTCCGTCACAATGTCACTGTTTATATACACGGTGGCTCCCCTACTCTCATGGATTCCTTGGCCTGGATTTCTGACTGCCACTCCTCCCTCCCTCTCTCTCCCTCCTATCGCCATCGTCACCACATGGCACTTTACCTTCCCCTCCTCCTCCCCCTCCTCCTCCTTCTCCTCCTTCTCCTCCTTCTCCTCCTCCTCCTCCACCCACTTAGTATTTCCCTCTTCTCCCCATTTTCTCCCACCCTCCCTCCCTACTTCCCTCCTCCCTCCCTCCCTATCTCCCTCCCTCCCTCCCTCTCTCCCTCCCTCCCTTCCCTCCCTCTCTCCCTCTCCCATGTTGATATTGGCCTGGTTATTGTGGACGGTGGAAACTTGTAAGTTTCCTTGCCTCTTGTTTGAGCGCGCGCGCACACACACACACACACACACACACCACACACACACACACACACACACACACACACACACACACACACACACACACACCCACACAACACACACACACACACACACAACACACACAACACCCACACACACACACACACACACACACAGTTCCCAATCAATCAACCAACAAGCAACAATAATGATGATAATGATAATAGTGATGATAATAATAATAATAAAAATGATATACTAATGATAATTCCAGTAACATTATACAAGTGAAAAGTACAGTAAAATCACTTTGCGGTGGTGGTGGTGGCGGTGGTGGCAGTGGCAGTGGTGGTGGTGGTGGTGGTGGCGGTGGGTGGTGGTGGTGGTGGGCAGTGGTGGTGGTGGTGGTGGTGGTGGTCAGTGGTGGTGGTGGTGGTGGTGGCAGTGGTGGTGGCAGTGGTGGTGGTGTGGTAACAAATAGAAACAGTAGAGGAAATAGTGGAGCCAATAGTACACACGCCTTCCTTCCACACACACCTTTCTGCCTCCTTCCATCCTCCTCGCGCTTCCTTGCTTGCTAACATGTTTCCTTCTTACTCGCCATTCACTATTTTCTTACACAAATAACTTTTATCTTACTTTCTCATCTATTTATTGCTCATTTTAACTTTTTGCTTACTTATATTTCTTTATTTACTTATTAACTCTGCCGTGTATCTTCTGCCTTGCCTGCTTACTTATCTACTCAATATATTAGTTATTTTGTATTTATCGTCCTATTCTTAGCAATCTCATTTCCTTATTCATTACCTCAATCCTCCTTTCTTCCCTTCCTCTTCCTACTCTTACTACTCATCCTATTTTCTGGCTCTCATATCTACCTCCTTGATTATTTTACTTACACACTCACTAAATAATTGACATCAAACTATCTTTTTTCCTATCCTTCCTTTTATTTTTCCTTTTATTTTTCCTTTCTCTTACCTTGTTATATATATATTGCTTTTGTCTTCCATTTTTGCCTTGCGTTTCTTAAGACAAAATCATTTGCTTTGCTTTTATTGTATATGCATAAAATACACTAATATCGAATGGACTTCGTTTTCAGATATTATTATTACTATATAATCCCTTATAGTAATTGCTTTCCGTTATGTGGTTGTTCAATATTGGCTATGAACTAAAATATCTCTCAAAAGTATTTGGTGAATATGTGTTAATTTTCTTCAAGTATTAGTCATGTATCAGTTTTCAATAGTGTGAGTGTGAGTGTGAGTGTGTGTGTGAGTGTGAGTGTGAGTGTGAGTGTGAGTGTGAGTGTGAGTGTGAGTGTGAGTGTGAGTGTGAGTGTGAGTGTGTATGTGCGTGTGTATGTGCGTAAGTGTTTTCCCTAAGTATGCGTAAGGATGTTTTCGTAAGTGTGCGTAATTTTTTCCCTGTATTGTTGGTTCATCGTTTTAATAACTTGTAAGTCTGTCCACTTCCTTACCGTCAGACTACTATTTAATGTAGCATTGAAATCATTCTTTCTCCCCCCCATCCCCAGTCTCTCTCTCTCTCTCTCTCTCTCTCTCTCTCTCTCTCTCTCTCTCTCTCTCTCTCTCTCTCTCTCTCTCTCTTTTCTCTCTCTCTCTCTCTCTCTTCTCTCCCCTCCTCTCCTCTCTCTCTCTCTCTCTCTCTCTCTCTCTCTCTCTCTCTCTCTCTCTCTCCTTCTCTCTCTCTCTCTCTCTCTCTCTCTCTCTCTCTCTCTTTTTTTTTTTCTCTCTCTTTTTTTTTCTCCCCCTCTTTTTTTTTTTTTTTTTTTTTTTAAACTTAATACATTGAATACAGAAGGGGAGTTGATGTGCTAAAGTCCTGACTGGGACGCCAAGGACTATCTCTAGCAGTATTATATTATATTAATATCAATAATTATACAAATAATGTGGAAAAAGTACAGCAATTCTCTACTATAAATTAATACTGATAACAACTATACGCTAATACAAATAATATAAAGAAAATATACTAATACATTGATACACATATATATATATATAAAGAAATTATACTAATATAAAACATAATCTTATTATACAAATGTTTAGTAATGACTTTTATTGCATGTTTTATTGCGTTAGTTCCGCTTGCAGCCAGCCATTTACGCCCGATTTGAAGGCGTGCATGGAAGTGGTGAGATGCAGGTCGGTCTGGCGCACCAAGGTGTTCCATAGTCGACCATAGCGGGGTAGGAAGGAGCGGAGGTAATGTTCCGTCCTCGCGAAGGGCACAGTCACTTGATGGGCTATGTTGTGGGCCGCACGGGTAGAATGGGAGGGCCTGGCCCGTGGGTTGAGGCGCAGCTCTGCTAGTTGTAAGAGCTGCATCCTGTGAGCCTTGTACATGACGCACATGCCTGCCACGTCACGCCGCTGCTGGAGAGGTTGAATGATCTGTGCAGCAGCCTCAGGGGCTTTCAGCCGGGCCAGCCGCTGGGCTCTGGCTTGAACCCGGTCAAAGAGGCGGAGGTATGACGGGGGGCAGGAGGACCATGCGAGGGGCGAGTATTCCATCAGGGAGCGGACTTGTGACTTGTAGAGTGTGCCGACTCCCTGAGCGTCCAGGAGGTGCGCGACGCGTCGGATGCAGCTCAGTTTCCAGGCAGCATCCTTGGCGACCTTCTTGACGTGGCTGGTGTATGTGAGGCCAGAGTCGATCTCCACCCCTAGAATGTTGACTGACTCCTGGAGGTGTATTTTTCTGCCTTCCAGGAGAATGGCGTGTTGGTCCCAGTTGACTGCATCTTGCCTGCGGGAGATGAGGACGGCTTGGGTCTTGTCTGGTGCAAAGATGACTTGCCATCTCTTGCCCCAGGAGGCGATGCTCTGCAGTGCCTGGTTGATACGAATCTGGTTGATACGTGTTGTGGCGGTCACTCCTCTCACAGGTGAATGTGAGAGTACAGTCGCCTGCGTACGCTCTTGCCTCAGGAATCAGCTGCAGGATGTCGTTGAAGTAAACGTTCCATAGTAATGGCCCGAGTACACTTCCTTGAGGGACACTGGCTTTGATAGCATTTTCAGAGGAGGTGTGACCATTCACCACTACGCGCAGAGTTCTTTCATGGAGGTAATCTTGCAGGAGGTGTAACAGGTCCCCGCAGATCCCCAGGCTTCTCAGCTTGGTAGTGATGCCCTGATGCCACACCCTATCAAAGGCACCAGCGATGTAAAGGGCGACGACGACGGGTGTCTTCGCCCCGATCTAGGGAGTGTTCCAGGCTGCTGAGTGCAGGAGAAGAAGGTCTGCTGCAGATCTCCCCTGTCGGAAGCCGAACTGCCGTGAATTTAGCAAGCGGTGAGCGTCAAAAAATGTAGTAATTTTGGAGGCAATGATGGACTCAAGAACTTTCCCAACAACGGAAAGGAGGGAAATGGGGCGGTAGTTCTGAGGATCGCCTCTGCTCTTCTTTTTGTGGATAGCACAGACTCTCGCCACTTTCCACTCAGATGGCCACTGCTGAGATGAAAGGCACTCCCGGAAGATGGTAGCAAGAGGCACAGCAAGTTGTGAGGCACATCTTTTAAGCAGGTGAGGGCTGATACTATCTGGTCCCAGCGCTTTCTTGGGATCAACTTGTTGAAGTTGTTGCAACACCTCCTCCGTGGTAATGGTGATGTTCCCTAGGGCGGCCTTGGTTAGAACCGGAACTGTAGGAGGTTCACGTTCTGGGTCAGGAACTGTCATCTTGGAGTAGAAGTGGGCAGCCTATACCTGGGCTTTACCCCGGTGACTTGTGACAACAGAGCCATCAGGTGCTGTCCCAAAGGTGGGATGGTGTCGTCACGAGAGAAGCCCTGTTGTTGTTTGATGCTGCTCCACCAATCCTTAGTGCCCACTGATGGCCTGTTAGCTTTCGCTTGAGGTGATCCCTCCAGTTGTTGATCGCCTCTTTCTGGACTCTTTTCATATTTTCACAGGCCATTTTGTGCTTTGGGGTTTATGTCTTCTTGTGGGGTGGGACTTATATCGCAACCAGGCCTTGCTCTTATTGTCTGCTGCTTTCCTGCATTAAAAGCCAAACCAGGGCTGGTCTCCCGGTTTAGACTTGTATGTCTGGCAGGGCACAAATCTTCTTTGGTGGGACATCAGGATTTCTGTGAAGTTCTTCACTTGTGTGTCAACGTCACCTGTAAGCACGTCAGACCACACAATGTTGTTAAGTGTTGCCTTCATTGCATCCCAGTTCCCCTTGTCCCATAGCCAGTTGGTGCGAGTCACTGCCTCATCTCTGTCGATGGCCAGCTTGATCTTGGTGAAAACAGCCAGGTGGTCGGAGGAACCCACTGTTTGTAGCGGACGGCAAGTCACTATACTGCAGGGCAAATCGGTGATTACAGGGGCAAGTGAAGACCCTGAGATGTGGGTGAAGGAAGTCGACGTGATTGGTGAGTCCCAAACACCGTCAACAGCTCGTCAAACTGCCTCTGGACAAGGTACTGGTTGAGATCAAACCCACAATGATGAGATGCTTACAGGAGTGCTGGAGGAGCAGGGGATCTAAGTTGGTGGTCAGGTAGTGAAGGGGCTCCCCCACCTTGCCACTGTGGACGATAACACACGCACAGCAGAATGGAAGTCTTGAGTGTGTGTCCCACAATTTGAAGAACATCATCTCCATGTGAGCAGGAAGGTCGACGGGGAGAGCTTGTACAGGGAGGCTGTTGCGGAAGCACACAGCGACTCCCACAAAGTTACTTTGGGCTCTGTCACGTCGGAACCAACTTGAGTAGCCACCTATCTTCCCAAAGTTGTCTGGCACTGAGGAGTTGAGGAAGGTCTCAGTAGTGGCAATGAAAGTCAGGACTGTGTGGCAAAACATGGCTGTACTGTGGTGCCAAGGTTTTTATAGGTTGTTACTGACACCTTTATATTGAATGATATTAACTTGTTAAGGATTTACATTGATTTCAACTTAATTGAGAGTTGAAATTTGTCTTATGACTTCACTATTTTAAATTTTAGTACGAAACACTTCTCGCTGCGGAGAGTACTGAAATGGGAACAAATTACCAAGATATCAACCAAGTGGCGACCTACACTAAGATCGCCAGCTAATGTTTATGCTTTGAGTGCCTCCCGCCGTCGTCGTCGCCCGAAAAAAAACGAGTAGCGAAATTTGAAACCGTGTATACTTGCAGATACAAGCATAAAACAGTACTGAAACAGGGTAGATTATACAGGCCCTGATATAAACTACTGTGGGATCATCTTCAGGGGCACATACAAATCAGTAGAGGCTATAATTCGTAATATATGGGGGCCTGGCGACATTAGTACATGTGGCGACTATAGTGTTATCTACGGTAGTTATAGTCATTTACACAAAATATAATAATAAAGATATAAAAATAAAATATGCGTTCAAGTAAAAAAAAAAAACATGAAAAAAACTTCATGGGCTTGAACACGCAGACACGTACACTCAGCTCTGGGAGGCCGCAGTGACTTGGGTTTGAACCTCTGAGAGGCCGGAGTGGGCTAGGACCGGAAAACTAGGGGCCGGAGTTACCAGGCCTGAGAACTAGGGGCCGGAGTGACTTGTTTCGTAATATATATGGGATTGCAGAGAAGAGAGTTAGGCCGCAGTCATACGAACACTTTTTCCGGCAATATTCAGCAGGAAGACAATGCCGGGTCAAACTCGGTTAAAATTGCCGACCTTGAGTCAAGACGAACATGGAGTTTTATTGCCGATTTTTTTTATTACGTGAAACCACCACCACCTACGAATATTTTTTGACATTCAGTATTAATGCAGGCCTTAATTCAAAGTACAGAAACTTAAATAAGCAAATACATAGGGCAAGAACCAAATTCAGACTGTTCAAGCATATACGCTCAAGTCATTTATAGCCATAATATGACTCAAATGGAGACACAAAATGACACAGACTCTCCAGATAGCCTCTTCTAACTTTCCTGAAATCATGGCAGTAGAATGTAAGTATGAACGCCACCACACGTCTGTACATCGAAAAAAAAACGTTGTCCTGATTATTTTAGTGTTATCTACGGTACGTAATAAATGTATGAAGTGAAAGCCTATTACGGTACTGTTCCTTATAGCCAGCATCTAAAGTACTAGTGTTGGTGTTTGGCAGCATTGCAGAATAAACAATGTCATTTTCCACCAACATAGCTGCATATTTTATTGGCGGCCAGAGTGACCAGGGGGGTAGGCCGGAGTGACCAGGGTGGGGGCCGGAGTGACCAGGGTGGGGGGCCGGTGTTGCATAAAATAGGTACCGGCCTGGTAAATAAGTCACAAAACACTGCGACACCGCCGTGTTTTGCCAGCTTATGGTAATTTTCCCCTACTAAATATATGTTTATCAGTATAAAAGGTATACTGTTATCTTCGGAAATGCTTGTTCTATAATATTATCAAAAAAAAACCGTAAAAAAAAAAAAAAAGAAAGGATTATGAGATCAAGAAAATGCATGAATTAATATTTATTAAACTTTTCATTTTTAATTTTTGCGAGAAAACTTTTACATGGGAATAGTAAAAAGAATTTCTTAGTTTTCCATGATACATTTTTTTTCAATAAAGAAGCGCTCAAAATGGGGCCCCTTTTAAAATAAATCTAAAATCGGGTTAATTTTTCCCGTTTGTGGGTTCATTTATTTCGCTATTTGCATGCGCAAAATTCTTTTAAGAAAACAAAATTATCAAGGAGTAATAAATTCGCCTATTAAAATTTCCCATGAAAAAAGTTTTCGAAAAGTATTAAATGACGAAGAGTTAATTTAGAATATTAATTTTCATGCATATTCGGTCAATAAGATTTATTTTAGTGTGTTTTGGTTTTTTTTTTATTTGAAAATATTATAAAAAAAGCCTTTTCCGAAGAAACAGTATACCTTTTAAAACTGATAAAAAATTTAGTAGGGGAAAAAATTACCATAACTGGCAAACAGGGCGGTGTGCAGGTTTTTGTGCTTATTTACACCGGTACCTATTTTAGCAACCGGAGTGACGGGGGCCGGGGGGGTGACTTTGAAATCGATATTATAGAAGGCAGGCGGAAAACCCCATCTCCCGCCCCGGGCCATAAAGATCAGGGGGTTCGTGCTCTTCTTTCTTCTTGTGACCTTTCTGCTTTTTATCGCTTTGTTCTACTTTCGTCACTGGTTTTCCCAGATCGCTTCACAGGGTTACAGGGAGTTTCTAACAAGTTGTTTCGTACCCATTTTTTTTAATTGTTTCGTACCTGATATTGAGTTTTTTCTACATACCTGGTGTCGAATCGTAACTCTATAATAAGTTCCACTTGAGCTGAGGTCAAAAACGACAGGTTTTTCATATAGATACGAAAAAATTTTTGGGGTGTACGAACTAGGGTGTACAAAAACAATTTGTTCGAACGACTGCCCCCCACACACAGCACCTCCCTCACGCGGCCCAATATAGGCTTTTTGGGTTTTTCCACCCCTAGCCCCCAGTATGTGTGCAGATTCATGAATGCTCAGGGCAACACTAGTAAAAAACGTAGGGCGGAGGGGGCGACCCCACATGCCTGGCCCCACAAAATTTGGGTTTGTCTGGCTAACGCCCTCACAACCCCCCCGGTTCCTTTTCCGTTTTTTATAATTTTTCCGGGTAGATTGATGCTTTTGGCGTTTCCTCGTAATCTTTTCCTTCATTGCTACTTCGCTATCACTCCACCACATTATCGTCCCTAATATACTCGCAAAGGGCTAAAAACATTAAGGACCAAGGATGGTCTCTTCCACGTGTGTCTTGGCTTTTGTCTAGGGGTTGGAAGGGGGCCCGTGACTGGCTGGGCGGCGGTGTAACCGGCAAAAAAGGCCGGGTCACACGAGAATTTCCCCGGACTTTTGGTATTTTGCACCAAAAGTGCCCGTAGTGGTGGCAAAGGGCCGTTTTTTACACGGCTTTCGGCTAGGGGCATTTTCCTACCAAGTAGCGAAGATTTTATTCTTCTATCTTGTACTCTGCTTCTATGGCATCTAAAAATGCCTTCCCTCTTCACTTTCCCTTCAAACCATAATAAACCACTAAAAACCTACTTGTTTCCTAAATCAAGTAAAAATAACACACATCAATAACCCCTATTTCTATAGTAAAACACACGCAGCCTATTAAATGCCTATTAAATTTCTTTTTTTTATCAACATTTTCCGTCAAATTCTCATAAACAACTAAAATTAACTATTGTTATGCATGGGCTAGGCATGTGGGGTGAGGGAAGGCATGTCTGTGTAGAGCTGGGAGGGGGGTGGCGCGTGGGGGCCCCCTTCCCCTGGGGGGCCTTAAAAACATGTTGAAAGCGAGGCGCCCGGTGTCGTGGGGGCAAGTACTGTTTTGGGGGAAAATGTCTTTTTACTAACAAAGCAAAGAAAACGAGATTTAGGGGAGTAATTACTAATTTTGACTTGATAAATAAAGGCTTCCAGGCTTTTTTTCTACGACCAACAAACCGGCTTTATTTACATTAAAGGGGGGGGGGGGGGGGCCGGGGAAATGGGGAAGGTGGGAAAATTTCCCTTCGGGTTTGGTTTTTTTAAAAGAAATGGGGATTCTTTGTACGAATTCCGACAGGAAGGGGGGTTTTTAGGGGTTTTTAAACTTTCTGTGTTTGAAGCCTCAAAATTCTTTGCCCCCTTAATTCCCCCGAAAATTTTGGGAGGGGGGGCCCCCCCCCCCTTTCCCCCCCCCCCCCTCCCCCTTTAATGATAAAAAAAAAGACGGGTTTGTTCGTAGTCGCGGACTGCCTTATTGATAAAAGTAAAAAATTAGTAATTTTCCCCTTAACTCTCTTTTTTCTTTGTTTTTTTTGTTAGTAAACAGACATTCCCTCAAAAACAGACCTTGCCCACACGACACCGGGGGGGGGAGGCTGGAGAGGGGTTTGCCAGAGGAGTGTGGCGGCCAGAGAAAATAATATGCAAGAATTAAAAAAAAAATTGGTTATTCCCGGTGGGGGATACGCTTTTCATTCCTACTCCGCAAGTTGGCGAAAAAAGGGGTTGGGTAGGGGGGGGGACGCAACCCCCTACGAGTATCATACGTTCACGATCCCCATCCCAGCCATTACACTCTTCCTTCGTATTTGGCAGGCGTAACCGGTGAAAATTTTGGGTTTAAAAAATTAATTAAATTTTTGATGGATTTTAAAAGAAAGAAATATTTTAAAAAGGAAAACGTTAGGGGGGGGGGAAATACAAATCGAAAAAAAGAAGTAAAAAGGGAAAATGAGGATTTAAAAAAAACCCTTACAAGGGAAAACTGGCCATTCTTTCTGGTTTTGGGGGGGGAAAAAAGTCCCCCCTTGGGGGAAAAAGCCTTAACACATAGGGCCCCGCCCAAAATAAACGTTTAATTAAGACTTGAAAAAAAAACGGGGGTTTTTTAAGAGGTACCCGCAAAAAAAAAGGAAAAAAAGGAAACAATTTTTGGGGAAAAAGCAAACTATTTATTGGAGCAGGCCCAAAAAGAAAAAACCTTTGGAAAAAAAAATCCCCTTTAAAAAAAATTGTGGCTGCTAGGGGAACAAAATGGATTAAAAGGCCCGTTTTTAAAAAAGTGGGGTGGATGAAAAAGTCCCTTTTCTGGGGAAAAATTTTTTCGTGCTGAAAATAACAATTTCTTAATGAAGGAAAGTTAATGGAAATACCCCGTAAATTTTTACATTTAAAAAAAGTGAAAAAAGGAAATTATTTTTTTAAAGCTCCCGTCCCGGACGAATTTTTTAAATTTGTTTTTAAGGGGTTTTTTTTGTAGAACCGACTTAAGCCATTTTTCCCCAAAATTTTTTTTCTACGGTTGTTTTTCCCCGAAAGAAAAAAACCCTGAATATCCTCATGTTTCCAGAAAGTTTGGTTTAAAAAAATTTTATTTAAAAAAACCCCGTTAACGGAACTGGTTTAAAAACCCCCTTTGGGGGTTAATTTTAATTTGGGGAAAAAATGCAAAAAAGCCTGAAAAGGTTCTCCCAACCGAGTGGGTTTTTAAGTAAAGTTTTGACAAGGGGGTTTGGGCTTTTGAAGGAAGGTTTTTCCAAAAAGGGTAATAAAAAAGTTTTTTTTTCTTAAAAAATAAAAAACCTTTTAGCTTTTTATCAAAATTTAAAAAATTGAAAAGCAGATTTTTTTAAAAAACTTTAACCCCACGAAAAACTTCTTTCAAAAAACCCTGTTTGGGAAAAAACCTTTAAAGGAAAAATAAGCCCCCTTTTTTCCAATTTAAAATCAACTGAATAAAAATTTCAATCCTTAATTTCAAGATTTGGGGTCATGTCAGAAAAACTTCATAAGTACTTCCCCCCTTGTACAGATACGTAGATGGGTGAGAAAAACCCCTTTACAGTTTCACCAAGTACAAAAAATACTTAGTCTCAAAAGAGGAAGAACTGAGTGAATTTCAGTGCGATCGAAACCCTTTAAAAGGAAATTTAAGAAGATCATTTCAAGTTTTGGATTTCAGCAAAACAAGAGTACCCCTTCACCAGTAAAAACATTGGATATTTTACTCCAGTTTTCAACTTCTTACCTCTGTGAAAAAGCTTTTATCCCTCACCGCCTTTAAAACAAATAAAGAAATTGTCTTCTGCTGTTGAGGAAGAAGCGTGTGTGTCTGTAAAAAATTTTGGGCCCAAGAATTTTCACAGATACGAAAAGAAAAACAACCCCAAGTGCACACTGAAGGAATTTCATAACATTATTGACTTATTAGTGTGAACTTATGACTGTATTAATTATAGATTTCATTTTAAAAATTATATTGTCAAGAACTTTTTTTTAAATAATTACATATTTTATATTAGTATACTATAAAAATTTAATTTTATATACTATATATAGGGGTTTTCCCTTGGAATTTGAAAAAAATTTACGGGGGTTTCCTCCAAGGGAAAAGTTGGGAATCATGGTCACTCTAACCACTTGCCCAAATTTATAAGAAGGTCTTTTCTAAAATGATAAACCCCCAATATCCCCGTCAGGCGGTCCAGTGCTTCTTTATGTGGGGTAGCACAACTAATAACGGAAAGTATGACTGCGCTTTTTTGGGAACTGCTTTAAAAGCCGCCGCTGCTTGGGCCCCTTTGACAGCGTTTCTGCTTTTGCCCCCGTCTTTCCTCCCCCCTTTAATTTTACAAGATGGGGTTGTGTTATTAATATAAAAAGACGAAACGCACTGCTTTCATCTCTTGGAATGGCACGCATGCCATCGGGGGGACAAAAGCTGTCTTCGATATCGCAAAAAAGGAAGGATTGTGGACTTGCGGTAATCCACACATA
Organism: Chionoecetes opilio; assembly: GCA_016584305.1. Lineage (NCBI taxonomy): Eukaryota > Metazoa > Arthropoda > Malacostraca > Decapoda > Majidae > Chionoecetes > Chionoecetes opilio. The sequence goes on from JACEEZ010023936.1 coordinate 132,424, forward strand.
CTTTCTTTCCCAAAAAAATGTGTCCAAACTTTCAATTCACCCTACCATCTGCTGTCAGAATGTCAGTGAAGGTACTCATTCGTTGATAGGGTTGGGGCCCACCCTTTGGGTTTCCCATTGCCCGACATCAAAGTCATTCCTATCCCCTTTACCCTAGTAATTTCATTGCTTTATCAATCCCTCAAACAATTTCTCTCATGAATTTCGCGAACACTCGAGAATGCCTAATCCTTTATGGTTTCCCTTTCCCTGTGGGGGTTTAAATTGTTATGATGAACGTAATAATTTTTTCTGTAATGAACCAAATTCCCCTGCCCGCACTTCTGCACGGAAACAAAGGGAAAAAAAACTCACTTAATCATTTTCTTGACTTTTCCCTTTTCGTCACTTAGTCCACAGCGCTGCTACTACATCGGAGATTTATTTTTGGATCATCAATGAAATGTTACCTGCCATGTAAGGGGCGGGGATGGTGTTAAAAAGTGGGGTTGAATACCAATTTGATGGCTTATTTCCCAAAGGGCCTAAAAAATTAGAACCCTTTATTCTTTAAAAATTTTTCATTAGTCTGGTAGGGGGAGCTCACTACTCTCCTGCAGATGACCCTCACTAGGGGGCGAGTGGGGGGGCGCGGAGGGAGGCGCAGCGGGCAGGAGATCAACGAAACCATCAGCACCCCCAACGCCACAATGGGAACCCACCCAACGAGGGGGAAAAAAAAAGGGCCCAGAAGGAAGCCCCACGGTCCACTTCAGGGCGCCCCCTGCCTCCCGGGGTTTCCTAGGTAGCCCGTTCACTAGGGCCCACCGTGTAGCAATGACCGGAAAACGCCCCCGCAGTAAGGGCCAAAGGGGCCCCCAAACCCCCAAGGGGACCCCCTGTGGGGCCGACTGTGTTTGTGAAAAATTTGGGATGTTGGATTTTTGAAAAGAATCATGGCGATCGTACGGGAAAAGTTTTTCAAAAAATTTAGTAACACTTTTTTTTATGCCCCCAAACCCTTACCAGTCGGACCATAATGCCCACCACCCCTGTGATCGAGCCGCCCCGGCCCCTTTTCCCGCTGCCGAAAGAACCATCGGGCGGAGCACGGGCTGTAACTGAAGAAAAAAAGATGAGATCAGATCAAGAGATCAGCAAAACCAGTAATGGGTAAGTGTCCGGGTTATAGTTAAAATAGTGGTGGGCCCCTGAAGGCACGCGACTGCAGCTCAAGGCCCCTGATAGGTGGTATGCCATGTATTCCCGTAGGTTTTTTGTGCAAAAATTTGTTTTTTTTGCATTTTGGCTTCTATAGGTATCAGATTAACAGAAAAAAAGGGGGTCCCAATTTCAACCCCTCCCCCCCCTTTCGGGGGGGGTCATCCTTTTTTTGGCACCCCGGGGATGGTCTCGGTAACACTAAGCAAAAAAATTTAAAACATTTTTTTGTTACAGAAAACGTAAAATACTGTTTTGTACTAAATTGCTGATCCCGGGTTCGGGTTTGGGTATCAAAATTTTCTCATCACGTCCAGATTTGGTATAACCGAAACTCTATTTTTCTTTTTTCCCTCACCCGCTTTTTTACGAAACCCCGACTAAGCTATTTTTCCATGCCACTTTTTATGCTAGGCAAAAAATTAAATAATTTAAACCAGGGTTTTTCTTTCCTCCTTTTTCTGGTTTAAAGGGACAGACAGGGGATTTAAAAGGGCGGATTTACCCCCCCTGCCCCCCAAAAACCATCCCCCCAAAGCGCTTTATTATTTAGCGATACCCCAAATTTTTTGGCATACTGTCAAAATGGGGACGAAAATCAATCAGTTTTTTTAATCAATGCCCCATTTTTGGAAATGTCCTCCCGAATAGCTTTGGCAATCACTCCCAAGGGCTTTTACAGAGAGGAGTACGGGGCAGGCCATTCTTCAAGCAGTCCCCCTTTTTCCCCTTGCATTTACTTTGCAGCCACATTTGACGAGTTCAACAAACCAGCTTGTGGGGCGGGCAGGGAAAGGGGACATTTTTCAGTGGAAACATACACCCCCTTTCCCCAAATTTTCCATCCTTTTTTTTTAAATTTGGGGAAAGGGGTTTGGGGGAAAATTTTCGGGGTATGATTTGCCCCGCATTGTCAGTAGTTTGCCCCCCATGATAGGGGGAAGCAATGCAGCAGATTTGGGGGGAAGTTTTTCCCCCTTCCAAGTTTTTGACCGAAACAGCCCCACCTGAGTGATGGTGGGGTTTGCTGGCCCTTTTAAAACTGTAGACATGACACACAAAAGTTTTTTTCCAAGCTTTCACCTGCGGGGAAGCTCGTCTTTGACCAATCGGCAGGAATAGAAATGCACCCTAATGCTTTAAAGCAGTCAAGGGCAGGGTCATCATCATCAAGCTTTGGGGATGCATTACCCTGATTTTTTTAAAATTTCCTAGGAATCTGCCCCCCCCAATCAGCACCTGGGGAATTTGGTGGAGTCCAAGAAAGTCCTTGCATTTGCGAGGGGCCAATAACCTGCACTCTTTAAAAAGTTTGTCTTTTTTCCCGTTTCTTTTTTCCCTTTTTGCCTGTAGGGAAACTTAAAGGGTTTATAGAGTGAACCCGTCTGGGGGGGGCGATAAGTCAAGAAGGAGCGGGGATTTAAGTCGTGTGGGGGCGACCATACGAAATTCTTTCTGGCAGCACCACGGGCCCTTTTAGGGGGCAAGAAATTGGGTTTTGGGAATAAATTTGTCGCCTCAAAGTGTATGAAATACTAAAAACCCTAGTCCCTTATATGATCATCGTACCGCAACGAGCACGAATGAATCTTTGTTTCCCAAAAATGGGTCAAGCGCCCTTTGGGCCCAAAAAAAGCATGGAGCCCCGTTTTGTTTTTTGATGTGAAAGTATCCCCTTTTTGGACATGGGAGCTTCATTTCGGGATGAAATTCGTACTCAAGGATGGGGTTGACCCGCTTTCTGCGGGCCCTTTTTTTTCAACGACAGATAAAGTATCGATAAACACAAAAAGCCCCTCATCTAGTTGTCTTTCTTTGTCTCTTTTGCTTTTGTTGAAGCACCCTAAAGGGTTGAAATTTTTTCAGAAAATTTGGCGCCCTTTGTTCATACTTGAAGTACCCCCATTCACCCAATGATGAGAACTTTAACGGGGAGGATTTTCCCTCCCCTCTGTCGGGTCCGGGGGGCCCTCAAGGGATTCAACCGTGGAATCTTCAACGCATGCACAGATGGCCTTGTCAGTTGGGGGATGTACAAAGATCTATAAACAGCACACAGAGGGGGGGGCATTGACATTCGTATTCCCAATTATTTCCTCGAATTTTGGCACTGGGACCGGGGGCGGTTTCCCCTGAACAATGGGGAAAATCTGCCAGTAAATTACGATCCCAAGAATTTGTTTACTTTATCTCCAAGGGAACTTTTGATTTTTCCACCCAAATTGAGAATCCCTTCAATTTGAGCTTTTTCTTTTTTGCCCCAAAAACCGAGAGATTTTTGTGGAGTAGACGCACAAACAAAACTCCTCAAATCGCTTCTGCCCCTTTTTTCTGCAAATGCAGAATATCATGCTTTGCTACCTCGGCACAAGAGTGTTTGAAACAAAAATTTTTCAAGGGTGTCCACTCTAAAAGGGGTTTTTTCTGTGCAGGAAAACTCTTTTTGATTGAGGATTTTTAGGGCCCTTCCCTTGCCCCTTCAGTGCAATCTGTCCAAAACAGGGGAAAGCTCTTTTGCGTTCGGATGACCGGGAAATTTTTGGGAAGCTCTAAAAGATACTCCCCCCCCCCGTTTAGGGGGCCAAGGCAAGGTGTGTGGTGACGAGTCGATTGAAAAAGCGTTAAATTCTGTGAGCCCTCCCAATACCACCGTGCCCCTTTAGTTTCTGTTTTCCTTTTTCGATTTCCCCTGATCTTTTGGCGAGATTCGTAAAGGGGGTATCTCTGTTTTTGAAAAAACAAAGTCCCCGGGGCCCCAATGCATTCCATGTTTCGGGCCTAATTATCTTCCAGCGCATTCATTTTTTCCCCCCCAAGATGGACGATCAGTCGAGCGAAATTTTAGAAGATCCCGTGCGAAGAAATATTTGATAAGGTTCTCCAAGGAAGAAAAGATAACTCTGCCATTTCCCCTGAGGGGCCCAAAGTTTGACAAAATAAAGAAGGTTTTCCCAAATTGTTTCGGGGTATGCTAAAAAGGAATTCTGCAAACTCCCCAATTTTTTCTTTCCTCCTCCAGTGGTTCACATTTCCAGCGTCCCCTTGGATAAATTTTTTTCATAGTCTTCAGTCTATCGGGGTTACGTGAATGAAGTTTTGTCTTAAAAGTTTGCCCCGGGACACAAAGGGGGCCCTTTTTAAAAAGAGTGGATAATAGGGAATCAAACCGCATCATCATAATTGCTAGACTTTATTGTGATTGGTATTCGATGCCTTTTTTTGTATGCTTTTCCATGAAGATCCCCCGAAGGGGTGCGGGTGTGATGCAACCCTTTCAATGGACATATATCCAGGCCACTGCCATTTCGTTTTTCCCGAGAGCATGTAAAGCAGCAAAGCAATATGGGGGAGTCCTGCCCTTAGGATCCAATTTGGGTCCCCAACTGGGCTGTGAATTTTTTAAAGCACGTGGGAAAATAGGGCCAGGGCCAAGTTATCAAAGTTTTTTCTGTGGGGCCAAAGACAGTTGGGAGGGGATTCCCTGGGTAACCGAAGAACAGTGTAAAAAGTCCCATAGCAGTGGGGTGGGCTTTTAATAATGGAGGGAAAACCTCTACCTTCCCTGCGTGTTGGGGTTTTCGGATGACGGGATAACAGCAGAGATTTGGGAGCAGCCCAAGTTTGGGATCACATCTTTTTTGAACCCAAATTTCATGGTTTGGGTTTTCTTTTCCTTTACTGAAGTAAGCGTCGACGGAGCACCTTTTCCCGATTTCCTTTTAAGTCACTGTTCCCGTGTTGTTCCCTTTGCTGACTCAGTTTCAAATGAAATACAAAAACATATCCGTGCCCTCATCGTTTCCAAAGGGAGTTTGCAAGTGCCCCGGTGTGAGTGAAGTCTTTGCCCCCAGAATATTCTTTTTCCCCTTTCCCCTTTCATAGACCGATAATTCAAAAAGGAAATGGTTTTGGGTGGGGCTGGTTCTTGCACCATGGGTTTACGCAAAGGCCCGAGGCTTTTGTGAGAGAAACTTTTTGGATTTCAAGTGGTCGGTTTAGAAATCTCCCTCTTTTTCTTTCTGGAACATGAAAACCACTGTGCCGGAAGGTTCCCTTTCCCCGTCGGTGGGGCTTCCAGGTCAATATTATCGTGCAAACCCCTGTGTTTTAGGGCCCTTTTTTTGACAAAAATTTTGGGGGGCCCAAAAACCCCCAGGGCCTTTCCCTTTATCCCCTGGGAGAAAAACTTTGCCCCAACTCGGTTTTTCCCAAGCAATATGTTTAAAAGGGAGTCACTTCCCCAAAAACAAGCTGAGAGGTTTCAAACCAAAATTTTGTACGGGACTCTAGAAAAGAAAAAGAAGGGAAGACGATTTTACAAGGGGGCTGGACTGTTTGTCGGAAGGCACTGTCTTTCTTTGTTGATGTTTACCCGGCGATCAGGGCCGAGTATTTTTTTGGGCAAGGAAAATGGCATGAAACGGGACAGTTTTGCCAAACCCCCTGGTCTCGTATTCCCACACTTTGACAACATGGGGTACCCCCAAAAAAGGGGGTGACTCTGAAGGGAAATGGAGTTTAAAAAAGGATTTTCAAAATTACGAAAACTGTGTAAAAGACAAAGCGTTTTTGAAACATCTCCTTTTGCAGAAAGGTTTGGGGAATTTTTAAAGGGGACCAACTATCTCATCATCATTCATTTATGAGGACCTGTTTAAACCCTGGCCATCTTTACTTCAGTGAAGAAACACCCAAAACGGTCAGGCTCATTCCCTCTTAGTGATTTTGACAAAATTTAAATTCTGGGGAAAGGGGCCGCTGATGAGTCTTTTTAGGTATTTCCGATAGTTCCACTCTCATTTAACCACACGGTATCTTTTTAAAATTTACAAGTAGGCCCCATTTACCTCAGCCCCGCTCAGGGGTAACATTTCCCGTCACTCAAGGTGTTTTGAAAAGCGAGGGGGCCAATTTTGCATCAAAATACGAGCGAATGGGGAAATTACTGTGATCTGTCCTCGTTGGGAAACGCGGGCAGAGCGCAAACATGTCTGATGATATGCTTTTTTAAGAGTGATGCGTCCGCCGGGGTTTTTCAAGGGGCCCCTACTGGAAAAATCTAACCCTGGTCATCTGGGGGGTTTTGCTTGATCTGTAGAGTTTTTTTACCCCCTTTGGCAAATTAAAAACCGGTTTCATGGCTCTGAGTCATTCTTGGGCCCGAAGTCCAAAAGTTGGAAAATAGCACACTTGTTTCCCTTTGGGAAAATCTTTGGGCCCCTTTGGCCCAAAGACCCACAGCACTTTAAGGTCGCCCCCCCTCGTGGGGCGCAGACAGGTGAAAACGGTTTGGGGTCTTTCCTAAGCGTTCAATCTTGTTCTTTTTGGGCGATAAAATTTCCCAAAAATTCACTATTTTTTTCCCAACGTACTTTAGGGTTTTTTCATTTAAAAACCCGACAATTTAAATTTTTTTAGTCTATGAATGTCACTTTCAGTATCACCAAAAGACAAAATTTTCTTGACAGGTTGTAAAAATTTTATCTTCCCTGGGCCGGATTGTTCACCCAAACGGTTTTTGAAAGTTGGACCTTTTTTAAGAAACACGAAAAAATCCCTTTCCCCCTCCGACAATTGGCGTTTCTTTTACCACGATCTCAGTTCACAGGGTATATCTGACTGAGCTCAAAAATGTTCTTCAACCGCCGGAAAAAACAAAAAAAATTGGGGTTTTTGCCCCCATTTCCGAACCGGGAATTTCCCAAATCGAAAACCCGGGAAATGCTATAAGGACAAATTCGGTTTTCTTTTTTAGTGCTATAAATCGACTCGGATACCTTTAAAAAAACCCACAAAAGGATATCAAAAATTTTGAAAATCGGTCAATTATTGGGGGAGATAGGTGCATGAGTCAGTTCCGGGGGGCCCCAAAAGGGAAAAGGGCCCCCCAAAAAAGGGGGGTAAAGGGGGCGAAAAGGGACCCCATCTTTTTCTTGGGTTTAAACTGATACATAGAAAACCAGAACTGCAAAAAAATCAATTTTGCACAAAAAAACCTACGGGAGCCCTTTTCTAAAATTAAATACCGCACTAGGGGAAATTGAGGGATTGACCGAGAACCTCCAGGGACGCTTTATCATGGCGCCTGTGGAAAAACCCGCCCGTCCGCCCGCCGCCCCGGGCCTGCGCCCCAGCACCACGTGGGGCGGGAACCCCCTCCGCTTGAGGGGGGGGGGGTTCTCCAAGAACCTGCGTCACAAAAGGGGGGAAAGGGGAATACACTGGTTCTTTTCTCTCCTTTTTCTCTCTCTCTCTCTATTTTCCTCTCTTTTCTGCCTCTCTCTCTCCCTCTCCTCTCCTCTCCTCCGCCCGCTCCCCTCGCCCCTCGCTCTCCCCGCCTCTCGCTTCTGCTCTCCGCCGCTCTCGCCCCCTCGCTTTTCCCCTCTTCGCTCCCTCTCTCTCCTCCTCCCCCCCCTCCTCTCTCTTTTTCTCTCTCTCCTCTTTTCTCTCCCCTTTTCTCCTGCGTTCCCCTATCACTTTCAATTACCCTCTATAACGTTTTTTACACTTTTGCTTCGTTATAAATTTATATTTCACTATAACGTCTTCAACCCACCTAACCCCATTTTATTTATAATGCAGGGGACATTTTCTTACAAGTTTCATATGGAAAATTTTATTTGGCATAAAAAACTGTTTGTTTATACGTTTTAAAAACCCCACCCACAAATACCCCAAAATTTTTTTTTTGTAGTTTTAAATCTACACAAAAACATACGTGTCTTCCCCTGCCCCCTGCTAGTATAAAAATAAAAAAAGGATATTAATGTATATCTTTTTGCCCATTGTATCCTGATGACGAGGATATCGTTTTACGTTTAATATGAAAAAAATATTAAAAATAAAAGAGGGTTTGGGCCCAGTCATAAGATATAGTGGGGAAATTTTTAAAAGTCTCCCCTTTTAGGGGTGTGTTTTACCGGGTTTTTTGTGATGCAAAACTTGGGTGCTCGCGGAAGATTTTTATAAAACCCCCGGGTTTTCGCCACTACAAAGTTAAGATTGGGGGTAGGGGTTTAAAAACCCCCTGTTGAGGCATTGTAAGAAAGGATAGGGGCAATTTAAGGGAAATATATGCAAAAGGGGGTTTTTGCCCAAAAAAAATAATAGTAAGATTAAAGAAAAAAAAATAGCCCAAAAGAGTTTAGATTTAAAAGGAGGCATTTGTAAGAAAGGGAAAATTTTTAAGTAAAGGAATGTTTGTAAAAGGACGAGTGTTTTTTTTATTGAGTGTTAATTCAGTGAGTTTGTTCACCCAAAACTTTTAGATCACGACAGCTGTTTCGAGAGATTCCCCCACTCCCTGCAAAAAACTTCTTACGCCCCATAATTAATTGCCCTCTTTTAGTGAGAGGAAGCCTTACCTTTTTTTTGCTCTACACAGAAAGGGAATATTGACAGCTAAAGAAGAAACAGGCACCCCCCACACGCACAAGACTTATTTTGGGGTTTTGTTTTAAAACCCTTTTTTATCAGAAAAATTTTTTTCTTTAAACCCCAAAGGGGTAAAAATTCCCGGGGAGTAAGAATCCCCTCGTAAATCATCACCCCGTGTTTTCGTGTTTCCCCCTGGAGGGATGCGATCACTTATAAAACCACAGGGATAAAAAAAACAATGGCTGTGATAAATTTTTGCGTGAACGTTTAATTTTTTTTAGGGCCCAGAAAAGGGCTCCTATTCCAGGGGTTTCGACAGGTGGGGGTTTATAGGGCACCTGGGTGGGGAGAGTAGGGGGTTGGGTCGTCATGGCGGGAACACAAGGGGGTTGGAGAGTAGGGCGGAGACGAGCCCCTAGAGACGTAGGAGGGCGGGGGAGGGCGAGGGTGACGGGGATAGGAGCTAACGAGGGGCAGGGAAAAGCCGCCCGATTGCACAAAAACCGGGGGAAGCAAATTTAAATTTTTCTTAACCCCTTCACACCCCGAAACTAACCTTTGCTAAAAAAATCGTATGGTATTGAGCCATAAGATTACGAAAAGTAACTCAATATACCAAATTAGTTAGTCGACAAGGATACTGAACAGGTCATATCTATAAAATATTGCTTATATTCACTAAAAATCGTCTAAATGGTAGCCAAATTACAATGGAAATTACGTTATGGGTCTCAAGGCGTTAATATCTGACACATTTCCAAGGCGGTGAATTGTTTCGTCTTGTAGGGAAATATAAGACAAGAAACACGTATTATACTCTTGAACTCTTCTATAATATATCTGTAATACTTCTATGACTCCTAAAACATGGTAGAGCGGTAGAGTTAAGTAATGTTCAAGGGTAATAGTTGGTGTAGGAATGAGGATCTCTGCCTCACTGATACCTGTGATCCTGTGAAGACGCAGATGAGTCCACACGTCCCTCTCCACGTCACCACAACATCCCCACCTCCAAGGGAAAGATAACTGTACCACTAAACAAACCTTTGGAGAGAGACGGGGATTTTGTTATTACTTTGAATCAGAAAAAAAGACAAGCAGGAATACAATTTTTATACGCTTCTACATTAAACCTTCTACAGAGAGACTCATTGAAGAATATATTGTGTCTAAACCTAAGAAATAAGGTAGTGTTCGTGCTGCAACCTTTGTTTTCCTACCACCTTCCCGCTCATTTGTCTAATTTTTGTTCACATAACTTAAGTCAGATCACGAGATACGATCACTGCATGTTATTTTTTTGCTTTGTTTTGTTGGAGCCTGTATAGTAAGATGATAGTTAGATTAAAGAAAAAATAGCTAGTGCAAGGGTTGCGAGTAAGAGGGAATTGTAGTAAGAGGAAGATTATTTAGACAATAATTAAAGGAATGTTTGTAAAAAGAAGAGTGTAGAGTACAGAGAGAACAGGCACTCACTCTTCCCTTCCTACCCCTTCGTCAGCACCCGCACGCCCCTCTCCCCTTACCTCCCGCCAGCACGAGGGAAGCACCCGGCCAGAGCCCGATGCTGAGTGGGGCGATGCCCTTATAGCTGTCTGCGGTGGGCGGGCGGAGGCACTGGCTGGTGTTGGTGATCTGTGCGCTCAGCCAGTAGTCCAGGATGCCCCTCCTTCACTATCAGGATGCTGGGAGGAAAAACGATCACTCACTTGGGGTTTAGTCTAGTGAAAATCTAAGTTCTAGTTTAGTCTAAGGGAAAAAAAAGTATATTCCTCATGAGAATTAGTTAGATGTACCGCTGTGGTGCAAATAGATTAAAAAAAGTTGCGTTCTTAAGAGCAAATTCTCCAGAGAAAGAGATAAAATAGATGTGTCGATCATAAAACACAAATAAAGAAAAAAAAAAATGCAAGACGAAATCAAGCAGAAATAGCGAAATAATAAAATATAAACTAAAACACACAAACTTATAATCAACCAGAATCTTTAGCAAACACAAGCAAACAGTTCCTGAAATCGGCAACATTAAAAAAAAACCATCGGAGAGTGACCCATATGTTAGAAGAAAAGCATGCATATATGGTAAGGGCGTGAGGCAGGTGCGGGTTGTGCAGCAGGTGTGTGTATTAAACAAATGCGTACTAACATTTCATTGGTAGGAGCGAGGTAGGTGGAGTCGATCTGGAAAGCCATGGCGACGATTATGTTGGTGTAGACAACTTCCTGGGAGATGTAGAGATGACACTTGCCGCTGGTGCTGTGAGGGGCAAGGATGAAAAAAAAAGTGAGAATGAAATATATGCAAGAGGAAGGGATTTGAAGTGAAAAAAGGAAGAAGAAATAATAGAAAAAGTACAGACGAACCCATTATGATATCATGTACTGGAATAAAAAGAGAGAGAGAGAGAGAGAGAGAGAGAGAGAGAGGAGAGAGAGAGAGAGAGAGAGAGAGACGAGAGGAGAGAGGAGAGAGAGAGAGAGAGAGAGAGAGAGAGAGAGAGAGAGAGAGAGAGAGAGAGAGAGAGAAGAGGAGAGAGAGAAGAGAGAGAGAGAGAGGAGAGGAGAGAGAGAGAGAGAGAGAGAGGGGAGAGGAGAGAGAGAGAGAATACGCCGTTTTCATCACATCCGCGTGAGGTCCATGATTACACCACTCAGATTAAGGCACATTACCTGTTCTTATCTCTACCTGTCAAATTACACCTAATTTGATAAAGTGGGCGATACTTTCCTTCTTTTTTTATCTCACTCATATCTGATAAGCGTGCCATTGTTAGGATTTCTGTATGCTCTTTTTTTAGATTAATTATACATTTATTTAGCCAATCAGTTAATACAATGGATATACCACAATAGCTAATGTTTTTGCATTGGTTGACCCTTTTGAGAATAAAAACTCTTAATAGGTCCCAATATTGATACACTAGATTGCTCTTTAGGGCCCCACGTGAAGTTTTGAACCCCTTACCTGAAGTTTGTAACTCCTTACCTGAAGTTTTGAACCCCCTTTCCTGAAGTTTTTTAGCTCCTTTCCTGAAGTTTTGAATCCCTTACTGATGTTGTAACCCACCTGAAGTTTGAATCCCCTTACCTGAAGTTTTTAAACCTATCTGCAGCTTTGAACCCCCCTATCTGAAGTTTGAGCCTTTATCTGAGGTTTTGAACCCCTTACCTAAAGTTTTGAACCACCTACCTGAAGCTTTTAACCCTACTTGAAGTTTTGAACCCCCTACCTGAAGTGTTTGAACCTCATCTGAAGTTTGAACCCCTTACCTGAAGCTTTGAACCGCTACCTTAAGTTTTGAATCCCTCACCTGAAGTCCCACGACATGGCCTTCTTCATGGTGGTCTTGTCACATATGGCCGCGTACTTCCGCCGGCGATGTCCTCCCGCGCCGCCCAGCAGTCCGGAAACGTGCCCGAGATCCCCTGAACACATCCTTTCGTACGCCATCTTCCGCCTCCTGTAGATGAAAGCCACGTTGTTAATCTGCGCTGGTCTCTATTTAGGTTAGTTTTAGCCTTCAAGATTCATAACTCCTGAAGGTGCTGATCGCTTTCCTTACCTTGAAGTACTGGAACATCATGGACCCTGCTTCCAGCCTCCAGGGCAAGTCGTCCTGGGCCACCAGGTCTGCGAGTGAGTCAATGGGAATGGTGACCCGCGGTTACGGTGAGCATGGCGGTGAGGATGCCGCCGTACGAGGACATGAACACCAGGGACGCCAGTAGCCACACGGCGGCCATCAGGCGACTGGCGGTAAAGGGCGGCACGTCTGCGGAGCCTGGCGGGAGGACGCAAGAAAATAGAACATCGAAAAGGGAACATGGCGAAAAATGCGAAGAAGGGAACATGATGAGAATTGAGGATCTATCTATCTCAGTTACCACCAGTGACATGTGAGGAGTTTCCTTGGTCTTTGATCTGTGAGGGTCTTTCCTTGGCCCTGCTCTTTGCGACGACTCACTCTCCTGCGTGAAGACCTTGAGGCTCCAGATGACCGTCTCGGAGATGCCCCAGCGAAGCGATGACCGGAACAGCCTCACCTCCGCCGCGGCCATCGGCATCAACACGGCCACCACCACCGCCAGACTCAGCAGCGTCAGCATCCACACCTGAGACGCCGACACTCGCATTACCACCACAACCACTACCAACCACCACCACCAACCATAACCACCAATCACATCTACCACCACCACAACCACCACCACCACCACCACCACCACAACCACCACCACCACAATCACCACCACCAACCATAACCACCACTCACACCCACCACCACCACCACTACTCCCATCTATCATCACCACCACCACTATCAACCATAATGCCATGCAGTGTACGTGCAAAAATACCGTATCAGTAATTACAAACTCGTGCGGTAAATTGCCTCAGTGGTTTTGCATATAAGATCGTTTCTCACCTTCCATCATGTTATTAAGGCAGGAGTGAGCGGCTGCCTTACCTGTCCGCTGAAGGGCTTGATGAACCCCGCCACATCGCTCTGTAGGGTCGGCCGCACCATCAGGATCGCTGGTTCTCGCTGTACAGAGGGTGCGAGAAGTCACACACGGTCTCCCGCAGATCCGTGACGCCGAAGGGACCCACAGCGAACTCCACCTCCTGCGCGGAGGACAAACGTATGCCTGAAGCTTACTTAATGTACTGAAATAGACAATGATTCTTGCTATAATTCCATGCCTGTGTTATATGTCTCTTTCTCTAATTCAGTCTTTTTTTTGCCATTACAATCAATCTTATTTACACAGTTACGTAGCGCTGCCTTGAGTACTGCCGGATTTAACCTTGATATTATTTATTAGGTGTTTAAAGGCACAAGACGCGTTAGATGTAAACAAATGAAAAGAGAATATATCCTCTACTTTTCTCTTATATATTTTCTTAGCACTACCGATAATTATAATTTTAAAAGCTTAAGATCGATCATGTAATTATCATAAGATCACATCAATAAATTACACAAACAGTAATTATAAACCAATCCTTTTGTTTTGACTATTATAAAAGAATCAAGAAACACTCCTGCAGCTCAGTCAGTGGTCGTTTATACCGCGGCAGAAACAGGACTCACCCGACGTTGCAGCTGCCCTAACATGCCATTCCAGGAGCCGTTGGGGTAGGGCCGCCCCACACCCGGTCCACAGGGCGTATCAACTCGTAGCTGCAGAATTAGACGCACATTTTAGTACCTTTCCCTGCACACTATCACATACTTTTAGAGTTCCCGCAAATAATGCGGAAAAAAAGTTGTTAGGAGGACGTTTTAGTACCTTTCCCTGCAAACTTGTCGCATATTTTTAGAGTTCCCGCAAATAATGTGGGAAAATAAGGTATTAGGAAGAAATTTTAGTACCTTTCCCTGCACACTTTTACATATTTTTTGAGTTCCCGCAAATATTGTGGAATAAAAAGGCGTTTCACTCACTCAAAGTTCAGAAGTTTGGAGAGAATGTCAAGTAGATTAGCCATCGGTCCCTCGATGCTCACCGTCCCGTCAGTATCCGTCAGCACCTTCGTCCACGGCACCCACTGGGCAGGAAGAGAACCAAGGGCGCATTCACAGACACAGACATTCTTGAGTCATTATAACTTGATCAGGATATTTAGTCTTTAACCTTACACCTCCACATAGCCTCAGCCTCCACAGTACCTCCTCCACAGCCACCTTGATGGCACGTCTTGAGGTCGTCGCCATGTCTCCAACACCTCTTCCTTGCGACTGTCACGCTGTAATTTAGTCTTGATTCCCCACCGTGGCTTTGATCGCACTGCTGTTCCTTCTGCTGGACTAGTGCGGTGTCTGGTCTGGGTAGAGGTGCATGGATAAGTATGTACCTTGATCCCTAACACACACACAAACACACACAAACCCTTGCCCTCATCTTGTTTTTTGTTCCACTAAGATACGAAATATTTTTTTATCTTTTCGACATTTGTTTATAACTTTGTACATAAAAATTTGTTCTTTTGAGAGTGTCTTATGTTAGGATGATTAGCTTTCACGTTATTCACACTAACTTAACATTATCACACATATACAAATATATTAAAAAGAACACACACACAGACACTGGCCAGTAAGGCAGCAAGTTGTGTTCCCTTAATACTCTTTCTTCTTGAATAACATCCAGACACACACACACTGACGTCTATCCTTCACTCCCTCCACACGAAAACAGTCACCCACTCCACTCCACGCGCCATACTTCACTCCCGTCCCTCTCTTCCTATCAGCTGGTGCAGATATTAAGTGTTTTGACACTGCCCAAAAACATAACCCCACTGACTGCTTTCCCATGTTAACACTGAACGCCTCTCTGACATAACTTCGTCCTTCCCAACAAAACATCACCTCTGCGTTATAGTAGTTCGGAGAAGACGGATTTTTCTTCACCACCTCTTCCTCGCGACTTCTATACACTGTACTTCGTCTACTATACTTACCGTTGCCTTATCCTCACTGTTCCTTCTCCTAGACTGATACTGTGGCCAATCTATGCAACACATGAACTTCTAATAAGCATTTCCATCTGCGTGTCCCTACATCGCGTGGCCTCTGTATATTAAATGTCCTATAGATGTTATGTCACGACCGGGCTCATTTTTATAACGTAATGTCCTCTTGCGCCATGTACTGTCGCTCAATATAGTGTAAGATATGTATTATAAGGGTTTATCAGCTATTCATTTCACACACACACACACACACACACACACACACACACACACACACACACACACACACACACACACACACACACCACACACACACACACACACACACACACACACACACACACACACACACACACACACACACACACACACACACACACACACACACACACACACACACACACACACACACACACACACACACACACACACACACACACACACACACACACACACACACACAACACACACACACCAACACACACACACACACCACACACACACACACACACACACACACACACACACACACACACACACACACACACCACACACACACACACACACACACACACACACACACACACACACCACACACACACACACACACACACACACACAACACACACACCACACACACACACACACACACACACACACACACACACACACACACACACATTGCATTTCTTAAGTATAACTATTTAAAACTTCATGAATAATTTTGCATGTTATTACATCACTGAAATTAGAGAATACGTCATGAACAGCATTAAATCTGTAAAGGTTTCTAATGTGTTGTGTTATAGGGCACACCTCTACCACATGTTGTTCTGTTTGTATGTCACCACATACACACAGGCGCTCCTCGAGAGGAAGGCGACCACGTCCGCGCCTGTTCCAGCGTCCCGTTTCCACTACTAAACTATGACCACAGACTCGAAAACGTGTAAACGACATCCTATGTAGATCGTTAATTACATGTTTCTTTTCATAAATGTCATGTAGTTTAAATTCAGGGTTAATTGTTTTATATACATTGCATCTTGTTGCCTCAGAATTAGCAATTATATTATGTACATTATACAACATAGAGGACATGTGAGGGACATTATTGTGTGTCATGTGGGCCACAAATTTTCCAACCGGGGTATTTAAACACCACACACACCACACACACACACACACACACACACACACACACACACACACACACACACACACACACACACACACCACACACACACACACACACACACACACACACACCAC